>LR738715.1:882508699-882530723 GCA_902687465.1 Secale cereale | reverse complement strand
GGCTCCTATTCTGAACTCTATTTCCGTGTAGTGGTCTGATATCATACACATGCAAAAAAATGTAGGTTCAACAAAGATGACCATGCAGCCCCGCTCTATAACAAATTCAGAAAAATTGTGGGCTTTATTAGTTATGCATATTAGTATATAAATATCACCTGCAAATGACCAACCACCTAACGATCTAAAGACTAATTTTGCGTAATTATACTACATAGAAGATTCTTCCCAACTACATCAGGTAGCTTTTAATCTCAGATATAAACAATTGATTACGAATAAACTGTAGACCTGTCTGTAATCACAAACAGATGTGTGCCTTCCATAAAAAAAAACTGTACGAATTTGCAACAAAATATACTAAATGTATCAATGTTCCTGCTGACATGAATCAGAGTATATGGGGATAGGTAGGCCTCAGTAGTACGATCAAAAATCAGAAGATAAAAATGTAAGACACTATCCATTATCTAGACTGCGTTGATGAAATTCATTTGAAGAAAATCTAAAGTCAGTTTAAATGTTTTGATATTTCCAATATTTTCAAACAAGAAACTAACAACAAATTGACTTTATTGTTGCAACGGCCCAGCAGATTTCATGCCACATCAATGGCTACCAACTATAGTTAACATGATCACATCATTAATCTTTTGGACCTAATATGGTGGATGATACTTTTAATATTCGTAACTTTAGACTCCTACAATACATAATTGAGTTTTATGTCTACCAACAACCCATGATATATACCTTAATTCCGGATACTGATATAATGTCACATACGATGATGAACCTGCAAACCAACTATTACCCCATAATGTGATCTTTATCTGTGTGTACTGATCGAATATATCATGTACAAACAATCGACCGCAGCTCGCATTCTGAACTTTAAGTCCATGTGTAGTGGTTTGATATCACACTATATATATACAAACAATCGACCACAGCTCACAATTTAGGTTCAATACAAGTGACCATGCAGCCCCACTATATACTTGAGTATTCACAAACAATGTGGGCTCTGTTAATTATGCATATTAATATATTAATATCACATACAAATGACCAACTGCCCTAACGATTCAAAGATTAGAGTTCCTTAATTATACCTTGTAAAACAGTCTTGACAGCTACAAGAGGCAGCTCATAATCTCAGCTTTGTTTCTACGTACTGATTTAATAATCAAATACTCCCTCTGTAAAGAAATATAAGAGTGTTTAGATCACTAAGTAGTGATCTAGACGCTTATATTTCTTTATAGATGGAGCAGAAAATATGAGTGACATATTCATTTGTAACCTGGTGGTCTACTTTGGTTAAAGACGTTTCCCACGAAATTGCGTGGACACCATGCTAGTTAAAATTTAGCAGTAACAAAAAAATAACTTACTTCTGTTTATCAAAAAAAAAAGGTCAACTAAGCATCTCGACAGTGGGATTGAATAGCCGGCTCGAATCAGAGTTCACACTGCCGCCCGCCCTAAACCAAACAGAACAGTAGGAGCGGGACAGAGGTCGCGGTACTATTCCCTATTCCCTATTCCTAACCCTTTATTCCCTTTTTTCCTATATCTGCATTAAGGAGTTGAAGCAAAAGAGACATCAACTGCGCAATAGCCTCAGATTAATGATAACGGAATTAATCCATCGAATTTGCAAGTCTTGCAAATTACTTGTAGCGTAGAGTCTGGACTCAACAACCACCTTGTTTATAAACTATAGTAGTGCACCCAGTGATCCAAGTGTTCCCACTTAACAATTCAGTCAAAACTTCATAGCTATGGTCCTGACAGAAATTCTGAATGTGCAAAACACAAAAGCTATAATCATTTGTTTATATGAATAAAATGTAGATGTGTCTGTAATCACAAATAGATGTGTGCCTTACATTAAAAAATCATATGAATTCGCAACAACATATACTGAATGTATCAATTTTCTGGCTGATATGTATTAGTGTATATGGGGATAGCTAGACCTCAGCGGTACGATCAAAAACAGAAGATACAAAATGAACAGACAATGTCCATTATCTATACTGCATTGATGAAAATCCAAAGTCAATTTCAAAGTTTTGATATTTCCAATATTCCCAAGGAAGAAAGTTGCAATAAATTGACTTTATTGTTGTAATGGTCCAGCAGATTTCGTCCCACTTCATTGGCAGTCCACTATTGGCTCCTTCTATAATTAGATGACAGGTATAAATCTCACTATAAGAGGAGTAAATCATACCGCAGAAAGTTCTTGCATGAAAAAATATTCTTAGTAATAATTAAGATCCATTTGGTCGATGTGTTCGGACTCCCTCACCACTATCCCGAGCAGACAACAATTGATAAATCATAATAACAAAAATTTATAAGCTTACAACCCATAGACCTTGTTTTTTGCAGGGAAACCCATAGACCTCCATAAATACACACAAAAAGACATTATTGGTTAGCAGCACAATGACATAGGATCAAATTGTGTTACTAATAACAAATAAAGATAATAACTCAGTCAAAACACACTGCAAAATTATTAAGTATATTGTGCTTAGTGTTTTTACAAAGTTAGGAAAGTCGATAGTCATCATTATTGTACCTAAAAGATTACTTAAAATCACACATACCATAACCAATAGATCATCAATGAGTGCTCTTGAACATAGCTGATAAATCGTCATAACTATATCAAAGTAGGTCACGACCCATAAATTCCGCAACTACGCCTATAGATCGATCAATAGACATCTGATCTGGTAGGTCCTTATTATGATGAACCCCAAATGTTGATTGCCATAACTGTAGTTAACACGATCAGATAATCAATCTTTTGGACCTTAAATATCATTGGCTGATACTCGTAATACTTGTAACTTTATACACATTCAATACATAATAAAGGTTTACGTCCAATTAACAACCCATGATATGTACCTTAACTCTACTGATATATAGTATCACATACGATGATGAATCGCGTAATATGCAAACCAACAATTGACCTGGTAGTGCAATCTTTATCTCTGTGTACTGACCCAATATATTACGAATAAACAATAGGTCAGCTCCTATTCTGAACTCTATTTCCGTGCAGTGGTCCGATATCATACATCAAAAAAATTGTAGGTTCAATACAGATGACCATCCAGCACCGCTCTATAACATATTCAGAAAATTGTGGGCTCTATTAGTTATGCATATTAATATATCAACATCACATGCAAATGAGCAACCACCTAATGATCCAAAGACTAATATTGCGTAATTATACCACATAAAAGAGTCTTCCCAACTACATCAGGTAGCTTTTAATCTCAGCTTTAATTCTACGTACCGATCTAATAATCAAATAGCAAATATGAGTGCCATGATTCATTTCTGAGCTACTATATTCTTACAAAATAACATGACAATGCATAAATAATAAATTAAAGATGATTAAAGGCGTTTCCCGCACAATTGCATGGACACTGTACTAGTTATAATTTAGAAGTAGCAAAAAAACTTACTTAGATTTAACATGGCGCGAAATCAGATATCCAGGAGTGGGTACCAATCAATTCTTGTTCTTTGCCTTTTGGAAGAATGTATGCTGGATAAGACTCTCTTTGAGCCTGTGAGGAATGACCACCGGCATGTCATCATCATACTCGAACTTAGCTACCAAATTGCTCTTCTTGTCATATTGCAGAAGATGGCCATAGCAGCTGACAAGCACGGCCCCCTCCTCGGAGACAACCTTCGCCCACCAATCACCTTGCTCCTGGAAGCGCCTGATTTCCATCACCGGCAGTTTGATCCGGTACTGGAACGCCCAAACATCGTGCTCAGGGTCCTGAAGCACAAAGATGGACATTCCAGTCATGCCATCCTTGCTGATGGACGCAGCAAGCTTGCCACCCAGGTCAAGCAAGTGCATAACATGGCGGGGGTTCACAGGCGGCGGCCTCATTTGCCGCGACGTCTCAGCCACTGTGTCAAACACCCGTATCCTGTGGTAGCGGACACCTGAGCGTCTCCTCCAGTGTATATGCAGGCTGCCATTGAGAAGGACCGGCGCGCCAAAGATGGATGGTTCCTCGGCCAAAACCTCGGTTAGAGGACAATCGACGCGCCATGAATTGTTGCTTCCCACTGTGAGGATGTAATACTCCTGACGACAGATCAACTCCCTGAAGTTGTTTCTCCAGTACATGACGCGAAACTCCCCTGAAGGTTGGTGCCGGAAGAGGGCGAAGATATTTTCTACGGGCTTGGCGTCCTGCCGGAGGGTAGCCCTCTGGAGCGTGGCCGGATTGCAGATGATGTAGTTGCCGACGACGAAAAGGCCGTCGCAGGAGGCGACAATGCTGAAAGAGCCGCCGAATGGGAACTGGAAAGAGGGGCCGAGCTTCGCGGATCGGAGGTCCATGGCGTTGAGGCAGAATTCGCGGCCGGACCCGTCGGAGATTCGGCAGGACCTAATCAGGGGAAGCGCCGGCTGGCGGCGGTGGTGGTCGAGGAGGAACGCCGGGTCGGACGCGAGGCTGCGCCAGGAGCGGCAGACGGCGCGGCAGCGGATCACCGACTTGGCCGGGAGGCGCGGCAGGATCTCCTGCTGCAGGATCTCATCGGGGAAGCCGGCGAGCAGGTCCGGCCTTGCCCTGCTTCTCCTCCGCGGCACGGGCGTCCGCTCCGCTTCATCCTGGGCGGCCAGGCGCCGCCCGGAACGGAGGAGCATCGGCGTGGTGGTTTCGGTGGAGTCGGGATCAGCGGCGGCGCCCGGCGAGCCCTCGCGTGGTGGATTGGCGAAATGAAAACCCTAGCGGGAGACCCGGGGTAGTAGTCTGACAAGTGGGTCCACTGAAGCGTGTCCCCACATTGCAAAAGCTCACGCACCTGCACTGCACGATTGCAAACTCATCCGCACCCAAGGAATTGAGGATTTTAAAAAAAAAATGCTTCTTTAAAAGAAATTTAGAATTGTGATCCTTAATTTGGTAAATTTCACACATACAACCTTATCGTATCCAACTTCAACAATTACCTGGTTAGAGCATCACCAACTGACGCGCTAGTGCGCGCCGCACTAAAAACCTTTTACAACGCTGAAATAGCATTTTTTTAAGGCGCGGGAGGGCGTTGGCTCCAGCATGCGCTGCAAAATATGGCGCGCCGCTATAGCTCTAGCAGGCGTTGCAAAATCCCACGCGCGAGTACCGGGTGCTTGAAAAGATTTAAGCAACACATACGAAAAATATGAAAAAACACATAGATTAAAAATCATAGCATTGTTCAAGCCCAACATCACAAGCTAGTCCATACGATACAAATAAACTAGCTAAAAAGGATGCTACGATGCAAATATACTAGGTAATCGCGTCGATGATAAACTAGAACTATCCCTCGTCCTCCTCGGGGTAGTCCGACGATAGAAACGCGTCCTGGGTCGACGCAGGTCCCAGTTCGCACTGGGCTTCCTCCGGTGCCTTCCGCTCATGCATGTTCGCCCGATGCGCGGCTCGCTCCGCCCTTCTCTACGCCCAGAACTCGTTCTCGGCGACGACATCCCGCGGGAAGCGCTCGCGCCACATCAACATGGCGTGCTCATCCGCCTCGACGATGAGGATGCGGCGGTCCTCCGCGGTGATTAGGCGCGGGGGAGTCGTGAGTTCCTGCGACTGCTAGCGCGTCCACACGTTGTCGAAGTTCATCTCCGTCTGTGGCCTCCGCAGGGGCCGTGCCGCCGCGTCGTACGCGCGGTCGGCCTCGTGGGCAGTCTCGAATGTCCCGAGCACAAGTCGCGTATCACCGGAGCGGATCTCCGCGTAGTACAAGCCGGAGGGGCGGATACGGACGCCACATAAGCCAGAGCTGCTCCGGGGGCACGGAGGCATGGCAACGACGCGGGGAGAAGACGCGGCGGGGACGGCGAGGTGCTGGAAGCGAAGAAGAAGGCGAGAGGTGGTGAAGACATTGGTTGGCAGGCGCCCACACGCGGGTTTTATAAAGCACGCTGGACACCGCGCGCATTGCCACTTTTGTGTGCGCCTACCGCAGCGCGCCAGCCGGGCTCGCGCACAAAGCCCACGTTTTTTCCCCGCACATCAAATCTAGCGCGCCTATGATACAAATAAACTAGTCCATACGATACAAATAAACTAGTCCACACATAGATTAAAAATCATAGCATAGTTCAAGCCCAACATCACAAGCTAGTCCATACGATACAAATAAACTACTCCCTATGTAAACTAATATAAGAGCGTTTAGATAACTAAAATAGTGATCTAAACGCTCTTATATTAGTTTACGGAGGGAGTAGCTAAAAAGGAAGGTACGATGCAAATATACTAGGTAATTGCATCGATGATAAACTAGAACTATACCTCGTCCTCCTCGGGGTAGTCCGACGATAGAAACGCGTCCCGAGTCGACGCAGGTCCCAGTTCGCACTGGGCTTCCTCCGGTGCGTTTCGCTCATGCCTGTCCGCCCCGATGCGTGGCTCGCTCCGCCCTTCTCTGTGCCCAGAACTCGTTCTCGGCGACGACATCCTGCGGGAAGCGCTTGCGCCACATCGACATGGCGTGCTCATCCGCCTCGACGATGAGGATGCGGCGCTCCCGTCTCTGGTGGATGTGGCGGTCCTCCGCGGTGATTAGGGGCGGGGAGTCGTGAGTTCCTGCGACTGCTAGCGCGTCCACACGTCGTCAAAGTTCATCTCCGTCCGTGGCCTCCACAGGGGCCATGCCACCGCGTCGTACGCGCGGTTGGCCTCGTGGGCAGTCTCGAATGTCCCGAGCACAGGCCGCGTACCACCGGAGCGGATCTCCGCGTGGTACAAGCCGGAGGGGCGGATGCGGACGCCACATAAGCCAGAGCTGCTCCGGGGGCACAGAGGCATGCAACGGCGCGGGGAGAAGGCGCGGCGCGGGAAGCGAGGAAGAAGGGTGCGGCGGAAAAAAAAAGAGGCGATGAAGACAGCGGTTGGCAGGCGCCACACGCGGGTTTTATAAAGCGCGCGGGACACCACGCGTGTTGCTGCTTTTTCGTGCGCCTACCGCAGCGCGCCAACCGGGCTCGCGCACAAAGCCCACTTTTTTTCCCGGACATCAAATCTAGGGCGCCTATTGAAGATGCTCTTGTCATCAGCATCCGCAACAGCAGGAAGTTGATTGTTGTCGCCTCTAGTGTGAAGGGTTGTCCTTGCCGCTTCCAGGGATAGCACCATGCCGTTGCTGCCGGCAACATGCCCGTGGTGGTGGTCTAAGCAGTCGCTTAACATCGCCATGAAATAGTACGTCGTTTGCACCACCAACGACTCTAGTATATTGTTGACGCTACGGTACGACAATTCAATTTTACTCATTTCTCTTGGACGGCACTAAGCTTCATCACTTCTCTCCCACTTTTTTTCCGGCCACCTAGCCCCCCGCCCTTATCCTGCCATCCTAAGGGCATGAACTATGATAGCAGCACCAAATGATGCCCCAGTACACTCCATCTCAGGGACGGAAGATGAGACCACCGTTCTAACATTGAATACTCAATGCTGGCCACCATCTTAGTGGGACCCATCCTCTCTATTTTTTTCTTGAGCAAGGAGCACAAGCACGGTTATCCTGGACACTTTCCCTTCTTTTCCCTCTTTCTCCCACTTTTGTGGGCCAAGAGACGCGTTCTTCTGCAGGAACCCGCTTGCTGGGTCTACAAGCAGCGGGTTGATATGAGCTGGACCGTAAAATCCGACGTGGATAGCTGGAGCATCTTTCCAGAGTGAAGCGATGGCCATGCCCTAAGAGCATCAACAGACGTAGTTGGCAAATCCAGCCCCTCAAACGCCTGCTGACGCGTCCGGGCACGTCCACGAACACTGACCGGGCATCCCTTAGATTTGTCATTCTACATTCGTGTATCTCATATCGGGCGTCTTATATCTATTAGTAGAATGCTCGTACATTGCTACGGGCTACAGTGCGTACAAATTAATCAAACAAATGATTAACGTTGTTTTCTGCAGGAGATCCTCGTCCACCTCCCGGCCAAGTCCGCGCTCCGTTGCCGCGCAGTCTGCCGGCTATGGCGTCGCCTCGCCTCCAACCCCGCGTTCCTCCTGCACCACCACCGCCGCCAGCGAGAGCTCGCCCTAATCGGCTCCTACCGAGCCGACGATGGCGCCGTCAAGTATCCCCGCCTCGAAGCGCTCCTCAACCTCCGGGACGACGAGATCCTCCGGCCAGTCTTCGGGTTCCCGGAACTCTTCGGCTCCGGCTTCACCATCCGAGCATCCTGCGATGGCCTCTTCGCCGGCCACTGCATCTGCAACCCGGCGACGCGGCAATGGGCGCCCCTCAGCAGGAACCCGAAGCTCCGTGTTGACAACGCCGTAGCCCTCGATCTACCGGCACCAACCTTCAGGGGAGTACCGCGTGCTGTACTGGAGAACGCTTCCGCTAGCGGAGTGGCGTGCGGACCGTCCAGGTGAGGTGAGTACGCCGTCCTCACCGTGGGAGCCGACGACTCGAGGCGTGTCCATTGCTCGTTAACTGGGGAGATATGCTGGGGACCAGCCAAGCCATCCATGGCACGCAGCGCAGGTCCTTGTCAATGGCAGCGTGCACATATCAGGCTTCCGCTACCACCAGACCAGATACTGGTGTTGGACACCATGACGGAGACGTTCCGGGCCGCCTCTGAACCCCAACCATGTTATGCACTTCCTTGACATGGGCGGAGGCAATGAAGGTGAGATGACCATATTCACGCTGGAGAGCAGTGAGACTGACGTCTGGGCATTTCACCACCGAATTAAGCCGCCGGTGATGGATCTTAGGTGTTTCCAGAAAGCAGTGGGGTTGGTTTGCCAAGGCTGTGTCCAAGGAGGGAGACATGCCTCTCAGTTGCTATATATGGCCAACTGTTCATTGTGACAAAGGGGGCAATTTGGTTCCCAACTTCAAGTTTGATGGCATGCCGGTGCTCATTCGTCATAGGCTCAAAGAGAGTCTTATTCAGGAGACGTTTTTTCAGAAGAAGAATTATAATTGATTTCTGTTGACCATGTTGGGATCTCATTGTGCCATGTTAACTATAAGTTTTCCTTTGTGATCATTCACAATGATTTTCTTTGTTACTTCTGAATTCTTATTTTCTTGAGACTTGAACTACTTATGATAGAATCACTAATCTATATTTATATATACATAAATATTCTTCTTCTTCCTCGACCACTTCGTCTACTCCGAGTACCGTCGGCGACATTAGCCCCACGCCGATTGACGCTGCAACCGTCGTCGACTCCTTCTTTGTTGGCCTCTCTGACATCTCCGACATGGCGTACAGCTCGTGCAGGTCCCTCGTCTACGCATGCCCGGTGCTGGCAACACCGATGCGTGCCTACATCCACGACGTGTCTTCGGGCCTGGCAAGCCTGGTCGGCGCTTCGTCAACTTCGTCTTCGTACGTCTACACATGCCTGGTGCTGGCAACACCGACGCATGCCTTCGTCTACGATGTGTCCCCGGGTTTTGGCAAAACCGGCGCGACGCGTCGTCAACAACGTCTTTTTCCAGGCGCACCAGTACTTCGACATCACTGCACCCATGACTGACTCGGCGCCTCCTTGCGCCCGCGGCTTCTCGGCGACTTCCTCGACACAGGATACCCCGACTCGACATCGACCATGGTGTTCTTCGCACGGCTACCTCGACCACGGCTACAGCACCCTACGCTCTCGGTTACATCGAAATCGGCACAAAGAGCTACTGCCTTGCTTGAGCAACCTCGTCGGTTTCCACTCCAGCCACGACTTCCGCGATGCGTCGACCGTTATGACTGTGTGGGGTGTCTGTCGGCTAGCCTTCAGATTCTTCTCCAGTCTCACCATCTGCGTCGCTACCGTTATGACTGCGGGGGATGTTGAGTATATTGATTATTAGAAAAGACGAGATAGACTAGGATTAATTATGGCTTGTCTTGTACTCCAAGTTAAACATTGTACTCCTATATATATACAGCCGGTCTATTCTCATAACATTATGAGAATAATATTCTCATAACACTTCCGAATTGCTTTGTTTTACTGCATTGGAAAGCTATGCGCACTGCACAGATACTGCAACAGAACCTCATGTTTGAAAAAATTGTAGGTGTTGTTTTTTGGTACCTTTTTTGTTCTAGTTTTTTAACCGTTTATCGGAATTATGCGTGTAATATATCGTTGAAAAGCTATGGAGTAGACGCAACTTCGCCATGTTGAACACATTTCAAAATTCATCATAGTTTAAGAGCAGTTTCGAAAATCATGCGGCTCACAACGAATGGCACCGAGCGTTTTTTTGCTTTTTTTCTAAACCGCTCGTCGGAATGAAACGTATGATACACCATTGGAAAGGTATCGTCGGCGCGCATCTTTTTCATATCTATTATTTTTTTTCTAATTCGCTACGGTTTAAGAGCAGTTTTGAATTTACTAAATCGCGGAATTGTGTTTTTTAAAAAATTTCAAATTTTCGGTACTGTTTTCACTCCAGTTTTCTAACCGTTTGTCGAAACAAGGCGTGTAATATACCGTTGGAAAGCTACGAACGAGGCGCAACTTTCATATGCTGAAATGTTTTTGAGATTTCTTACGGTTTTTAGTTAAATTTGAAAATTGTGCGGCTAACTACGAAGGGCAGTGGTCGTTTTTCGTGAAATTTTTATAAAACGTTGGTCGAAATGATCCAAATGATACACCGTTGGAAAGATATCGTCGAGACGCTACTTTTTCATGTAGAACACCCCCTCTAATTCATTACGGTTTAAGAGCAGTTTTGAAATTACCAAAACGCAGAAACTGTTTTTCGCGACACCCAAATCGACGCATTTTTTTGCGCTGCCGAACTGCATGTTACTGCAACACAGAGACCAGTAAACTGCATGTTTGAAAAAACTGTACGTGTTGTTTTTTCGGTACTTTTTTTGCTCTAGTTTTTTAACCGTTTATCGGAATTATGCGTGTAATATACCGTTGAAAAGCTATGGAGTAGACGCAACTTCGCCATGTTGAACACTTTTCGAGATTCCGCACGGTTTAAGAGCAGTTTTGAAAACGGCGAACCGCATGTTTGAAAAAACTGTACGTGTTGATTTTTCGGTACCTTTTTTGCTCTAGTTTTTTAACCGTTTATCGGAATTATGCGTGTAATATACCGTGAAAAGATATGGAGTAGACGCAACTTCGCCATGTTGAACACTTTTTGAGATTCCGCACGGTTTAAGAGCAGTTTTGAAAACGGTGAACTGCATGTTTGAAAAAACTGTACGTGTTGTTTTTTCGGTACCTTTTTTGCTCTAGTTTTTTAACCGGTTATCGGAATTATACATGTAATATACCGTTGAAAAGCTATGGAGTAGACGCAACTTTGCCGTGTTGAACACTTTTCGAGATTCCGCACGGTTTAAGAACAGTTTTAAAAACGGTGCGACCGACGAATAATGACAGCGAGCGTTTTTTTTGCGCTTCCAAACTGCACAAGAAAATCACACTGCATCAGGGTAAAAGCCGGCGCGACGGTGCTGGGGGAAGGAGGCGGGGCGGCAGCGCGGGGTAGGAGGCGGGGGCAGTGGTTGCTGTCCTCGGGGCGCTCCGCGCTACAAACCTATTTAAGCAGAAGTGTTATGAGAATAAGGTTTTTGTTATGAGAATAAGCGCTATATATAACTATTCCACCAAACATCTCTCCCTTCTAACCACCACACCCCCCCCCCCCCCAAATTCCAAATAATCGAAGTTTTAGGTTTTCCCTAAGTCAAACTAGCTTATGTTTGACCAACTATGTAGAAGAAAGATGTACTAAGATCTACACAACCAAATATATGTAGTACTCCCTTGGTCCGAAAATAAGTGTCTCAACTTTGGTACAACTTTAGTATAAAATATATTTCATAAAGAATCTCACAACACTAATTTATGTTTTAGTTGTTAATATATTTTTCTGTAGACTTGATCAAATTAAACTAGTTTGACTTAGAGCAAACCTAGAACTTTGATTATTTTGGAACAGAGGTAGTACACTTGTTTATAAGACCACATTTGGCTGGGAACATGATCTGGGTTATTCTTAGCAGACCAATTCTCATTATCACGTTGATAGTGGCTTCTCGGTGGTTACTTTTGAAAACCTCTGGAAAATTTCAAATAGAACAGAATTCTTCTGCAGAAATCTTCTTCGACAGAAAATTGCTTGAGAAATGAGTTGGTCGATAAAAAGAGAATAACTAGATTTGCATGGGAAGTTGCATCATATTTCTGAAATCAACTACACAGTCCACACATAGCAAATGTTGTACTTTTTTTTGCAGGGAAAACGTTGTAGTTTGCATTATACTCCCTCCGTCCGGAAATACTTGTCATCAAAATGAATAAAAGGGGATGTATCTAGATGTATTTTAGTTCTACATGCTGAATATGAGATGGGCTTTGGGCCCATTTAGCAATTACAGAAAAAATCCCTAAGGGCCCATGCTGCGGGTTGCGGGAATCTCGCCGAGCCGATGTGTTCTTTTTGTCACGCAGGATTGGAATTTGAACAGTCAACTGAAAACGATTAATGGAAAATGAATACGAGCTGAAACGTTTCGTCTTAAGTACGGCCATTACCAGAATTCATTGTGATTCATTATGTGCGGTCTTAAGTACGGCCGTTACCAGAATTCATTGTGATTCATTATGTGCGGTCTTAAGTACGGCCGTTACCAGAATTCATTGTGATTCATTATGTGCGTTTATGCTGGACCGTTTGTCTCCTCCTCTGCGCCTATATAAGAGAGGTCGCTCCTCTCCAGAGAACAAGACAGATCACATCTGCTCTGCCACCACCACCTCTGTCGTTCCTCTCGCTGCTGCTGTCGCCGGTGACTCCATCCCGTCTTCCGCATACACGGCCGACGGGAGAGCAGGCCTCCGAAACCCCGCCTCTCCAGCTCCTGTACGGGAGAGGGGCGATTAGGTTTTTGGGGAGCGTCTTCTACGCGACTGCTCGCCTCGGTTCGGCTGCTTCCTCTACGTCGACTACATCTTCGTCCGCGTCGTCTTCGCCTTCACCATGAGCACCAGCACCGATGCTGAAAAGGCTGCTGCCGACAAGGCCGCCTCCGACAAGCGCATCGCCGACGAGGCCGCCGCCTCTGCTGCTGATCCGGCCAACTGGCCTACTGGAGGGTATAACATGCTTACCCTTATCTTGATTATTTCCATGTGTGCAGTACTAGTGGTTTGCGTAGATGTTTCTACTATATGTCTAGCATGTGCGTACATCATGAATTTTCAGTATATCATTAGCACTGTCTATATCATGTTCATGATTTATTCTTGGATTAAATTAATCGAACAATTGCTTAATTTCTCAACAATCCAAAAACCTAATCTGTGTAGGCAATTTTCGATCCATGGTTTTGCTGCTACACTGAAACCTACCCCGTTTACGGGGACGTACTTTAAGCGTTGGCAGACCAAAACCGTCTTATGACTCACGGCGATGAACGTGTTCTGGGTCGCCGGTGTGACTCCCACGGGAACGATTGCTCCTGAACAGGAGAAGGCGTTCAGGGAGGCCACCGTTGTCCTTGTTGGATGCGTTCTGAGCGTGATCGGAGATAAGTTGGTTGATGCATATTTACATATGCGGGTTGCCAAGGACTTGTGGGAGGCGCTCGAATCTAAACTCGGCGCAACCGATGCTGGAAGCGAGATGTATATTATGGAGCAGTTCCACGATTACAAGATGGTTGAAAACCGTCCTGTATTGGAACAGGCTCATGAGATACAGTGCATCGCTAAGGAACTTGAGGTTCTGAAGTGTGTGCTGCCGGGCAAATTTGTCGCGGGATGCATCATCGCTAAGCTACCCAATTCCTGGAGGAATTTTGCTACCACTCTGAAACATCAGATGCGTGAATTCTCAATTGAGGATGTCATTGGCCATCTGAGTGTTGAGCAGAACTCGAGAGCAAAGGACTCGAATGGAAAAGGGAACGAAGGGACCTCTGTCGCCAACATGGTGCAGAAGAACTTCAACCCCCACAAGCCCAAGGGAAAGACTGGTGTCCAACAGAATACCGAGTTTAAGAAGAAGGGCAAGAAGCCTTTCAAGAAGGATAAGAAGAAGGGTGGCTGTTTCACTTGTGGTTCTGATGAACATTGGGCTGTCAAGTGCCCACACAAGTTCAAGAAGCCAGGACAGGACTCCAAGACTGTCAACATGATTGTGAGCAACAATGAGAGTGGGCCATCTGGGTACGGTAATTTGTTTACTGTATTTTCAGTTTGCCAGTCTACCGATTGGTGGATTGACACAGGTGCAAATATTCATGTGTGTGCTGACATTTCATTGTTTTCCTCTTATCAGGCCACAGGAAACGGGTCCGTACTGATGGGGAATGGCGCGAGTGCTTCTGTTCATGGTGTTGGCACGGTCGATCTGAAGTTTACTTCGGGAAGGATCGTGCAACTGAAGAACGTGCAGCATGTCCCCGCCATCAAGAAGAATCTCGTTAGTGGTTCCCTTCTATGTAGAGAAGGGTTTAAGCTGGTATTCGAGTCTAATAAAGTAGTTGTTACGAAATATGGACTGTTTGTTGGAAAAGGTTATGAATGTGGAGGTCTATTCCGCTTTTCCCTCGCTGATTTTTGTAATAAAGTCGTGAACAATATTCATTCAAATGTTAATGAAACAGAAGTTTGGCATTCACGTCTTTGTCACATTGGTTTTGGTTGTATGACGCGGTTAGCAAAGTTAAATTTAATCCCAAGTTTCACTTTAGCCAAAGGTTCTAAGTGCCATTCGTGTGTGCAAGCAAAGCAACCTCGCAAGCCCCATAAGGCTGCGGAGGAGAGACACTTGGCGCCATTACAACTCATACATTCCGATCTTTGTGAGATGAATGGTGTGTTGACTAAAGGTGGAAAGAGATACTTCATGACACTGATAGATGATTCTACTAGATACTGCTATGTATATCTTTTAAACACTAAAGATGAGGCTCTACACTACTTTAAAATCTATAAGGCAGAAGTTGAGAATCAACTTGAAAAGAAAATAAAACGAGTCCGGTCAGATCGTGGTGGAGAGTATTTCTCTAATGAGTTTGATTCCTTTTGTGCGGAACATGGTATTATTCATGAGAGGACGCCTCCCTACTCACCTCAGTCAAATGGGGTTGCCGAACGGAAAAACCGTACTCTAACTGATTTGGTTAACGCCATGTTAGATACATCGGGTTTATCCAAGGCATGGTGGGGGGAGGCTATATTGACATCATGTCATGTCCTGAATAAAGTTCCGACAAAAGACAATGAGATCACTCCCTATGAACAATGGGAAAAGAGAAGAACAACACTCTCATACTTACGTACTTGGGGCTGTTTGGCGAAAGTCAATGTGCCGATCCCCAAAAAAAACGTAAGCTTGGACCAAAGACTGTGGATTGCGTTAATTTGGGCTACGCTAAGAATAGCGTCGGCTATAGATTTCTTGTAGTGAAATCTGAGGTACCTGACATGAAAGTCGGTACGATTATGGAGTCTAAAGATGCTACATTCTTTGAGGATATTTTTCCTATGAGAGATATGCAAAGCACTTCTAGACTGGAATCTGATGAGACTCCTGAACCTGCCATTCCGATGGAATATTATGAACAAACACATGATGAAAATCCTGAGGAGGAGAACAAGGAAACCCTTGGTAGGGGCAAGAGACAGAGGACTGCAAAGTCCTTTGGTGATGATTTCCTTGTGTACCTTGTGGATGATACTCCCACTTCCATTTTCAGAAGCTTATGCGTCTCCGGATGCTGACTACTGGAAAGAAGCGGTCCGTAGCGAGATGGACTCCATCTTGGCTAATGGGACATGGGAAATCACAGAACGTCCCTATGGCTGTAAACCATTGGGATGTAAGTGGGTGTTCAAAAGGAAGCTTAGGCCTGATGGTACGATTGAAAAATACAAGGTTAGGCTTGTGGCCAAGGGTTATTCCCAGAAAGAAGATGAGGATTTCTTCGATACTTATTCACCTGTGGCCAGACTGACCACCATTCGAGTATTACTCTCGTTGGCGGCCTCGCATGGTCTTCTCGTCCACCAGATGGATGTTAAGACAGCTTTCCTGAATGGAGAGCTAAACGAGGAAATCTACATGCAACAGCCAGATGGCTTTGTGATAGATGGTCAGGAAGGAAAAGTGTGTAGGTTGATAAAATCTTTATATGGCCTGAAACAAGCACCTAAGCAATGGCATGATAAGTTTAATACAACACCGACATCTGTTGGCTTCGTTGTTAATGAAGCTGACAAATGTGTATACTATCGCCATGGTGGGGGCGAAGGAGTTATACTATGCTTGTATGTTGATGACATACTGATATTCGGAACCAACCTCAAAGTAATTGAGGAGGTCAAGTCGTTTCTATCTCAGAACTATGAGATGAAAGACCTTGGTGTGGCTGATGTTATCTTGAACATCAAGCTACTGAGAGATAATGAGGGTGGGATTACACTTTTGCAATCCCATTATGTTGAGAAGGTGTTGAGTCGTTTTGGATACTCGGACTGCACACCATCTCAAACACCATATGATCCTAGCGTGTTGATTCGAAAATCCAAAGGCACGGCTATAGATCAATTGAGATACTCTCAAATCATTGGTTCACTGATGTACCTAGCTAGCGCTACGAGGCCTGACATCGCTTTTGATGTGAGCAAACTGAGTCGGTTTGTATCAAAAGGCCATCTCTAACGATTATGTCACTTTCATGTGTGAGGATGAGAATGACATAGGGAAGGCACAAGATCCGACCTCATATAAAGAAGCCACTAAAAGTGAAGACTCGTCCAAATGGTTGGTAGCCATGGAGGACGAACTGAAATCTATGAGCTCGAATGATGTTTGGGACTTAGTAGAAGTTCCTGATGGAGCCAAAAGGGTAGGCTGCAAGTGGGTCTTTAAAACCAAATATGATTCCAAAGGGAACATTGAAAGGTTCAAAGCGAGACTTGTAGCAAAAGGTTATACACAGAGAGAAGGGATTGATTATAAGGATACCTTCTCGCCTGTGTCGACTAAAGATTCCTTTAGAATTGTCATGGCACTTGTAGCTCATTATGATTTGGAGCTGCATCAAATGGATGTCAAGACGGCCTTTTTAAATGGTGACTTAAAAGAAGAAGTTTACATGACTCAACCAGAAGGTTTTGTCGTGGAAGGAAAAGAACACATGGCATGTCGTTTAAAGAAATCCATATATGGCTTGAAGCAAGCTTCGAGGCAGTGGTACCTCAAGTTCGACGAGATTATTCGAACTTTTGGTTTTAAAGAAAATGAAGTGGACAATTGCATATATGTTAAATTCAAAGGCAATAGGTTCACAATTTTAGTCCTATATGTTGACGATATTCTATTGGCTTGCAGCGATAAAGATATGTTGCATGAGACCAAGAGATTTTTGTCCTCAAAATTTGACATGAAGGATCTCGGTGAAGCCTCGTATGTCCTTGGCATTGAGATTCATCGAGATAGGTCCAAAGGTACATTAGGACTATCACAAGAGGCATACTTTGAGAGAGTACTAAGGAAATACAATATGCATAAGTGCTCTTCCTCACCTGCCCCCAGGGCCGGCCCTGAGGGGGGGCAGCAGGGGCGGCCGCCCCGGGCCCCCGGAAGCTAGGGGCCCCCTCCCACGAACATATATAATTAGCCCATAGCAGATTCTGAAAAAATAAGTCAGCCCATGGCACAAGCTCCGGGAGAAACAAGGCCTGAGATGCACACCTAGTCGGTAGCCCACGATAGCGTTAACATGTATTATTTCCGATCAAGAATTAATTGACTGTTTCCCAGTGATTTCGGCTGATTCCTTTTCGCCCAGATCGTGAATCGGAAGCCGACGACTCCGGCCTCACCCAGGTCGTCCTCACAATGACCCTAAGTCTCGCCTCTGGTGGACCGTCAAAATCCACCCCACGACAGATTCGCTGACGCTGTCGCTGCCGTGTAGCTTCGAGGGCAGACTATGAGGAGATCGATCTATGTAGCTATGCTTGTTGTTTCCGTCTAGAGGCTGATAATTTGTTGAGTTTTCAGTTACCTTACCAAAAAATCATGGCAGCCAGAGGCAAGTACGAATACTATCATGAGGATTATGGGAGTCAAGGGTGAAGGGCCTCGCGATCTGTCATCTTCAGGTGTGTACGCATCAGTACAACTAAGTTTAATTTGAGTTCTCTCTTTCTCTCTCCCTCTCTTCATGAGAGGTATGATTTGTTATTCTATTTATATCATGAAGTCATAAATTTCATGCATGGAAGCAGCAGCGGGAGTTTTGTTTGATGTGCATATTCATGCATTTGTTTTTATACCATTTTAGTTTAAATTATTAGATGAAACCTTCATAATTTATTTTCTTGAGAATCATATTTGCTTTATTGAAGTAAACGTTAGGAAAGAATGGTTATTAGGTGAAGCTGTCCGCCACACATGACGCCCAACCACATCTACCAGGGAGAGCGCGCCAGCATGTGCGCCTCTTTATTTTAAGATAATCTCATGTAAATGAAGGAGATATCAATGAACACCTTGCTCCTTGCCGTAATCTCCTCCCTGGTTTTCTGATAATGCAACACTGAACCATCCTACTATAGGGGTATTGATGACCTAGAACCAGTACTAACGACTCTCCCCTTGCTACCGAGCAAATTCATTGCCATCGAAGGTGCTTCCATTGTCTAAGACCCCGGATGCCAGCAATATGACATTTGTTGCTCCCATGAAATCACCCTCACGGCTCCTTGCGTCCGACATAATCACAACCTTCTCATCGCAGCATCTATGTTCACCTTCACACAACCAACAGGAGGAGTGATCCAAGGTGAGACCGTGGTAAGTGACTTTGCGTCAAAGAATGCTAAAAGAAGTTTTTTTAAGGGGCCCCAAATTTCAGTTTCGCCCCGGGCCCCTAAAATCTCAAGACCGGCCCTGCCTGCCCCCATAGTCAAGGGTGATAAGTTTGGGACATTCCAATGTCCGAGGAACCAAAATGAAACTAATCAGATGAAGTCGGTTCCTTATGCTTCAGCTGTTGGAAGCATCATGTATGCTCAAGTTTGTACACGCCCCGACTTAGCTTTTGTAACCGGGATGCTTGGCAGATTTCAATCTAATCCAGGACCGGACCACTGGAAGGCCGCAAAGAAAGTTTTGCGTTATATGCAAGGTACTAAAAATTTCATGCTTACATATAGAAAGTCGGATAACCTGGAAGTTATTGGTTACTCGGACTCTGATTTTGCCGGGTGTGTGGATAGTAAGAGATCCATGTCAGGTTATATATTCACACTCGCTGGAGGAGCCATATCGTGGAAAAGCTCCAAGCAAACTATAGTTGCCTCATCTACGATGATGGCAGAATATCTAGCATGTTTTGAGGCCACTGGGCAGGTTGTATGGCTAAAGAATTTCCTTCCCGGACTTAAAGTGGTTGACAGCATTTCCAAACCACTGACATTGTACTGCGATAATGAACCCGCAGTTTTCTATGCAAATAACAACAAGTCAAGTGCAGCTGCCAAGCACATCGACATAAAGTACCGTGTTGTTCAGCATAGAATCCAGGATCAAACTATTAATGTCAAGCATATCAGTACGACACGTATGCTTGCGGATCCGCTCACTAAAGGCTTACCACCCAATACATTTCGTGAGCACGTAGCCGGCATGGGATTATTGGAAGCCTCTTGATTCTGGAATTATGGGACCGCTAATATAAACCACTCCCCATAAAGTAATATGTATTCCACTTTGAAGTAAGATGTGTGCTATGAGTATTGCGGTTCAATGGCATTACATTGGCTGTTGTAACACCTTACTCTAGTATATCATTCCTATGGAGAATGGGCAAAAGTTATTGAGCCTAACGATCAAGGGGGAGAATGTTGGTATTGATCTAAAGGCCCAATGGGCCAAAACGAAAATAAAAGAAAGGGTCAGAAAACAACTTACGTTAAGGGGAAACAGGGAGGTCACGATCCAACGATCGTACCCCTCGATCCCATCTTAAGCGCCCTGATCGGGGGCACCCTAACCAACTATGGTTTTGGTCCCCTGTCGCCAGCGCACATTAAAAAGGTGGGGGAGCAGCCGGCATCCTACGTAAGACAAGTTCTCGTACGGACTACTCCTGCTCCCTACATCCCAAAACCCTAACCGATCTGGGGGAGCGCTGCACGACGGGAAGACCATCTCCAAGCTCTGCCCCTGTTCCAGGGCAGTGCCGGTGGCGCCCGGAGGGACGCCGCTACCCGCAGCGAACATCTACCCCGAGCCTGCATCGCGCCTGCACCGAGCAGGCACGGGACTTCGCATCGCCTACACCAATGGCTGCTCCCATTGGTGATAAGAACCCTAACTTTATCTCTGTGATTGATGCAACTAGGTGATCTGGCTTCTAGGCATGAGATGCAATCTATCCTACGGGATTTAATATATATCTATCAGGAGGAGATCGACGAGGCGTACGCCGTGGCGGCGATGAAGGCGGGGGAGGAGAGGGGAATCGGGAAGGAGGGGCTGCGGAAGCGGCTGGTGAGGGAGGGGGAGGGGTCGCAGCACCCCGGCGCCGGCGACGAGGTCGAAGGTAACGCGCCCTCCCCGCTGCTGCATCTCCGGCGTGGATGGGTTCGGTTGGGTTGACTTGGGCGTTGACTTGCTTTTTTACTCCTGCCGCAGTGCACTACACGGGGACGCTGGCGGACGGCGCCAAGTTCGACTCCAGCCGGGACCGCGACGCCCCGTTCAGGTTCACCCTCGGCCGAGGTACCCACCACGACTCACAGTCTCCTCTTCCTCCTCCTTCTGATGAGCTACTCTGACTGACAGTGGAATCTATTTCAGCTGGTCCGTAGCAGTAGTCATGGCGGATTTTTCTTTATGTGATGGTTACGATGGGAACTTTGATAGGAGAATTGTAGGTTAGGAGTACAAGCTTACAACTAGCTGCAGGCAGATTGGCAGCAAATCTGGCATCTACAACGCCATGCTTATGCATTTAGGTCGATAATTGTTATCTGGCGTGGTTGCTGCTTGCTGCTCGCTACAGCGAACTTCTATAACAAGGTCTCGGTTGCAAAAAAAGAAAGTAACAAGACCTCTGTTGCAAAAAAAAGTATAACAAGACATCTATTGCAAAAATAATTTGTAACTTGAAATTTTCTGCAACACGACATGTGTTGCAGTGGTAGAAGGTGATCCTCGACCGCTCAATCAATCAGATCCGACAGCTCACGATTCACCGGCCGATGCGTAGCAGCGCGCATCAAGTATTGGTTTAACGTGAATCAAAATCAATTTGTAAGGACTTACATCTCTTCCACTTCTCTATTCTGAATTCCAGTACAACTCTCAATCCTTTGTGGGAAAGGCACGCTTGTTTACCTGCCACACTATCAAAAAAAGGAAAACAATTGTGTCTTGACGTTATCTAAAAGTAAATAACATAGGATAAGTTACAGCGATGAAAAGAAGGAACCTAATTAATACTATTTCCCATAACCTTTTCGCTGCTAAAACTGGGACTCGCCTCCATCCATTGAATCTTGTTCATATAAAGCTACTTGTGTTGTTCCTCTCGACCTCACTCAAACGAGGAACCACACCAAAACCCAATGCTCGTCGGAGTGCCTCCTTCACCGAGGTGAGAAGCTTTATGACCGTGTCGTCTGCTATGTTTTCTTTATCTCGTCCATCCAACTATTCATTTCACTAGTATCACCCTCAATCCCTTTGCATTCCCCAATTTGTTGCCAGATACAATGGAAAACAGTCATGGCGCTAGCGGGATGCCACCATAGTAATCTATCTATGCCATCTTCCTCACCATGGTAAATTATCTCGCCTATAAGTGTCCTTTCCCCACCTTTTTTACTAGTCTAAGAACTTCATTAACTGCGGTAGTGCGGCATAGGTTGTTTAGTCTGCCACTTTGGGAAACGCTTCCGACGTCTCTCTCTCT
>LR738715.1:882494175-882508444 GCA_902687465.1 Secale cereale | reverse complement strand
CTCTCTCTCTCTCTCTCTCTCTCTCTCTCTCTCTCTCTCTCTCTCTCTATGTGATGGTTACTAAAGGATCTACAATTGCTGACGTGGATGATTTACCAGTGTATGTGTGTGTACAAGGCCACTCCTTTTCGTTTTCTAAGTTACTTCCATGACACTAGAATTGTTCTAAAATAGAGGCACTGGATATATGCTTCTCACCTATTGAACTATTGTCAAGCAGAATGCAAATGTTATATTTCATAGCATATGGATTGAAAATTAGTATATGTCATTTCCTATTAATTTAGGAAGATGTGTTTGTTTCCACTGTGATAATTAGCATTTGCAGCATTTAATACATACCATTTTTTTGTGATTTTAACAAAAAAAATGCATAACCAGTTGATAGTTGTTGGTAAGAGCCGACCATGTTGTGTACAGTTCTTCAATTTATTAGATATATTGTGAACATATCTCCATCGTTTCCCTGAATGCTTCTCTCTCTCTCTCTATATATATATAGTGAACAGCTGATATGGCTTTGTTAATACTGTAGTTTCGGTGGGGCATGTGCTGCAGAGGGCGACCACAGCTTGGTTGTAATTAAATTCTTTAAAGCTTCGTGAAGCACAGTAGCACAATCTGGACAGCAGCCAAACGCAAATAATTCAGGCTAGTCTTGTTAGGAAATATTTCCATTCTTCTTAGGCCCGATCCAGGCAGCTCATTTCACCAGGTATGGTCTCCACGACGTGACCCAAACTGACCCTACGTGCATGCTCTCACGACTCTCACTTGAGCGGGGAGCGGATGAGTAGCAGATGACGGAAGCGGCGCTCAAGGTTATCCCAGACTGGTGACCGCGAGCGCCACTGTGCTCGAAGGTGGAAGGCCGCCGTGTCATTTGCTGCCACGATCATGTTCCTATTCAACTTCACAGTAGCTACCACTCCGACCCGCTGCAACTCGTCTTGGTCATGCTCGGCGGCGGCCCGACAGTGTGTGGGCCTTTGTTCACGGCTCGCGCTGGGACGAGGTTGTGGAATGAAGAAGATTTGGGATGCAACTCACATCTATAGAACTACTAGTAGCATCGAACTGTTTATATACACGTATACGTGCAAGCTCACGTGTACTCAACTAATTATACGATCTACTAGCTGGTAGCTGAGAGGATTAAGGAGGTGGGAGCTCCTATGGAATGGTCCAGTTTGTTACATGCACAACAAATAATGTGAACAGCGACGCTGGTGCACCTCTCCAGTATGGTTGCCAGTGACGCCATAGGAGCTCTCCCTAGACTGGATGGAGACGATAGCTCAACATCTCCGCGGACATGGCAGCAGCGAGTGCGCACCGGAAGGTTTGGGAAATTGCATAGGACAATGAGGTGCCCAGCGTGCTTCTTAACGCCATGGCAACGCACTAGAGCATGCGTTGCTGGTCATGGCGCTCATGGCCAGCGAACTAGCAGGTCTAACTACCTGCTCGGCGGTGGGAGTTCTCCCTAGAGGGATAAGGAGGTGGGTCGTGCCCAGTGCGCTTCTGAAGGCCATCGTGCCGCAAGAGAGCATGTGTTGCTAGTCACGGCGCTCATGGCCGGCGAGCTAGCAGGTATGAGTACCTAGAACAATTTTCGCGCCTCCTTTGATATGTTTCTGGAATGGCGCAAACAAGGCAGATCATGGCATCACACATGTCGGTCCACGAGCCAACGTTTTCTTCTATAAAGAAATAAAAGTAGAAGAGATAAAACAGAAAAAGCGAAAGAAGTTTGAGTAGAGCAACACGAATAAAGAGAGCATTGGTTAGGTGTTGATGCATAAAGGATGTCACCTGGTACATCATATCCTCGACAGGAGCATAGCCTAACGTCGGCCATTTTGCTTTCACCCAATGGTTTCCTCATGCCTGCATCTCGCATTCTAGGTCTGGTAGAATCATACGCATCCCTACATCTCACAAAAAAGTATTTATTTTGAGTGGTGCCATGCCAAGATGTCTTTAAAAAAGATAGATGAGAAAAAGGTGCTCTTACAAAGAAGAGAGATCTGACCAAACAGTCACTCAACATCATCCTTCCACTGGTTGAGTGTGAGAAAATTTTGCTTGTTTGTGAAACCGATAATGATGGTGATCCTTCCAACCATCTGCAGACATAAAATTGAAGGTGTGAAATATCAACCGAAGAAGTCATGTATGCGAGAACAAAAACAACAACCCGAAAAATAATAACTGTCCTTAGCAGAAGCGAATAGTTTTAAGTATTCAGATCCAGTTCTGAATTATGCCGAGGATAACAACATCATTCAGAATAGATAAACTAAAATCCTACAAATACACGCGCACTTGAAGATATGTGAGGGCGGTCTTTGGCTACAGATCATTCGTAACAAATACATGCGTGGTCAACCTCTACCCTTTTGCCAGAGGGCGGGAGGTTCCCAGTTCTAGCAGTCCACCATCCACCTGCTACGGTCCTCCGGATTGGAACTTCCATCATTGTAGGAATGGGATCAACCGCATTATTCTAGTTCGATAGATGGGCGGGCGAGTCTCCCTATGCGGCTCGCTTCCCAGATTTGTTCGGCATCGCTCTAGACCCTCGGGTAACCTCCCAGCCAGTGTCGGGCACGTCCTGGGGGTGGGTGGGGCTTTAGTTCGCGTCACGGGCGCTTGTTTCCAGCCATGGATGGAGGGCGTGGACCACGCTTGTTCTCTCCACCCACCATCTCTCTATATATACAAGAAAGAGTGAGGTGTCCGCGTGCGGGGTGCGCGTGCGACTTATGACCTTGTTCAACTATCTTTCCTTGTTGAGTAACTTATATGCAATCAACATTTCTCACACTAGTTAGACGATGTGCAACCACAAGTGTAGTTCTGTCCACCATGATCCTATCTAATGCCTCTTGATCTATCCTCTTGGACTCCACATCTAATGCACTAGTAGCATCATCTAACAAAAGTATTTTTGGATTTTTAATGATTGCTCTAGCAATTGCTTTTGCCCCCCTGAAAGTTGAGCACCTATGGAATGGTCCAGTTTGTTACATGCACAACGAATAATGTGAACAGCGACCCTGGTGCACCTCTCCAGTGTGGTTGCCAGTGACGCCATGCGAGCTTTCCCTAGAGCGGATGGAGACGATAGCTCAACATCTCCACGGACATGGCAGCAGCGAGCGCGCACTTGAAGATATGTGAGGGTGGTCTTTGGCTACAGATCATTCGTAACAAATACATGCGTGGTCAACCTCTACCCTTTTGCCAGAGGGCAGGAGGTTCCCAGTTCTAGCAGTCCATCATCCACCTGCTACGGTCCTCCGGATTGGAACTTCCATCATTGTAGGAATGGGATCAACCGCATTATTCTAGTTCGATAGATGGGCGGGCGAGTCTCCCTATGCGGCTCGCTTCCCAGATTTGTTCGGCATCGCTCTAGACCCTCGGGTAACTTCTCAGCCAGTGTCGGGCACGTCCTGGGGGTGGTCGCCTGGTTGACGTCCACGCCATTACACGTCTTGTCTAGATGATGCCTGTAGTCCGCCTGGAACATGTTTGCTTGATGTCCTCGCACCTTATGCCCGGAGGTGCTACATAAGCAGCCTGGTTGTAATTAAATTCTTTAAAGCTCCGTGACACATAGTAGCACAATCTGGATAGCAGCCAAACGCAAATAAATCAAGCTAGCCTGGTTAGGAAATATTTCCATTCTTCTTAGGCCCGATCCAAGCAGCTCATTTCACCATGTATGGTCTCCACGACGTGACCCAAACTGACCCTACGTGCGTGCTCTCACGACTCTCACGGCAGCGGGGAGTGGATGAGTAGCAGATGACGAAAGTGGCGCTCAAGGTTATCCCAGACTGGTGACGGCGAGCGCCACTGTGCTCGAAGGTCGAAGGCCACCGTGTTATTTGCTGCCACGATCATGTTCCTGTTCAACTTCACAGTAGCTACCACTCCGACCCGCTGCAACTAGTCTTGGTCCTGCTCAGCGGCGGCCCGATAGTGTTTGGGCCTTTCTTCAAGGCTCGCGCCGGGACGAGGCTGTGGAATGAAGAAGATTTGGGATGCAACTCACATCTATTGAACTACTAGTCGCATCGAACAGTTTATATACACGCATACTTGCAAGCTCACGTATACTCAACTAACTATACGATCTACTAGTTGATAGCTGAGAGGATTAAGGAGGTGGGAGCTCCTATGGAATAGTCCAGTTTGTTACATGCACAACGAATAATGTGAACAGCGACGCTGGTGCAGCTCTCCAGTATGGTTGCCAGTGGCGCCATGCGAGCTCTCCCTAGAGCGGATGGAGACGATAGCTCAACATCTCCACAGACATGGCAGCGGCGAGCGCGCACTGGAAGATATGGGAAATTGCGTACGACAATGAGGTGCCCAACGTACTTCTAAAGGCCATGGCGCCACACCACAGCATGTGTTGCTGGTCACGGCACTCATGGCCGGCTAGCTAGCAGGTCTAACTACCTGCTCAGCGGTGGGAGTTCTCCCTAGAGGAATAAGGAGGTGGGAGGTGCCCAGTGCGCTTCTGAAGGCCATGGTGCCACAAGAGAGCATGTATTTCTGGTCACGGCGCTCATGGCCGGCGAGCTAGCAGGTATAAGTACCTGGAACATTGTCCGCGCCTCCTTTGATATGTTTCAGGCATGGCACAAACAGGGCAGATCATGGCATCACACACGTCAGGCCACGAGCCAACGTTTTCTTCTATAAACAAATAAAAGGAGAAGAGATAAAACAGAAAAAGCGGCAGAAGTTTGAGTAGAGCAAAACGAATAAAGAGAGCATTGGTTAGGTGTTGATGCATAAAGGATGTCACCTGGTACATCATATCCTCGACAGGAGCATAGCCTAACGTCGTCCATTTTGTTCTCGCCTAATGGTTTCCTCATGCCTGCATCTCGCCTTCTAGGTCTGGTAGAATCATACGCATCCCTACATCTCACAAAACAAGTATTTATTTTGAGTGGTGCCATGCCATGATGTCCTTAAAAAAAGATAGATGAGAAAAAGGTGCTCTTAGAAAGAAGAGAGATCTGACCAAACAGTCCCTCAACATCATCCTTCCACTGGTTGAGCGTGACAAAAATTTGCTTGTTTGTGAAACTGATAATGATGGTGATCCTTCCAACCATCTGCAGACATAAAATTGAAGGTGTGAAATATCAACCGAAGAAGTCATGTGTGTGAGAACAAAAACAACAGCCCGAAAAATAATAACTGTCCTTAGCAGAAGCGAATAGTTTTAAGTATTCAGATCCAGTTCTGAATTATGCCGAGGATAACAACATCATTCAGAATAGATAAACTAAAAATCCTACAATTGGGCGGTCCAAATATGTGTCGCTTCGGTTTTCCCATTTTGCAACAAAAGTATAGGCCTCAATGTGGTTTCTTTCATGTGATTAAATCATATGTGAGTCGCATGTATTTTCTGACCCATGGTAAAGTTTGTGCCAGGCCTTCTTTCCTCAATATTTGAGTAAAGTTTTTCTGGCCTGTCTCAATCATCTTGCAGCATATCATGAAGGTTGATAGCTACATGTATTTCTTAAATGTCAAGCTTTGCACATAGGACTTGGAAGACGTAACTAAGCTACCTCTGTGATGAGAACTTGGATTCGGTGTCAATATACACAGCTTTACAGTTTAAGCCCCCTAACATTAAATCTATTAAGCTACGCGTGAAGGCCGACCAACTAGCTATGCCACATGGCGCAAGCTGGCTGGCCGCGGAGAAAAATCTTTTGAATTTTTTTATATGAAGGTGTGAATTACATTTAAAATGTATTTTTTTAGATGAAGGTGATGACCTCTCGTATTTTTTAAATGGAGGGTTCTGTACTAGCTGGTGGGCTGCGGTGGCATTTTTTCTTTTTACTTTTTTAAGATGAAGGTGAGATTTTATTTAGACAGAGACGAGGACTCTATGTATTTTTTTTAAATGTAAACATGTGCAAAGCTTTCTCTTAAGCGGCGCCACATGATGGCGCCCCAACCTTAAACTTGCTAATGGTATCTGCTTCAAACAAAATTCCAGTGTTTAAAAACTATAATACAGACTAATTGTAGGATAAAACAATAAGCCTCAGTGCAGCAATCAGCCCCCCACCCCCACCACACACACACACAACAAACTAGTAATGCAGTGCTAGAAAACATAATTATACTCCATCTCTCTCTCCAACAAACTCGTAATACAGTCAGTGTACTAGAAACAATAGATCAGAATTATTATTTAAAATTTTAGT
Source organism: Secale cereale (assembly GCA_902687465.1). Lineage (NCBI taxonomy): Eukaryota > Viridiplantae > Streptophyta > Magnoliopsida > Poales > Poaceae > Secale > Secale cereale. Next base: position 882,502,181 of record LR738715.1, on the reverse strand, counting down.
TAAAAGTAGGCTCTGTACATGAGTAACATAAATTTCAAAGGCGTCAATAATTAGATCAGAACTATTTAAGTTGTCGTCTCAGGTTTAGAATTGAGGTCTACACAGTCAGAGTTGACATTGAATATTTTCAAATATGAAATTGGTGTTTAATGTTTCTACCTACTACTTCGACAATTTCTTGCACGGGACAACTAGGCAAAACAAGGAAAAATACAAGATTACGTATATTCATTGTGTTGTTGCCGGTGCCTCCAATGTTGTACCCTTGCAAGGTGAGCCATCGAAACTTGAATTTGATTGATCTTCTTCTACCTCGGATCTTTCCCGGCGTCAAATTTCACTCTCAAAATTTGGTCGTATGACGCTAGGCGCCACAAAGGACATGAAAAAGCGAGGATACCACAAGAAATGAATGGACTTCTGATCTGATTAATCACCACAAACGTGCGGTTGTGAGCTACCAAGATGGTAGTGTTAATGCTAAAATTCTTTCTTTTTCAGAAACTAATGCTAAATTTCTAATCTCTACATGTACGTGCAACTGAACACGCGGGCTTTGAAAACATGTTAATTAGGCTGTTAATCATCCACAACATGTTCTCATACATGCCGGTTGGTGCTGATGGGTGAGGGGGGGGGGGCATAAAAGCCTGTTAATATAATTCCTAGACCAAACATTGTTGCTCCAGCTAACGTACGCCAGATTGTTAGGCAGCTTGGAGCTGATAGGTGTGTGTGGGGTGGGGGGCATAAAAGCTTGTTAGTATAATTCCTAGACCAAAAATTGTTGGTCCAGCTCCCAACACAAAAAATTGTTGTTTTAATTGTTCTAAAATTTGGTGATCTTGAGAAATAAGTCATTATTCACTAGTATATTTCCTATTTTCTACATGAACCTTGGACTTCAGTGTTATAAAACCTTGAGAAATTTCCAGACAATGGGAATCAACTATAAACATACAAAATGGGCAAGGACACTCACATGAACATACGAGGCAAAAAAAAATTATGTTCTTTTAAAGATGAGCAAAGTTAGTCAAATGAAATCGAAATAATAATTTGTCTTAAAAACAACCATAAACCAAGTACATCATGAAAAATATATGAGAAGATCATAATTTTCTACTTAATTATGATCGCTGATAGAAGATGAAGATGCGAAAGAAATCCTGCAATGCATATAAATAAAGCATTATTGTCTAAATTAAACTTTCTTTTGACCAATCAATGAAGAAACCAAAACGTTTTGATGTTGCAAAGAATAAAATAGTACAATAAAATAATCTCGGAACAAATAATTGCAAATCCAATGAAAAATTCAAACAACTCCACTCCAAGGTCAAGGACCAAACATCTAGAAAAACAAAAAAACAACTAAATGTAGAATGGACCGTTTAAAAAAAATGGACTGCGCAGGAAAAATATTACTAGTCAATCATGCCTACTAGTTACCTCCCAACATTGTCTTTGACTCTAATGAACTAGAAGGTAAAATGAAATGACTACACAACCCACTTATCCATTTAGGTGATCCTGGAAGATACAAGAAATAACCTTAATCCCAATATCAAATTGGCATCAAAACTAGGATTTAAAAATAAAAGTAGACTTCATCGGTGCCTATTTAGAGGAAGTTTTAAAGGGATGACATGACAATGGTAGAAGATCAATACGGATAATTAATAAAAGGACAATACAAATCTTGACTGAGATACATGGTTGAAACAGAATTATAGTGATTATATTGTAAGAATTTTTCAATAAATTGTTAGTTCATACTCCCTCTGTCTTGAGACACTAATTTTGGAATGGAGGCCAGGTAATAATGTTATGTATAGCTTTGGGAGCACAACATAATATAAGACAAATTAAGGATATATTTATTATGATATATGCATGGTTTTAGTAAAGCAGAAGTTCAGATACATATGTTTTTTACAGAAAATTATTACAGAATTGTTAGTTTTCATCTTGACATAATCTTGTGTGGAAGTCCTTGTGTGCCGCATTCTAGGTGTGTGTGTATGTGAGAGGCATACTAGAAGCATCTACATTGCAAGGAGCCAACATGCTATGTGAAATGGTGAGGTGTGCGAGGTGCAGGCCTGACGATCTAATAAAGAAGGGCAACGGCGTTGGTAATTACATTTAGCAAATAAAACTAGGTCAAATAAGAACAATGAATAGCAGGAAGCAAGAAGTATGTGCTCTCTTATAAGAAAATAATGTGGACCAAGCCTATTGGCTCAATTATACATATTACTGGAAAAACACACCTCATTGTTAAAGCTTTAAAATCATGGCAATACAAATGCATTTTATAACCAACTAAAGGAAGCAATGAAGAAAGGATGATGCACATATTATTTTCCACTAATCTTCTACAACAAATACATGCCAGTTGTCCCATAATCATCGACAAGAACATACCTAGAACATGGGATATTGTTGTTTTCTAGCGACTTCCTAGCTGCATCTCTGCCTCCATGTCCACCAGAACCATCTGCATCACAAGGTTAACAAAAAATAAGGGGGTCTCTCGGGTGATCTATGCATGTGGTTTTTCTAGTAACCTTTGCTCTGAATCAAATACTTACCATGACCATGGCTTGCCCATCACCCATCCTGGCAGGAGCATATCCCATAGCTGACACAAAGCCCAGTTTTGTTGTTGCTGTGATGATTGTGCAGAAGGGTACTTCTTGCCCAAATCTCTGTCTCAGAGTCCATTAGAACCATCTGCATCAACACGTCACCAGGTCCAAAAACCACATCAGTTTGAGTGGCTCCATATGAAGATTTCCTTCAAGAAAGTTAGTAGATATAGAAAAGGAATGATCTTAAGGCAAGGGTGGCATTACTACAGACAAGTATTAGACGAAGGCCACATGCATGGTCGAGGTGCCGAAGATAGGGGCCACCGCACATGTTCCGCTGGCCATGAAGACGACATGGCCGGCCGGTTGCTCGACGCTGGACCATCTCCCCGTTCCATGCTAGCCGGGCACTGTTTCATCGGCATGGCGTGGCGCGGCCTTCTGTGTATGTTGTAGATGAAGAGAGGCTTTGGATTGAGGAGAAAGGCTGAGCAATGTGTGGGGCGAGTCAGATCGAGAGGGGAATTTATAGAGAGAAGACCGAGTCCGGCTTGGATAGCGGTGAACGAGCGGGGGACGCGGGGAGACGTCGGATGGATAGCGATCCGCGTGAAGCACGCTAGAGGAGGCGAGAGCCGACGGATCGTAGCGGGTTTGGGCGAGGAACGGACTGTGCGCGGGGAACGAGGGGGCGGGAATAATGGAGGAGAAGGAGGCGGCGCGTGCATGCAGGAAAGGATTAAATTGGAGGCGTTGGTTTGGGAGAGAAGTAAATTAGCGCCTGGTTTCGAGGTGGAAGACGGCACAATTAAAGGAGGATTTGTAACAAGGTTGATTCACCTAGTTTGGAAAGCGGTACATAAGGGGTCGGACTAGGATTGATTCCCACACGTCACGATTGATTGATTCATTTACATGCGCATGCGCATGGGAAGTTTTTTTTTTCTGAACCTGGAAAATGGAAACAAATGTTCCATAACTCTATGAACGCCCTCACACAAGCCTCCACCTGAATTCAGCTGAATTTAGCATGCAACGCCCAGATGATCAGACACTGCAAAAATGGCTCATTAGAGAGCAAAATGGGAACAAAAATGCCTCCATGAGCTGCTTGGATGACTTTAACGCAGGAGCACATGCATACATACATGAGCTTTTAAATTTCCAGTCTTTGCATGTTGATGAACAATCTACTGTTCCAGGAGGAAATCAATCTCAGGCACCATGACAAATTCATCAAAACCCCAAAAAAGGCACCAAATCCGTATACAAGAAAGCGATCAGCTACAACCAAACCCAACACCACAGGTTCGTACATGCATGGTCATCTTTACCAAAAGACTCTCACTAACATGTTACAACAACTCCCACCACCTGAAGGTACAAGAAAAATGACAAAACGCCCAACTCCAGTGCTCGGCTCAGCGACTCCGGCCAAGGGCTTTGATGTCTTCGACGGTTGGCGATGACGGACTCAAAAAGTTGCTTCGTCTCGCCCAAGGGCTTTAAAGTCTTCGACGGTTGGCGATGACGGCCTCAAAAAGTTGCTTCGTCTCGGCCAAGGGCTTTGATGTGTCTTCGATGGCTGGTTCCGAAGGCCTCAAAAAGCTGCTTCATCTCGGCCAAGGGCTTTGATGTGTCTTCGATGGCTGGTTCCGAAGGCCTCAGAAAGCTGCTTCATCTCGGCCGAGGCACCATAGAATCCTTCGTTGCTGCAGTAGAAACATGACACGGTCAGTATCATGCTTGATGGGTTCATTCCTGCTATTCCACAATGCCCAAAATGACAAACCACAAATGATCCCTGGTATCATATTTCAGCTAAGAAACTGTGTCTTGTACAGAACTAGGTGTCCAGGTTCCAGACTAACAAAATACCAAACATAACTGGAGCACATACATTATATAAGATCATTTCCAGAATCCTTCCATGTTGATGAACATTCTGCTGTGCCATGCCACGAGGAAATCAATCTCGGGCGCCATGACAAATTTATCAAAACAAAAGAGATTGAGTACATATAGAAGCACCAAGATATTCATCACGCGTCCATGTTTTGTTGAATCAAAACATAAAGGCGCCAAAGCCGTATATACAAGCAAGCAACAGCTAAAACCAAACCCAAAACTCAACAACATGTTTGTAACCTGTACATGCATGATCATCTTTACTAGAAGACTCCCCCACCAACAGGTTATTAAAACAACTCCCACCACCTGACGGTACAAAATATAAGGCATGGTCGTTTAATTGCTCAGTTCACAAAGTGTACGAAAGTTAGTTCAGTTTCGTCAGCATGCTGCATCCAATCTAGAAGGGTAACTGTGACTGTAGGGTGTAAGTAACGGTGCAAGTAAATATGAAACCAGGGAGTGTAAGAATGTTTGAATCATGAGTCAAGGAAGATAACATTATTATTTCAGCAGGGAACACAAATTACCCGACTTGATGCAGATTTTACAGAATTGACTAGATGGAGTCAACATGGGCGTAAACCAGGGGAAGGAGATGAACTCAACTTGGCTGTTTTGCAGCCGATGCCAAACAGTGCCGTCGTCCGTCACACAGCAGCGGCGCCAACGCAAGACGCGGCCTCGGCTGGAGACAAGAGGCCTAGCACCATGATGAACCCCCTTTTCCTCTGTTGGACCCAACCCAATCCTGCATATACATGGACAAGACAAATGACAAATCTGGAGCTCAAATCATGACAAGACAATAATAAATCATGTCATGGGAGGGGGTCCATGGGGAAACCAAACAATACTCCCTCTGTAACTTAATAATATACATGAGTGTCAAAAAATGTCTTATATTAAATTACGGATGGAGCAGTATTTAGGACAAGCCAATGATCCTGAAATAGTGGGCAATCGAGCTATTTAAGCCCAAACAGTAGCGAACAAATGTTCAGAACATATTGACAACACACCTACATGCACTTGGTGATTTCCTGCGCACATGACAAGAGCACAGCACATACATGTTCTAGAGATGAACACGGATCACCTAAATACATATACAGTACATGAGGAGAGAAAATTGCATGATATATGGCAGTCTATATGATTAGAGCAGTAGCAACTGTAGCTCAAGTTGACATCCTAAACCCAACACCACCAACAGAGCAACATAAGCAATCAGAGCAGCATAAGCTGCACACTAACTAGCTGATGCTTTTGTTTGGTTGAGGAATGAAACAATTCTTCCATTGTTTTAAGTACAAGTACATCATGGTGAGCAATTGAGTTGGGCAAACCAAGCATCCAGTGTGGATCGAGGAACATATGGATTGTTACCTTCCTTGATGCAGCCAGTCAACGAGGAAGGTGGCATTCCAGTCCATGTGCCTGCTGCAAGGCAATTTTGGCATCCAATCATGAATTCATTCGGCAGCAAACATGAGCGGGATAGAAGGAAGCGGTAGAGATGAGCAACTGGAGGCAAGGAGCAGAGGAGGAGATAAGCTCACCTTGGCTGTTTTGTAGACGATGCCAAACAGTGCCACTGTCGCACGGCAGCGGGGCCAATGGAAGACGCCACCGAGGCTTGGAGACAGAGCCCTAGCACCATGATGAACCCCTTGTCCTCTTTTGTACCTAATCCAATCCTGCAGAAACATGGGCAACACAAATGAAATGGAATCATGTAATGGGAGGGTATCCATGGGGAAAGAAATGAATACTAGTCCCTCCATAACCAAATATAAGAAGTTTTGTCGTTCAGATGGAACTACAAAAACTGCTTATATATTTAGTTAAAGAAGGGAGTACTGGACTTGAATCTCGAGAAAACGCAAACGTAGCAACGAATACAAGAAAGATTATATCTTGACCATAGAGCAACAGCCAGCCAGACTAACTACACATGCATGCACATGTGTATATCCCCTGCCCTCCAATGTAACAAAGACGGACTATTTCCATGAGGATGATGCAAAAGAGAAAGACCTGCTCGTCGGCCGGGATGGGGGTCGGAGATGATGCTGCTGCTGCAAGTTCCACCACCTCGGCGGCAGGATCGACGGAGGGCATCTGCACACGTCCTGCCAAATGGAAGCCAAAGGGGTCACGGGCTGCGGTGGAGTTGAGTTAAAAGGGGCAATGTGTGTTGCAAAACTGAAACTCTGAATATCCTCCCCGGTACAAGTCTGAATCTGACCTAGTCTCTTTGGTGTACCTCACCTCCCCACAAATCGATCTATCAATCTCTTCCCTGTTGCAAAACTGAAAGTTAAGTGTTGGAATTAATCAAGCCAAGACAAAACAGCCACAGATTTGTGCAGTTTTGTCGTCTCTGAAGATAATAAGTCATCCAATAAATATGGAGGAGCAGAGGATAGCATGAAGAGAAGAGCGGAGCATGGGTGCTGCTGTAGGTGGCTCTTCCACGGCGTCGTACTGGTTCTGGCGCGTCGTCCTTGTCCTGGTCATGTTGGCCCTTCCATGGCGTCGTCCTGGTCATGGTCATGGTCATGGAGACGGACGGGGGTGAGAGAGGGAGGAATAAGAGGAGGGACTCGTACCCATGCTCTACTCCGTGCTGTAGTGTGTTTGGTGCGGGATGACGTCCGTGCTGTAGTGTGTTTGGTGCGGGATGTGGCGATGGTTCGGATGCCCACGGCTTTGTTTGAATGTATGGGTTACCGTGTTGCAGGCAGTGTTCGAGGGTCCAGTGATGGCGTCGTGCCCGTTTGGCACTCGTGTGAGCGTGTGACCATGCATCCGGGCACACTCGCCACATGCCGCTGGGGTTGGGGTGATGGTGCCACGGGCTGCATCGGGGCACGCGTCAAGCCACATCACATGTGGCGTGGCGGATGGGTTGGATTCGTCGGGAATAAAATGGAGAGAATTGAAATGGCTTATATTTTTCTTTCTCAATCATCACAAAAAGGAAAGGAAATGAAATGAAGCAGAAGAAAAAAGCGATCAAGGCAGATGGTTATTTTGGCTGTTGAATGAAGAAAGAAAAGAAAAAAGAAGGCGTGTTCAGCAGTGGTTTTGATTAGCCAGCGAGGAAATGTGCTGTGCGTATATGTTTTTCCTTTGGCGTGCGTTTGCTGTTTTGAAGCTGCGTACGTCACTGCTCTCATCCAGTTCGTCATGACGGCGCCATGGTGGACGATGACACGAAGCCCGCCGAGATGTCGTCCACTTCGTCACGCTGACGCCACGGAGCTCGATGCCCCGGAGGTCGACGCCACGGTGTCCGCCCCCACTCATCACCGCTCGACGAGGACGACGCATCGCCGGAGCTCGTCTTCACCAAGCCCGCACCATGGATGCTGACGCCCCGGAGGTCGACGCCACGGTGTCCGCCCCCACTCATCACCGCTCGACGAGGACGACGCATCGCCGGAGCTCGTCTTCATCAACCCGCACCATGGATGCTGACGCCCCGGAGGT
>LR738715.1:882461359-882475308 GCA_902687465.1 Secale cereale | reverse complement strand
GCCCCCCCCCCTGGGCCGCGCCGGGGGGGCGCCTGGGCCCCCCGAAGCCCGTCCGGTGCCCCCCTTTGGCATATATTTAGAGGGTCCTCCGAAACCCTCAGAGGAGGAACTCTTTTCGCGATCCCATCTCTGTTCCACCGCCGCCGCCGCTTCCAAGATCGGGAGCACCAGGAGAACTCTTCTCGGCACCCTGCCGGAGGGGAGGATCACCACCGGGAGCTTCTCCACCACCATGGACGCCTCCTGGATGACTCGTGAGTAGTCTCCCTTGGACCATGAATCCATGACCAGTAGCTATGTGATGTTCTCCTCCCGTTCTTGTGCTTCACTAATTAGTCCTCGTGAGCTGCCCTACATGATCGAGGCACATATGTAATCCTTATGCTGTTGCTATGTTGAGTTTGCTGGGATCCGATGGATTATGGGATTATGTTCAGATTGATCTTGAGTAATATATTTGATTCACCTCTTTTATATTTATGTTCATAAGTAATTCTTGCATGTTCTCCGTTGTTATTTATTGCTTTGGCCGAGTAATACGTAGTGACTCCAAGAGGGAACGTTATGCTTGATTGTGGGTTCATGCCCCTCGATGACTAGCTTGAGTGACAGAAACATGAGTCTAGGGGATGTGCTGTTGCCACAAGGGGGAAAACAACGATGCTTGTGCCCGCGGGGTGCAAGGATTGTTTACTTTACGCAAAGTTCTTTTAATGCAGTTGTCTGTTGCATTGAGTTTACACTATGGGTGGGACTCGCAACTTAATACCAGCGAGATGTTCTGGATAGATATCTCAAGGTGGATGATTAGTAGTAGGCATTGATGGATTTCGGTCTACTTACTTTGGCGTACCGCCCATGCTTTGAACCTCAACCTTTCTTGCAATGTAGTCAGCATTGGTTTGCGTTCATGGTCCTGTCAATTGCCCAGCTGTAATTTGTTTACCTCACATAGTTGTTTTATCGTCTTTTGGGAGAGAGACATCACTAGTGAACATCATGAGACTCCGGTCCATATTACCATCATTGATCACACCCGCTATTTACTTTTCGTTATCATTTACTATTGCAAACACTATCTATCACTACTATCATCTGCTTTTAACCCTTTGTGAACTACAAGGCCGGAGGGATTGACAACCTCTCTGTACTCGTTGGGAGCAAAGATATTTGTATCTGTGTGCAGGTCCACGTCGATTGCTAATTTGCGCCGTTAGCAGTTGACACCTACTTGTTGAACCTAGTAGTCTCTGGGGATTCGATCCTTGGCATCTTTGCTAAGGGAAAACACTTCCACAACACTGCATCTTTCACCTTCCACTTGGGGTAACCAACGAGGGGTTAGAGGCCCATCAAGGAGTTTTTCTGGCGCCGTTGCCGGGGACTCCACTCTTCAGGATAGGGGAGTTGCATGCTATCTTTTACCTTTGCTTTTAGTCTTGTTAGATTACCTTTCAGTTTTCTTTATGTATTTCACTAGTTATGCTTATGGACAACCTTGCTATTGGATCGTTGCTTGCGGGAAGACGCCCCACACCTGTGGTGGTTGCTCCTCCCCCTACTGAAATTGTGCCCTATAAAATACCAGCTGGTATTATCAATTATGTTTTGGCTAATCGTTATGCAGGAGACAGACATCCCGGTGAACACTTGCTATATCTGTCACAACTATGTTCATTATTTAAGCTTGCAGGTGTATCAAGGGAGTTTGTCATGAGGAAATTGTTTGCCGTATCACTTATAGATAAGGCTTCAGATTGGTATAAGCTTCTCGATAACTCGCACTTGCTTGATTGGCAAGAGCTTATGTCTCTCTTTTATACTAAGTTTTATCCTCTTCATGATGCTTATGTGGAGAGTAAGAGTACCTTTTTGCATGTGGATCATGGTAACAATGCTTTATGTGATGCTTATATTGTTGAGTTTATTCGTGATCCCACTGAAAATTATGAGAAGGGAACATATGCTTATAGATATTTCAATAACATCAAATTCCCTCTCTTTATGTTGAAGGTTTTGAAGCTGCACTTGTTTTGTCTTCCTATTCTTATTGCTTTGTGCTTCAATGAATTATTCTATTGCAATATTCCTATGCATAGGAAGCATGTTAGGCTTAAATGTGTTTGATATTTGCTTCTCGATGCTCTTTTCTGCTCTTCAACTCTTATTCCTACGAGAGCATCATTAGAGTCTTAAGCCTATCTTTAAGGCATAAAAGAAAGCGCTTTTGGGAGGCAGCCCACTTGAATAAATTTTTTGCTTTTGTTGTTTCTTGATGTTGTTTACTACAGTAGCATCATCATTGTATCTTTGTTTTTCATATTTGTGCCAAGTATAGCCTCTGATTGCTAGAAAGTTCAAAAGTTGTGAGGTGCTGTCCAGGAAACAGATTCTGTCCTTGGATAGAAAAATTCGTATAAAATCACCAGATAATCTTTTTGGTCTGAAGTATTTCGACATCGTTCTCTATATAATTGTCTTTCGTGCGTCTGTTCTGAGTTTTTTGATTTGAGTTGCAGAAGTATCCCGAACAGATCAATTACTACCTGCTGTTCTGTTTTTCACAGATTCTGTCCTGTTTTGTCTTTCCTTCACTTTGCAAATCAAGAGCTTGCTTTTTCTTTGCAAAAACCTTTTGGGAGTATTGAGAAACAGTAGAACTTCAAGAATATCTTTATTTCCAGCAAGGTATAATTATTTTATTGAGGGTACTAACCTCGCTAATCAGATTATGATGAGTTATGTAAGAAGGGAGTTTTCAAGTGTGCGAGGGAAGATGATAAAAAGATTCAGGAGTGTCAAGCGCTCAAGCTTGGGGATGCCCCCGTGCACCCCCAAGAAATATTCAAGGAGACTCAAGCGTCTAAGCTTGGGGATGCCCCCGTGCATCCCCTTCTCCATCAACATTATCAGTTCGTCTTTCGTTCCGCTATATTTTTATCACTTCATGTGTTATGTGTTATGCTTGGAGCGTCTTGCTTTTAGTTTTCTTTTTAGTTTTCATAACGAGTCGGAACTCAACATTCTTTATGTGGGAGAGAAACACGCTCCACTTCTACCTAGAACATAACATAGAATTTTCATGTCTATCTTTGCTGTGTGTGTTCTTTGTCTTTTAATAGCTACTATCATGCTTTGCTCTTAGTATTCATGCTTATCTTTTCAAAGAGCTTTTGTTTAGTTGGTTGTTTGAACTCTCTTTAATTATCATGCTCACCTTATTAAGAGAGTTTGCTTCCGTTGCATTGGTTGATATGTCTATGATAAAGATGCTACGTGCATAATGGTGCTTAGTAGTTCAGGTTTTCTTATGGTTAATCTCAAATAGCTGGGGGGTTCCTAATGTGTTATTGGAGTACCAACTTGATTTGTTTGCCTATGATGTGGTATGGTTTAGTAGTATCTTCCCTCAAGAATTTATTTTGATTGACTTGGCGTATGCTCACGCATATTTGAGACTGTAAAGAAAGTCTGTCAAGCCTTGATGATCTTTTATTTCTGAGTAGCGGTATAACTACCATGCCTGATTCAATGTTGCTTTGTCGCTCTGCATGATTATGACCGTCATTGCTCTCTTAGTTGGTCGCTCCAAGTCTTTTGCTAACCTCCACCTGTACTAAGCAAACTAACCTTGCAATACATAGCTCATGGGAAAGTAGCTTAAAAACTACTGTGGTAAAGAATATGTTGCTTATGTATCTTATTTCTTATAAGTTGCTTGCGGAGCGGTAACCATGTTTCTGGGGACGCCATCAACTGTCACACTTTTGTTTAATATCATGTGAGTTGCTATGCATGTTCGTCTTGTCTGAAGTAAGGGTGATTTGCCGTGGGTTGTATGAATATGCATATTGTTTGAGAAGAACATTGGGCCGCCAACCAAAGCCATGTATCATGGTGGAAGTTTTAGCTTAGACATTAATCCTCAATCTCTTATGAGAATATGCTTATGCATTAAAGAGGAGTCCATCATCTATTTTCTATGTTGTGCCGGTATGAATGTCCTCAAGTTGAGATCTATCAAAAACGAGAAATCAAATGCGATTTATCTCCTTGGACCTTTGTACAGGTGGCATAGAGGTACCCCTTTGTGACACTTGGTTGAAACATATGTAATGCAATGATAACCCATGGAAATCCGAGCTAATTAGGACAAGGTGCGAGCACTATTGGTATTCGATGCATGAGGCTTGCAACTTATAGGATATCTTATGCATGACACATATGAAGTACTACTACCGTTGACAAAATTGCTTCTATGTTTTCAAAATAAAAAGCTCTAGCACATAACCATTCTTTTACTTTTTAAGTCTCCACCTTCTTTCTTCAAGCACCAACTACTGAGAGCATGATTGTCATTCTGAGTGTAATGTGCATTGTCCCAAAGTAGCATTGTCTTTTGCATGATTGTGATATCGTTTATTTTGAAATCATTGTATCTAGTCATCACTTAAACCTTGAAGGTGCCCCTGCATTTATGTTTTGCTTCACTAAAGGGGGCAAGCTAGATATCACTTTATCATATTTGCACATCATGTTCATTGCAAATCTTCTTGATGTTTCAGTTTCATGTTGTAAAACTTTCAGTCATTTGTGATTTTCTCATGAGGCAACTTAATTACTACAGATTCATTGTCTCAGTAAGCTTTTGTCATATGACTATGAATAAGTCCTATATGGTTAATAGCATGTCACCACAGAAATTATTCTTGTTATCATTTACCTACTCAAGGACGAGCAGGAATTAGGCTTGGGGATGTTGATACGTCCAAAACATATCTATAATTTTTGCTTGCTCCATGCCACTTTTGGGTGATATTGCTATGATATTCATACACTTCCATACACTTTTGATCATATTTGGACTAACCTACTAATCCAGTGCACCCCAGTGCCAGTTTCTGTTTTCGGCTGTTTTTGTATTTCAGGTTTTCACGTTACGAGAACTGCCAGGAAAAATCCAGAAAAATTATATAAAAAATCAGTGTTTCGGAAACTACGTGCGTCCGAAGGACAGCCGGGGGGGCCACCAGGGCTCCAGGCGCCCTGGTGGCGCGCCCCCCCTGGGCCGCGCCGGGGGGGGGGGGGCGCCTGGGCCCCCCGAAGCTTCCCCGATGCCCCCCTTTGGCATATATTTAAAGCGTCCTCCGAAACCCTCATAACAGGAACTCTTTTCGCGATCCCATCTCTGTTCCGCCGCCGCCGCCGCTTCCAAGATCGGGAGCACCAGGAGAACTCTTCCTGGCACCCTGCCGGAGGGGAGGATCACCACCGGGAGCTTCTCCACCACCATGGACGCCTCCCGGATGAGTCGTGAGTAGTCTCGCCTGGACCATGAGTCCATGACCAGTAGCTATGTGATGTTCTCCTCCCGTTCTTGTGCTTCACTAATTAGTCCTCGTGAGCTGCCCTACATGATCGAGGCACATATGTAATCCTTATGCTGTTGCTATGTTGAGTTTGCTGGGATCCGATGGATTATGAGATTATGTTCAGATTGTTCTTGAGTAATATATTTGATTCACCTCTTTTATATTTATGTTCGTAAGTAATTCTTGCATGTTCTCCGTTGTTATTTATTGCTTTGGCCAAGTAGTAGGTAGTGACTCCAAGAGGGAACGTTATGCTTGATTGTGGGTTCATGCCCCTCGATGACTAGCTTGAGTGACAGAAACATGAGTCTAGGGGATGTGCTATTGCCACAAGGGGGAAAACAACGGTGCTTGTGCCCGCGGGTGCAAGGATTGTTTAATTTACGCAAAGTTCTTTTAATGCAGTTGTCTGTTGCTTTGAGTTTACACTATGGGTGGGGCTCGCAACTTAATACCAGCGAGATGTTCTAGATAGATATCTCAAGGTGGATGATTAGTAGTAGATATTGATGGATTTCGGTCTACTTACTTTGGCGTACCGCCCATGCTTTGAACCTTAACCTTTCTTGTAACTTAGTCAACATTGGTCCTGTCAATTGCCCAGCTGTAATTTGTTTACCTCACATAGCTGTTTTATCGTCTTTTGGGAGAGAGACATCACTAGTGAACATCATGAGACTCCGGTCCATATTACCATCATTGATCACATCCACTATTTACTTTTCGCTTTTACTTACTATTGCAAACACTATCTATCACTACTATCATTTGCTTTTAATCCTTTGTGAACTACAAGGCCGGAGGGATTGACAACCTCTCTGTACTCGTTGGGAGCAAAGTTATTTGTATCTGTGTGCAGGTCCACGTTGATTGCTAATATCTGGCGCCGTTAGCAGTTGACACCTACTTGTTGAACCTAGGAGTCTCTGGGGATTCGATCCTTGGCATCTTTGCTAAGGGAAAAACTTCCACAACACTGCATCTTACACCTTCCACTTGGGGTAACCAACGAGGGGTTAGAGGCCGATCAGGCTCATGGGCCCAAGTGAAGGTGATGCAACACCTTTGGACTTGTAGTTTGACTTGGATTCTGCTGCAACGTCAGATTGTTTCGTCGATATCTCAACGCTCCGGACGAATTTGAAGGTGAATCCAATTGGGTTGGAAAGTGTACGAAACCTAGTTTCCAACAAAAAAAGAAACACCCAATTCGGAGTCCGTATGAAGGAGTTCTTGCCGTTTTGAATCAGGTATGTCTGTGCAGTCCGAATCTGGATGCAAAACGTGAGAGACTTGGACTCTATCTTCTCTTGGCCCAAAAGTGACGTGAGAGAACTTTTTGAACAGCACCTAAACTTCTCTTTTTCCCTTATCTTCATATGTGGATTGTACAAATGTCCCATACACCTGGAATTAGACATGGCACAAAAGTCTGTGAAGTATTTTTGTCTGGGATGACATAAATAAATTGTTGCATAGTTTGCATTAGAAATCACCTCGCAAATATACATGTATGCAATATTTTTGGTCGTATCCAAGCTAGTCATGTCCTCATCATCCTTCCTTTCTTGAAAATAAAGCCGTCCTCGGCGTTGCTTAATCTGAAATGTGGGTAAGAAAAAAGGCAAGGTGTACATGTTGTATGTGTATATGTCATCCATTTTTACTTCCCTTAATTTTCGCACATGTGACACATGTATAGATGAGTAACTTTCGTAGTTCATAAAATACAAAGCCAAAATATTATCACAAGAAGTAGAAGGCATGAAAATATTGCAACTCAATTTGCACAAATAAGTGAAGCTCTTATTCATATTAAAATATTGACAATGTTCATCATTAAACCATCCTAACATTGGTGAATAAACCTTACTTGCATGAAATTCACAGGCTACAACATGCTTAAATAAGCAAACATGCAATAAGTCATTTGACATAGAATCGTCACCAAGATTAGAGGTCATATCAAAATGATTAAACACTGGCACAATTATTTTCAAATGTATTTTATCCAAATCTGATTTATTCTCCGATTCACATGATTCTTTTGCATCAACAGTTAATTCAATGGGTGCACTCAAAATTGTTGGTATTTCAGTTGTTTGATCACATGACGCATTCATGACAGTAACATGATTATCTAAACTAGGTGGTGTGCTCAAATCAACAGGTAATTCAATACATGATGTATTCAAGTTAACTAGATATGCATCATCCTCATGTGAAGTTATATCATCATTAATTTTACTGTTACCTTGTTACAAAGACGTAGCTGATGTAGGTACCGACGATGACAATGTATCATACACTTTAGATGATGTCACGCTCATAATCAGATGTGTGGCTGCTCTAGTAGGTGCAATGGTGGAGGAACCAACCAGTGGTGGTGAGCATGAACTGGAATAGTAGTTGTTGTAGTCACACAATGCATCCTCCTGTATTTGTCTCTCAAAGGTACAAGCACGAACATACATACCAGTAATGCAACGAAGAATATACTGAAATCTTGCGCGAATATCATGGTTTAAACCACCAAAAAATCTATTCATTATATCATCCTCAGATTCTTCTATGTCACAATGATGCATATAAGATTTGAACTCTTGGTAGTAAGCATAAACAGTGTTACTGCCTTGTTTTAATTGTTCCAATTTGCGAAGCAATTCACGGCGATAGTAAGGAGGAAAAAATGTTTTCTCATTACAGCCTTCAAATCTTTCCAAGTTGTGAGTTGGTTATCAATATTTTTCTTACAATGCACACTCCACCAAACAGAAGCAAAACCAGTAAATACTCTAGTGGCAGCTTGTACTCTCTCAAGTTCAGATAAATGATGGTGACTAAAAACTTTTTCTACTTCAATCTCCCAAGCTAGATAAATAGCAGGATTAAATCTACCCTCAAAGGACGGAAAAGAAATAACTTGACCATGTGCTTGTGTGTGTTGTCCCATGTCTCGTGATGGTGAAGATGTATCCGTCGTCCAAGAACTTCTTTCTCCGGTCCCTGTCATGATTAGTAGAAACAAGAAACAAAATTCGAGAATAATATTCCTATGAATTACTCCCTCCGGTCCTTTTTACTCTGCATATTAGGTTTGTCTGAAATCAATCTCATCCAACTTTGACCAAGTTTATATAAAAAATTATTGACATTCACATAACAACACCAATATCATTAGATTCATCTCGGAATATATTTTCGTATTATATTTATTAGATATTATAGATGCTAATAATTTTTAATATAAATTTGGTCAAACTTAGCAAAGTTTGACTTTCGGCAAATCCAATGTGCAGAGTAAAAAGGACCGGAGGGAGTACTAGGATGTGGTGGTAAAGCGCTCACAGTAAAGCAAATATCAATATCTTACAAGTTCTTACCATGCAGCAGGTGGTGATAGGCAACTACCGGTGTCAAATAACTCCAAAGATTGAGTAAAGCGATTACCAGGGAGAGTCAAACGCACGACGTAGATGTATGTGGAGCTGGAAAGGCTTATAAGATGGTAGCAAAAGGGGTCAGCAATAATCAATTCAGAGGTGCAAAGTTGAATAAACGCTCAATGACGGTACTGTGCTGGTCCTAGGCTAGACCGTACTAGAGACGCGAGCCTAGAACACTAACAAAATCACGGCGTTGCACGTAATAAAGGGGAAAGCATACTCTGAATTTTTTTCGCCTCTTTTTTTTTGCGCTGCTTTTTATTTTGCCGAAAATCACTATAATGGCGAGTGTCTCAAAACACTTCCCAAGTCAAACTAAGATGATAGGCACGAAATTTTTTTGACGAATTTATTTTTTCGGAATCAGGGCAGCGACGAGGAAAAAGTGCGGTAAAAAAATAGTATGGTGGCACGTGTCTCAAAAGACTCAGAAAAGCCCAAAAAAAGGATAGGGAAAAATTATTTTCACCTGTCAAAATTTTGGCCTAAAAACTGCACGTGGGTCTCCAGACTTTTTTTTTCGAGACCTACGCAGGCAAGGAAACACAAATCCGAAACCTAGATGGATCTCGAGAACAAACCTAATATGAAAAGAACTCGGATTGGTGGTGGATATATGGTGGTAGGACATGGCAGCGGTGGTAGGTTATGGCAGCGATGGTGGTATGTGGTGGCGGTAGTGGGATATGGCAGCGGTGGTGGTATGGCAGCGGCGATGAATATGGTGCGACGGCGACGTGACAAACTGTGAACAGAACTCGAAACTCTAAAGAACTAGACGCTAAGACCAGCAACTTGACACGACGATGCAACCGCAAATTCAACAAAGCAAATACAGAAAAGATTATGCAAAGGCTCAGATTGGTTCGGATGGGATGAACTAACCCTAATTTTTTTTGGCTTTTTCGTGGACTATAGGTATGAAGAACAGACTCGATCTAAACTATGAAAAATAGTAAAATCTCACCGAGCAACCAGGAAAATCTGATACCACTTGATAGAGGCAAAGGTGTCCCGTCTTTCGATGAGATGGTGTCTATCGTTTTGGAGGAAGTCGACTTTGACGATCCGACTACGAACGTGCGAGGACGTCGCGCCTTAGCAATCGCTAAACCAACTCCGAGAGGTTATTGACCACGCCGGAGCACGATCAACCTGACCACGAAGGTCTGTTTCCTGCAGGCAAACGAAGAACAAGCAAGAAACTGAGATTGCAATCTGGATATTGCGAATTTAAGAGGAAAGCTTTATTGATCAAGTGGGGTTCTGTGACGTCTTGGTATGGTCGTTGAACACAAACGAAGTACGCGAAGTTGCAGCTATGGCGAACTTTAATCTAAACAAAACCCCAAAGAAAAAGCTACTAGATGGATCTACTTATATAGGAACAAGGGGTGGCGGCCAAGGAGATGGAAGGACGTCCCAAGACAGCCTAAAACTAACCCTAGGTCGTACAAGGCTCATGGGCCCAAGTGAAGGTGATGCAACACCTTTGGACTTGTAGTTTGACTCGGATTCTGCTGCAACGCCAGATTGTTTCGTCGATATCTCAACGCTCCGGACGAATTTGAAGGTGAATCCAATTGGGTTGGAAAGTGTACGAAATCTAGTTTCCAACAAAAAAAAGAAACACCCAATTCGGAGTCCGTATGAAGGAGTTCTTGCCGTTTTGAATCAGGTATGTCTGTGCAGTCCGAATCTGGATGCAAAACGTGAGAGACTTGGACTCTATCTTCTCTTGGCCCAAAAGTGACGTGAGAGAACTTTTTGAACAGCACCTAAACTTCTCTTTTTCCCTTATCTTCATATGTGGATTGTACAAATGTCCCATACACCTGGAATTAGACATGGCACAAAAGTCTGTGAAGTATTTTTGTCCGGGATGACATAAATAAATTGTTGCATAGTTTGCATTAGAAATCACCTCACAAATATACATGTATGCAATATTTTTGGTCGTATCCAAGGTAGTCATGTCCTCATCATTTTGCAATGCTGGGTTTTCAGCAGAGTATATGCTAGAATTAACCAAGCAAGATAACTTACAATGCAATAGAAAGGTTGCAGGGTTTCAATATTCATGCCAAATGAATTAGGCTGTCTGAACTAACCCATATTTTCCTAGTTTCTCTCAAATAAATTTTAAATCACAGCATGACAGGAATCAACTAGCACTCTAGAAATGAAATTCAGATGTATAAGCAATAGTTCTTCCAAAGAATGAGCGAGAATGCTGCTGCTGCTCTGCTCTGGTACTGGTGGTCTAGTACAACACAATTAATTCCAAGAAGCAAGGCACTGAAAAATAAAGTAATCGGCATGAACATTCGCCTGCGGATCATGGCACCTCTTACCCTAGCACTGACGCGGCTCATACAGAATTACAGATCAGAATCTTGTACAAGAAATTAAGATATGAAGAATAACAAGCAGGTAAGCACCCTTGAGACTTGAGGAGTTGAGGTACTAGCTAGGAGGAAGTCAGGAAGAGGAGGAGTTGAGTTGAGGTACTAGGAGGAAGAGGAGGAGTTTAGTTGAGTTGAGTTGGTACACACGCGAGACGGATGCCTCCCAGCAGAGTTGATACCGTGGAGGGAGAGGGCATTGGCTCCTGTGCGGCATCGTCCGTCGTCGCCGCCGTGAGGCGTCAGCTCGGTTTGGGGGATAAGAGGAGTCGAGGGAGAGGAGGGAGTGCGTGCCTGCTGTGTGGCGCCGACGGGAGGGTGCCGGATGGGCTGCTCTGCCGTTTTGCGCTTAGGGCTTCAGTTCGTGTGTGGGCTGTGTATAACATGTACTCCCTCCATTCCCCAATATTTGTCTTTCAAGACATTTCAAATGAACTACAATATACGGATGTATGTAGACATATTTTAGAGTGTGGATTCACTCATTTTGTATTTTCTACCAGAATATTTGGTCTTTCATGGAATACCAGGGAAGACCCCCGGCGCCGCCACTAATGGGAAGAATGGTCCTGGCAGTATGGCCCCACACGCGAGTCAGGCGTTGTGGATGTGATGCAAGAACCGTATGTCGTGAGCGCATCAGCCCGCCAGAGGGCGCCCACGCTCCATCTGCGTATACCTATCTGGGGCCAACGAAACCTAACCGGCTCGCCCCACGCGCAAGTCGGCTCAAACCGGCACGATACACGCCCCCACATGCAAGCCGACATATGGGCAATAGGAAGGCCCTTCCTGTCGCAACCAGACTAGCCTGGCGCGAGGCGAGGATGCCGACATTCGGGCACGCCTTCGCGTGCGGGGCATCATGCTATAGGGCGCTCATGGGTGTGCCTGAAACCGCACAATGACGATGACCAAGGGTGCACCCAACGGTCGACCAATCATGGACCGCCCAGCCAGGTCGCACGGACACGTGTCGTTCGTGCATATCGGACGGCGTGCAGAGCCCTCGAGAAGCCCGCATGGCACGAAAGCGGGAAACAAACGGCACGAAGGCTTTCTTCACCCTCGAAGCGCCTAGGCGGCGGGTACGTCAGCAACCTTTACAGGAGTAATATGTGAATCAGTGTTCTTGAAAGTTCCGTGGAAATGTTTTTTAACACAAATTCGTTCGGTCTAAGTGATTATTGTTTTTGGTAGGCACATTTGATCGATTTTTTTTTCCGAATAACTTTTGATCGATTTGAGGTCACTCATCCTCAATTGTCCTATACTCCCTCCGTTCTAAAATAGATGATAAAGTTGGGTCATCTATTTTGAAACGGAGGGAGTATGTTGGTTGGTAAATTATTCAATCCTAACGATATGAGACTCACGTGTAAAACTTACTTTCTTAATCTTAAAGAAACGTCAAAAAAGACACATTTCTTGGTAATAAAAGAATATAATATTGTTTAATGTCTACATTTTGGAGCACCACAATCATGTTTTATTTACCTTCACCGACGCACGTATGCGTACACGCACACTGCTAAAAATGTGTATGTGAAGCAATGTGTAGATTGATTCAATTTGTTGGATCTAGTATGGGAAATGATTTGGATCACCCGATGCGTGCCTCCGTGCCTCCGTGGATTTTGGATCTGATTTTAATCAACGTATTACCTCTGACTAGGTGGTGTGTGCATGAGCCGCTCCTCCTCCTCCATGAGCGGCCCTCCTCCTCCCAACCCTAGCCGCCCCCTCCTTCTCACCCTCCCCCCCTCCTCCCTTCCTCGCCGCCTCTTGAGGCAGCCGCCGGGCAAGCCCAGGGCGCCAAGGATGGTGGCGGCGGGCCCTTGGTTGCCCTTCTTCTACATGGGGAACACCAGATCTGGAGCGGTGCTACCTCTTGAGCTTGCGTTCTATTCCCTCGAAGCGGAAATAGATGCAGCACAGTAGCGTAAGTATTTCCCTCAGTTTTTGAGAACCAAGGTATCAATTCAGTAGGAGACCACGCGTCAGTCTCCCACACCTGCACAAACAAATAAGAACTTTGCAGAAAACGCGATAAGGGGTTGTCAATCCCTTTACGATCACTTACGATAGTGAGATCTGATAGAGATGATAATTATATTTTTGGTATTTTTGGTTTAACAAAACAGCAAATAAAAGCAAGAAAAGTAAAGTAGATGTAGATTGATATGTTGAGAATAGACCCGGGGGCCATAGTTTTCTCTAGTGGCTTCTCTCATGATAGCGGTATTCTACGGCGGATAAACAAATTACTGTCGAGCAATTGATAGAAAAGCGAATAATTATGAGATTATCTAGGCATGATCATTGTATATAGGCATCACGTCCGAGAGAAGTAGACCGAAATGATTCTGCATCTACTACTATTACTCCACACATCGACCGCTATCCAACATGCATCTAGTGTATTGAGTTCATACGAACAGAGTGACGCCTTAAGCAAGATGACATGATCACTAGTAGATAAAGGGTCATCAGACCTGGTTCATTTGGGCCTTTAGCCCCGGTTCCTGAACCGGGACAAGAGTGTCGGTACTAATGCTCTGACCCTTTAGTCCTGGTTCAATCCAGAACCGGGGCAGATGGGTGTCCACGTGGCCTGTGCGCCGAGCCCAGGCCGGAGGGGCTTTGGTCCCGGTTGATGGTACCAACCGGGACCAAAAAGCATCCACGCGTCAGCATTTCTGTGGCTGTGGTTTTTGTTTTTTGTT
>LR738715.1:882441989-882456277 GCA_902687465.1 Secale cereale | reverse complement strand
CATTTTATGAAAAAAAAAACATTTTTAACATATATATTTTGCAAATTCCTAAGATAAAAAAAATATATACACATACAAAATATATATACAACAACTATATACACATAACACATATACACACATATATAAACAGCAACTATATATATATATATATATATACAACAACTATATGTAAACAAAAAAAAAGCCTCACATCGCGCGGCGGGGCGGGGCGGCGCGGCGGCGACGGCGACGGGGCGGGGCGGGGCGGCGCGGGGGCGACGGCGACGGCGCGACGGCGCGGGGGCGACGGGGCGGCGTTGGGGGCGACAGCGACGGCGCGACGGGGCGACGGGGCGACGGCGACGGCGACGGGGCGACGGGGGCGGGGACGAAGCAGAGTACTGAGGAGGCGTCGGGGGCGGGGAAGTAAAATTTTTCGCTAGTGTTGGTTATATAGGAGCTGTATTAGTCCCGGTTGATGGCTCAAACCGGGACTAATACCCCCCTTTAGTCCCGGTTGCTGCCACCAACCGGGACTAAAGGTCCCTTTTCAGCAGCCCAAAGGGCGGGAAGGAGGGGCCTTTAGTCCCGGTTGGTGGCAGCAACCGGGACTAAAGGGGGGTATCAGTCCCGGTTTGAGCCACCAACCGGGACTAATGCCACCCTTTAGTCCCGGTTGGTGCCACCAACCGGGACGAAAGGCCTTGCTGGCGCGGTGCGGTGGGAAGTTTAGTGTCACCTCGCTAGTTGAGAGAGGCCAGCACCAGTTTATAAGCCCCGATGCCTCTCTCCTCTCAAACTCCTCTTAACTGCAGGCCTAAGGGCCAAAACTGACACTGCTTTGCCTGTGGGCTTGCTGGGCTTTCTACGGGCCTGAATCCTGGCCCATGGTTGGGTTTCTAGTCGTATTCAGGCCGTGTGGGCCCAATAGGTGGCATTTTTTTTATTTTTTTCTTTGTTGCTTTATTTTTTAGTTTTGTTTCTACTTTCAACAAAATACTTACTGTTGCTATTTTTATTTATTTGTTTTCTTTGTTGCTTTATTTATTTTATTTTGTTTCTACTTACAACATAATACTTATTGTTGCTATTTTTTTTCAAGTTTTTTTGTTTCGTTTTCTGCATTATTTATTTTCTTTTGTTTTTTGCTTTATTTTTTAATTCTTTCTGGTAAAACCAATTACAAACTTTCTGTTAGTGCAAGTAGTATTCAAATTTGAATAGTTTAAATTTGAAATTATTTGTTTTCTTTGTTGCTTTATTTATTTTATTTTGTTTCTACTTACAATGAAATACTTATTGTTGCTATTTTTTATTTTTTTGCAAGTTTTTTTTGTTTTCTGCATTATTTATTTTTCTTTTGTTTTTTGTTTTATTTTTTAATTCTTTCTGGTAAAACCAATTACAAACTTTCTGTTAGTGCAAATTTGAATAGTACAAACGGACAATGGTATCATACTCGTTTGTTACAAAGTTGGCATGGTATCATCATAATAGTTGCCGAAAAAAGTCTTCACTTTTTCTTCGCTTGTGTCATTTGCTTATTGCGCCGTAACCATGGATAATCTTCATCATTTATCAGGATGCTTGGGTCAGCCTTGACTTTGAAGGGAGGAATTTCATGAAACTTTTCATAATCTTCAGACATGTCTCTCTTGCCCTCCACTCCCAGGATGTCCCTTTTTCCTGAAAGAACTATGTGGCGCTTTGGCTCATCGTATGATGTATTCGCTTCCTTATCTTTTCTTTTTCTCGGTCTGGTAGACATGTCCTTCACATAGATAACCTGTGCCACATCATTGGCTAGGACGAACGGTTCGTCAGTGTATCCAAGATTTTTCAGATCCACTGTTGTCATTCCGTACTGTGGGTCTACCTGTACCCCGCCTCCTGACAGATTGACCCATTTGCACTTAAACAAAGGGAACTTAAAATCATGTCCGTAGTCAAGTTCCCATATGTCCACTATGTAACCATAATATGTGTCATTTCCCCTCTCGGTTGTTGCATCAAAGCGGACACGCTGTTTTGGTTGGTGCTCTTTTGATCTTGGACAATCGTGTAAAATGTATTCCCATTTATCTCGCATCCTTTGTAAATCAATACAGTCGAAGATGGTCCCCTGGACAACAAGTACAACTCATCACAAACAATGTTGTCACCTCTGAGACGTGTTTCCAACCAACTGCTGAAAGTCCTGATGTGTTCACATGTAATCCAGTCGTCGCACTGCTCCGGGTGTTTGGAGCGCAGACTGTTCGTGTGTTCATCGACATACGGGGTCACTAATGTGGAGTTCTGTAGAACTGTGTAGTGTGCTTGAGACCAAGAATATCCGTCCCTGCATATTATTGAGTCCCTTCCAAGCGTGCCTTTTCCAGTCAGTCACCCCTCATACCGCGATTTAGGGAGACCTATCTTATTAAGGCCAGGAATGAAGTCAACACAAAACCCGATGACATCCTCTGTTTGATGGCCCATGGAGATGCTTCCTTCTGTCCTGGCGCGGTTACGGACATATTTCTTTAGGACTCCCATGAACCTCTCAAAGGGGAACATATTGTGTAAAAATACGGGCCCCAGAATGACAATCTCGTCGACTAGATGAACTAGGACGTGTGTCAAGATATTGAAGAAGGATGGTGGGAACACAAGCTCGAAACTGACAAGACATTGCGCCACATCACTCCTTAGCCTTGGTACGATTTCTGGATCGATCACCTTCTAAGAGATTGCATTGAGGAATGCACATAGCTTCACAATGGCTAATCGGACGTTTTCCGGTAGAAGCCCCCTCAATGCAACCGGAAGCAGTTGCGTCATAATCACATGGCAGTCATGAGACTTTAGGTTCTGGAACTTTTTCTCTGCCATATTTATTATTCCCTTTATATTCGACGAGAAGCCAGTCGGGACCTTCATACTGAGCAGGCATTCAAAGAAGATTTCTTTCTCTTCTTTTGTAAGAGCATAGCTGGCAGGACCTTCATACTGCTTCGGAGGGATGCCGTCTTTTTCGTGCAAACGTTGCAGGTCCTCCCGTGCCTCAGCTGTATCTTTTGTCTTTCCATACACGCCCAAGAAGCCTAGCAGGTTCACGCAAAGGTTCTTCGTCACGTGCATCACGTCGATTGAAGAGCGGACCTCTAGGTCTTTCCAGTAGGGTAGGCCCCAAAATATAGATTTCTTCTTCCACATGGGTGCGTGTCCCTCAGCGTCATTCGGAACAGCTAGTGCGCCAGGACCCTTTCCAAAGATTACGTGTAAATCATTGACCATAGCAAGTACGTGATCACCGGTACGCATGGCGGGCTTCTTCCGGTGATCTGCCTCGCCTTTGAAATGCTTGCCTTTCTTTCGACATTGATGGTTGGTCGGAAGAAATCGACGATGGCCCAGGTACACATTCTTCCTGCACTTGTCCAGGTATATACTTTCAGTGTCATCTAAACAGTGCGTGCATGCGTGGTATCCTTTGTTTGTCTGTCCTGAAAGGTTACTAAGAGCAGGCCAATCGTTGATGGTCACGAACAACAACGCCTTTAGGTCAAATTCCTCCTGTCTGTGCTCATCCCACGCACGTACACCGTTTCCATTCCACGGCTGTAAAAGTTCTTCAACTAATGGCCTTAGGTACACATCAATGTCGTTGCCGGGTTGCTTAGGGCCTTGGATGAGAACTGGCATCATAATGAACTTCCGCTTCATGCACATCCAAGGAGGAAGGTTATACATACATAGAGTCACGGGCCAGGTGCTGTGATTGCTGCTCTGCTCCCCGAAAGGATTAATGCCATCCGCGCTTAAAGCAAACCATACGTTCCTTGCGTCCTTTGCAAACTCCTCCCAGTACTTTCTCTCGATTTTTCTCCACTGCGACCCGTCAGCGGGTGCTCTCAACTTCCCGTCTTTCTTACGGTCCTCACTGTGCCATCGCATCAACTTGGCATGCTCTCTGTTTCTAAACAAACGTTTCAACCGTGGTATTATAGGAGCATACCACATCACCTTCGCAGGAACCCTCTTCCTGGCGGGCTCGCCATCAACATCACCAGGGTCATCTCGTCTGATCTTATACCGCAATGCACCGCATACCGGGCATGCGTTCAGATCCTTGTATGCACCGCGGTAGAGGATGCAGTCATTAGGGCATGCATGTATCTTCTGCACCTCCAATCCTAGAGGGCATACGACCTTCTTTGCTGCGTATGTACTGTCGGGCAATTCGTTATCCTTCGGAAGCTTCTTCTTCAATATTTTCAGTAGCTTTTAAAATCCTTTGTCAGCCACAGCATTCTCTGCCTTCCACTGCAGCAATTCCAGTACGGTACCGAGCTTTGTGTTGCCATCTTCGCAATTGGGGTACAACCCTTTTTTGTGATCCTCTAACATGCGATCGAACTTCAGCTTCTCCTTTTGACTTTCGCATTGTGTCCTTGCATCGACAATGACCCGGCAGAGATCATCATTTGGTTCCTCTTGATCTTCAGCAGCTTCACCCATTGCAGCATCATTGGGCACATCGTCTGGTTCCTCTTGATCTTCACCAGCTCCTCCCATTGCAGCATCACCGTATTCAGCGGGCACATAGTTGTCATCGTACTCTTCTTCTTCGCCGTCTTCTATCATAACACCAATTTCTCCGTGCCTCGTCCAAACATTATAGTGTGGCATGAAACCCTTGTAAAGCAGGTGGGAGTGAAGGATTTTCCGGTTAGAGTAAGATATCGTATTCACACATTTAGTGCATGGACAACACATAAAACCATTCTGCTTGTTTGCCTCAGCCGCATTTAGAAACTCATGCACGCCCTTAATGTACTCGGAGGTGTGTCTGTCACCGTACATCCATTGCCGGTTCATCTGCGTGCATTATATATAATTAAGTGTGTCTAAAACCATTACATAATATCATAAATAGATAATTAAGTGACCTAATGGATAAAAGTTCATCATCACATTAAAACCAAAGTACATACATATATAGTTCTCATCTAACAACATATAGCTCTCCATACACATCGAAACTATGTAAAACTTTTCAATGCGAAAACAAATGCGATCATAATCGCAACCAAGGTAACAATTGATCCAACGGCATAATGATACCAAGCCTCGGTATGAATGGCATATTTTCT
The DNA here is from genome assembly GCA_902687465.1 of Secale cereale. Lineage (NCBI taxonomy): Eukaryota > Viridiplantae > Streptophyta > Magnoliopsida > Poales > Poaceae > Secale > Secale cereale. Next base: position 882,451,157 of record LR738715.1, on the reverse strand, counting down.
AATCCTTTTAATCTTCAACCGCATTGCATCCATCTTGATCTGGTGATCATCAACGACATCCGCAACATGCAACTCCAATATCATCTTCTCGTCCACAATTTTTTTTATTTTTTCCTTCAAGAATTTGTTTTCTTCTTCAACTAAATTTAACCTCTCGACAATAGGGTCCATCTTGATCTTGTGATCATCGATGACTTCTGCAACATGCAACTCCAATTCCATCTTCTCCTCCTCCATTTTTTCCAATTTTTTCTTTAAGGAAATGTTTTCCTCTTCAACTAAATTTAACCTCTCCACAAGAGGGTCGGTTGGAATTTCCGGTTCAACTACCTCCTAGACATAATAAAACATCTATGCATGTCAGGTTGGTCGGCATAACTATCATAAACACTAAAACAATTAGTTATAAATTAAAGATAATGTACCACATCCGAATCGTAGACAGGACGAGGGCCCACGTGGGCGGATATCAAAACCATCGCACTATATAATAACAAGCAATAATAAACGTAAGAAAATTAGACAAATATGTATCTAAAGAAATAATAACAAGCAATAATAAAAGTAAGAAAAGCATGGACATAACAAGAGGCTCACCAAGGTGGTGCCGGTGACGAGATCGGTGGGGGCGATCGACGGCGGCGAAGACGGGGACGGGACGTGACGGACCGCTAAACCTAGACAAATCTCGAAGAAAATAGAGCTTCGAGAGGAGAAAAGCTTAACTAGTGTGGCTCGGGCATTCCACCGAACACGTTGTGTGCATAGGAGGTGAGCTAGAGCACCACTAACCCCTCTCCTCCTCGGCCAGAAAAAAAAAACAGAGCAGTGAGCTCTGCTCTTGAGTAAGGTGTTATATATAGGCACCTCATTGGTCCCGGTTGGTGCTATGAACCGGGGCTAAAGGGGAGCCTTTGGTCCCGGTTCATATCACTAACCGGGACCAATGGTGGTGGGCCAGGACCAAGAGCCATTGGTCCCGGTTTGTCGCTCCAACCGGGACCAAAAGGTTCAAACGAACCGGGACCAATGGCCCACATGGCCCGGCCGGCCCCCTGGGCTCACGAACCGGGTCCAGTGCCCCCATTGGACCCGGTTCTAGATTGAACCGGGGCTAATGGGCTGGACAGGCCTTGTCCAATGCCCTGTTTTCTACTAGTGGATGTAGAGGGATAAACTCAAGCAATATGACGAAAACCCCATCTTTTTATCCTCGATGGCAACAATACAATACGTGCCTTGCTGCCCCTACTATCACTGGGAAAGGACACCGCAAGATTGAACCCAAAGCCAAGCACTTCTCCCATTGCAAGAACTATAGATCTAGTAGGCCAAACCAAACCGATAATTCGAAGAGACTTGCAAGGATATTATGAGCACACGTAAAAAGTTCAGAGAAGAACCAAATATCTTTCATAGATAACCTTGATCATAAACTCACAATTCATCGGATCTCGACAAACACACCGCAAAAAGAGATTACATCGAATAGATCTCCTCGAAGACCGAGGAGAACTTTGTATTGAGATCCAGAGAGAGAGAGAGAGAGAGAGAGAGAGAGAGAAGAAGCCATCTAGATACTAGCTATGGACCCGAAGGTCTGAGGTAAACTACTCACAACTCATGGTGAGGGCGATAATGATGATGATGATGAAGGCCTCCATGATGGATCCCCCTCCCGGAACAGGATCCAAGATGGGATCTCCACGGGAACAGAAGCTACGGCGGTGGAATTAGGGTTTTCTCTCTGCGTATGGAGTTTCTGGGGTACGTAGGTATATATAGGAAGAAGAGGGGCACCGGGGGCCACAGGGGCTGCCCTCGAGGCAGGGGGGCGCGCCCTGGGAAGGGGGGCGCACCCCCCACCCTCGAGGGTGGCCCTTCTGTCTCCTGGCTTGGCCCCGAAGTCTATCGTGCGTGATTTCCTCCAAAAATATCTATCGCGAAGGTTTCATTCCGTTTGGACTCTGTTTGATATTCCTTTTCTGCAAAACCCTGAAACAGGCAAAAAACAACAATCTGGACTGGGCCTTTGGGTTAGTAGGTTAGTCCCAAAAATGATATAAAAGTGAATGATAAAGCCCATTAAACATCCAAGACTTCATAAATAATAGCATGGAACAATAAAAAATTATAGATACGTTGGAGACGTATCAAGCATCCCCAAGCTTAATTCCTGCTCGTCCTCGAGTAGGTAAATGATTAAGGAAGAAGTTTTGATGTGGAATGCTAACCAATATAGTTCTTCAATGTAATTCTCTTAATTGTGGCATGAATGTTCAGATCTGAAAGATTCTAGACAAAGGTCTATATTGACATAAGAAATAACAATACTTCAAGCAATACTAACAAAGCAATCATGTCTTCTCAAAATACTATGGCTAAAGAAAGTTATCCCTACAAAATCATAGAGTGTTGGCTATGCTCCCTTATTATCACACTAAATATTCATATCATGCACAACCCCGATTTCAGCCAAGCATTTGTTTTCATGGTCTATCTTTTCAAACCTTTCAACTTTCACGCAATACATGAGCGTGAGCCATGGATATAGCACTATGGGTGAAATAGAGGTGGTTGTGGAGAAGACAAAAAGATGGAGATAGTCTCACATCGACTAGGCGTATCAACGGGCTATGGAGATGCCCATCAATAGATATCAATGTGAGTGAGTAGGGATTGTCATGCAACGGATGCACTAGAGCTAAATATGAATGAAAGCTCAACAAAGAAACTAGTGGGTGTGCATCCAACTTTCTTGCTAACGAAGACCTAGGGCATTTGAGGAAGCCCATTGTTGGAATATACAAGCCAAGTTCTATAATGAAAATTTCCACTAGTATATGAAAGTGACTAAGCATGAGACTCTCTACAATGAAGAACATGGTGCTACTTTGAAGCACAAGTGTGGAAAAAGATAGTAGCAATTGTCCCTTTTTCTTTTTCTTTTTTTCTTTTTCTTTTTCTTTTTCTTTTCTTTTTTTCTTCTTTTTTTTGGCCTTTCATTTTTTTTGCGGAGGGGCTTTATAGATTCAGCCTTTCCTCCCATGGGATAATGCTCTAATAATGATGATCATCACACTTTCATTACAACACGATATTACAACTCGATACTACAACAACAAAGTATGACTCTATATGAATGCCTCCGGCGGTGTACCGGTATGTGCAATGAAACAAGAGTGACATGTATGATAAATTATGCATGGTGGCCTTGCCACAAATACGATGTCAACTACATGATCATGCATGGCAATATGACAATATGATGCGTGTCATATAAACGGAACGGTGCAATATATCTCAGAATGGCTATTGTAATGCCATGATAGGTAGGTATGGTGGCTGTTTTGAGGAACAATATGGTGGCTGTTTTGAGGAAGGATATATAGTGGGTTTATGGCACCGGCGAAAGATGCGCGGTACAAGAGAGGCTAGCAATGGTGGAAGGGTGAGAGTGCGTATAATCCATGGACTCAACATTAGTCATAAGAACTCATATACTTATTGCAAAAATCTACGAGTCATCAAAACAAAGCAATCAACGCATGCCCCTAGGGGGAGGTTGGTAGGAGTTAACCATCGCGCGCCCCCGACCTCCACACAAAGGTTGACACTCTACAAATACCTCATGCTTTAACTTAGTCACATAACGGTTCACCATACGTGCATGCTACGGGAATCACTAACCTTAACACAAGTATTTCTCAATTTCATAATCACTCCACTAGCATGACTCTAATATCACTATCCTCATGTCTCAAAACAATTATCAAGCATCCAACATCTGTTTCTATTCAATGCACTTGGTGTGAATTTTTTTACTACATTGACATTGGATGTTTATCATGTGAAGACTAGTTTCTTTAGCCTAAACACTTTACCATGCTGTTTTAATAAACTCTCAAATAGATCTAAGTGAAGCATGAGAGTTCAACAATTTCTACAAGATATTACCACCACCATGCTCTAAAAGATATAGGTGAAGCACTAGAGCAAAAACGATTCAACTCAAAAGATATAAGTGAAGCACATAGAGTGTTCTAACAATTTCTAGGCCATATTTAACTCTCTCAAATAGGTGTGTCCAGCAAGGATGATTGTGACAAACTAACAAGAAAAGACTCAAATTATACAAGACGCTTCAAGCAAAACACATAGCATGTTGCGAATAAAAATATAGCTCCAAGTATAGTTACCGATGGATGAAGACGAAAGAGGGGATGCCTTCCCGGGGCATACCCAAGCTTAGGCTTTTGGATTATCTTGAATTTACCTGGGGTGCCATGAGCATCCCCAAGCTTAGGCCTTTGCTACTCCTTGTTCCATAGTCCATCAAAGCAATACTCAAAACTTGAAAACTTCACAACACAAAATTTAGACAGAAATTCTCGTGAGCTCCGTTCGTAAGAGAAAGCAAACCACCACTCAAAAAGTTACAACAAGGAATTCATTCTTTATTTATATTGGTGTTAAACCTACTATAATCCAAGTTCTCTATGGTTCATATCCTCCAATACTACTCATAGATGCATCGGAATAAGCAAACAACACACGAAAACAGAATCTGTCAAAAATAGAACAGTCTGTAGTAATCTTCTGGGTTCGCCTACTTCTGGAACTCCAAACAATTCAAACTAAATTGGTAAATTTGCACAATTTGTCTACCAATCATCAGCAAAAAGAATCAACTAAAAAGCACGCACCAGTAAAATAAGACTACTTTAGCGAGCGCTAACGATTCTGTTTTTCACAGCAAGATCAAATAAACTTCGCACAAGTCTTACCAAAGGTTCTACTTGGCACAAACACTAAAAAAACATGAAAACACATCTAATCAGAGGTTAGATGCAATATTTATTCCCTAACAGCAACAAAAACAAAAAACATAAAATTGGGTTGCCTCCCAACAAGCGCTATTGTTTTATGCCCCTAGCTAGGCACGATACAAGATAAATCAAGGTATTGCCATCCTTGGAAGGCAATCCATAAGTGGCTCTCATGATAGATTCATATGGTAATTTGATTTTCTTTCTAGGAAAGTGTTCCATGCCTTTCCTTAACGGAAATTGGAATCTAATATTTCCTTCCTTCATATCAATGATTGCACCAATCGTTCTAATTAAGGAAAGGTCTACCAAGAATAATAGGACATGAAGGATTGCATTCTATATCAAGAACAATGAAATATACGGGCACATAATTCCTATTGGCAACAATAAGAACATCATTAATTCTTCCCATAGATTTCTTAATAGTGGAATCTGCAAGATGCAAATTTAAAGAACAATCATCAATCTCATGGAACCCTAACAAATCACACAAAGTTTTTGGGATAGTGGAGACCCTAGCACCCAAATCACACAAAGCATAGCAATCATGATCTTTTATTTTTATTTTTATAGTAGGTTCCCATTCATAATAAAGCTTTCTAGGTATAGAAACTTCCAACTCAAGTTTTTCTTCATAAGATTGCATCAAAGCATCAACTATATGTTTAGTGAAAGCTTTATTTTGACTATAAGCATGCAGAGAATTTAGCACGGATTGCAACAAGCAAATACAATCAACCAAAGAGCAATTGTCATAATTGAATCCCTTGAAATCCGAAGTAGTGGGTTCATCACTATGCAAAGTTTTAATCTCTTCAATCCCACTTTTAGTAATTTTAGCATCAAGATCTAAAAACTCCGAATCATTCGGACACCTTAAAGCAGAATCATCTCCAACCCTATTCTCATCAAGATTGATACTAGAAAACAAGGATATAATAGGAGACACATCAATAACTTTCAGATCTTCATCTTTATTTTTACGATAACTAGAAGAACACGATTTAATATAATCTTCTCTTTTAGCACGCATTCTAGCGGTTCTTTCTTTGCATTCATCAATGGAAATTCTCATGGCTTTGAGAGACTCATTGATATCATGCTTAGGTGGGATAAATCTCAGTTTCAAAGAATCAACATCAAGAGAAATTCTATCCACACTTCTAGCCAATTCATCAACCTTAAGCAATTTCTCTTCAAGCATAGCATTGAAATTCTTTTGCGAGATCATAAACTCCTTAACACTAGTTTCAAATTCAGAAGGCATCTTTCCATAAGAGTTGTTGTAGGAATTACCAAAATTATTAGAGGAATTACTAGGAAAAGGCCTAGGATTAAAATTACCTCTATAAGCACTGTTACCAAAATTATTCCTACCAACAAAATTCACATCCAAAGATTCATTGTTATTCTCAATCAAAGTGAACAAGGGCATATCATTAGGATCAGAAGAAGCACTCTTAGGAGTAAACAATTTCATAAGTTCATCAATCTTTCCACTCAAAACACTAATTTCTTCGATAGCATGCACTTTTTTACTAGTAGATCTTTCGGTGTGCCATTGAGAATAATTAACCATAATATTATCTACGAGTTTGGTAGCTTCTCCTAAGGTGGTTTCCATGAAAGTGCCTCCGGCGGCCGAATCTAAAAGATTTCTAGAAGCAAAATTCAAGCCAGCATAAAAGTTCTGAATAATCATCCAAAGATTCAAACCATGTGTAGGGAAATTACGTATCATTTATTTCATTCTCTCCCAAGCTTGTGCAACATGCTCATGATCTAGTTGCTTAAAATTCATAATATCGTTTCTAAGAGAGATGATCTTAGCAGGAGGGAAATACTTAGAGATAAAAGCATCTTTGCACTTATTCCACGAATCAATACTATTTCTAGTCAAATACGAAAACCAAGTTTTAGCATGATCTCTAAGTGAAAACGGAAATAACTTCAATTTAACAATATCGTTATCCGTATCCCTTTTCTTTTGCATATCACACAAATCAACAAAGTTGTTTATATGGGTAGCGGCATCTTCACTAGGAAGGCCGGAGAATTGATCTTTCATGACAAGATTCAACAAAGCAGCATTGATCTCACAAGATTCAGCATCGGTAATAGGAGCAATCGGAGTGCTAATAAAATCATTGTTGTTGGTATTGGAGAAGTCACACAATTTGGTATCGTTCTGAGCCATAGTGACAAGCAAGCAATCCAACACACACAAGCAAATGAGAAATACACGGCAGAAGAAGGGCAAATAGAACGGCAAAGGTGAAGTGGGGGAGAGGAAAACGAGAGGCAAATAAATGTAATGCGAAGGATAAGGGTTTGTGATAGGTACTTGGTATATGACATTTGCGTAAGCCTCCCCGGCAACGGCGCCAGAAATTGGCTAGTTGACGGGGTGGCAAATCTTGACTTGACTTGGCGTGAGTCTCCCCGGCAACGGCGCCAGAAATTCTTCTTGCTACCTCTTGAGCTTGCGTTGTATTCCCTCGAAGAGGAAAGGGAGATGCAACACAGTAGCGTAAGTATTTCCCTCAGTTTTTGAGAACCAAGGTATCAATCCAGTAGGAGACCACACGCCAGTCCCTTGCACCTGCACAAACAAATAAGAAGTTCGCAGGCAACGTGATAAGGGGTTGTCAATCCCTTTACGGTCACTTACGATATTGAGATCTGATAGAGATGATAATTATATTTTTGGTATTTTTGGTTTAACAAAACAGCAAATAAAAGCAAGAAAAGTAAAGTAGCTGTAGATTGATATGTTGAGAATAGACCCAGGGGCCATAGTTTCCTCTAGTGGCTTCTCGCATGATAGCGGTATTCTACGGCGGGTAAGCAAATTACTGTCGAGCAATTGATAGAAAAGCAAATAATTATGAGATTATCTAGGCATGATCAGTGTATATAGGCATCACGTCCGAGACAAGTAGACCGAAACGATTCTGCATCTACTACTATTACTCCACACATCGACCGCTGATGGGCCTCTAACCCCTCGTTGGTTAGCCCAAGTGGAAGGTGTAAGATGCAGTGTTGTGGAAGTTTTTCCCTTAGCAAAGATGCCAATGATCGAATCCCCAGAGACTCCTAGGTTCAACAAGTAGGTGTCAACTGCTAACGGCGCGGATTAGCAATCAATGTGGACCTGCACACAGATACAAATAACTTTGCTCCCAACGAGTACAAAGAGGTTGTCAATCCCTCCGGCCTTGTAGTTCACAAAGGATTAAACGCAAATGATAGTAGTGATTGATAATGTTTGCAATAGTAAATAATAGCGAAAAGTAAATAGAGGATGTGATCAATGATGGTAATATGGATCGGAGTCTCATGATGTTCACTAGTGATGTCTCTCTCCCAAAAGACGATAAAACAGCTATGTGAGGTAAACGAATTACAGCTGGGCAATTGACAGGACCACGAACGCAAACCAATGCTGACTACATTGCAAGAAAGGTTGAGGTTCAAAGCATGGGCGGTACGCCAAAGTAAGTAGACCGAAATCCATCAATATCTACTACTAATCATCCACCTTGAGATATCTATCCAGAACATCTCGCTGGTATTAAGTTGCGAGCCCCACCCATAGTGTAAACTCTAAGCAACAAACAACTGCATTAAAAGAACTTTGCGTAAAGTAAACAATCCTTGCACCCGTGGGCACAAGCACCGTTGTTTTCCCCCTTGTGGCAATAGCACATCCCCTAGACTCATGTTTCGGTCACTCAAGCTAGTCATCGAGGGGCATGAACCCACAATCGAGCATAACGTTCCCTCTTGGAGTCACTACGTATTACTTGGCCAAAGCAATAAATAACAACGGAGAACATGCAAGAATTACTTATGAACATAAATATAAAAGAGGTAGATGAAATATATTACTCAAGACCAATCTGAACATAATCTCATAATCCATCGGATCCCAGCAAACTCATCATAGCAACAGCATAAGGATTACATATGTGCCTCGATCATGTAGGGCAGCTCACGAGGACTAATCAGTGAAGCACAAGAACGGGAGGAGAACATCACATAGCTACTAGTCATGGACTCATGGTCCAAGGGAGACTACTCACAACTCATCCGGGAGGCGTCCATGGTGGTGGAGAGGCTCCCGATGGTGATCGTCCCCTCCGGCAGGGTGTCGGGAAGAGTTCTCCTGGTGCTCCCGATCTTGGAAGCGGCGGCGGCGGTGGAACAGAGATGAGATCGCGAAAAAGAGTTTCCGTCTTGAGGGTTTCGAAGGACGCTCTAAATATATGCCGAAGGGGGGCACCAGACGGGGCTCGGGGGGCCCAGGCGCCCCCCACCCCCCCCCCCCCCC
>LR738715.1:882411224-882429493 GCA_902687465.1 Secale cereale | reverse complement strand
AGCAAGCTCACATCGGTGCGACGGCGATTCAAGGCGAGTAGGGGGCGGCGATGGCGTCGAGGCGGCGACCGGCGACGAGGGCGGCGACGGGCGCGACGACGGGGGCGGCGACGATGTACGGGCGTGACGGCTTACGGGGGCGGCGACCGGCGCGGGAACGGGCGTGGCGACGTGCGTGACGACGGGGGCGGCGACGGCGAGGTTCGATCAGAGAGGAGAGGAGTGGGAGATGAGAAAACAGAGGAGGAAGAAAGGCGGTGTATATACGACCCCCCCTATAGTACCGGTTGGAGCCACCTACCGGTACTATAGGCCAAATTTCGCCAGCCGAAGCGGCGGGAAGCCCACCCCTTTAGCACCGGGTCGTGGCACCAACCGGTACTATATGGGGGCCTATAGTACCGGTTGGTGCCACGACCCGGTGCTAAAGGGGTGGCGTTGCCACCAGCCGTGCCCAAACTTTAGTCCCACCTCGCTAGCCGAGGAGCTATCGCACTGGTTTATAAGCCCCAGTGCGGTAGCTCTCTCGAGCTCCTCTCTAAGCAGGCTTTCGGGCCTAACTCTGCCAGTCTGCCCTGTGGGCTTACTGGACCTAGCGGGCATGCATCCTGGCCCAACTGGAGGTTGGGTTTCTAGTCGTATGCAGGCCGCTGTGGCCTTGTAGGCGGGTTTTTTTTTCTTTTTTTCTTTTCTGCCTTATTTCTTTTCTTGTATTTGTTTGTGAGTTGTTTTTTGTTGTATTTAGAGTTTCTTTTTGATTTTTTTTCTTTAGGTACACAATATTACAAACTTTCTGTAAGTGCGAGTAGTTTTCAAATTTGAATAGTATAATTTGCATCAGTTGAAATTTATGTGAATGACTAGTTCGTGAATAACTTAATTTTAGTACCGGTTGGTGCCACGACCCGGTACTAAAGGGGGTGCGCTGGCACAGGTGCGGTGCGGCAAGTTTAGTCCCCCCTCGCTAGCCGAGGGGCGTCCGCATTGGTTTATAACCCCCCGTGAAGTAGCTCTCTCGAGCTCCTCTCCAAAGCAGGCCTACTGGGCCCACATGTTCTGTGCTGCCCTGTGGGCCTACTGGGCCTTTGCGGGCCTGCATCCTGGCCCAACAACAGGTTGGGTTTCTAGTCGTATGCAGGCCGCTCTGGCCTAGTAGGCGGGCTTTATTTTTTATTTTTTTGCTTTATTTTTTTTGAGTTGTTTTTTTGTGTATTTAGAGTTTCTTTGTGAATATTTTTGCTTTAGGTACAAAAAATTACAAACTTTCTGTTAGTGCCCGTAGTTTTCAAATTTGAATAGTTTAAATTTTGAATTATTTGAAATTAGTGTGAATCACTAGTTTATGAATAACTTAACTTTAAAAATCAGTAAAGGCATGAAAGAATTTGTTTGCACATAAAATATCTTCGCGTTCCAAATGCCAAAACACATAACTACCCTAACTATTACAGAGATTCCCTTCTGGGTGTGAAACACAGAAGAAAGTGATGATAGTGAAGCCGATCACATCCCAGATCTTTGGGTGTGAAACTTTTTCTTCGCGTGTGTCCCTTTGCGCCGTAACCATGGAAAATCTTCATCATTTAACGGGATGCTCGGGTCAATATTCACTGTGAATGGAGCAATCTCATCAAACTTTTCATAATCTTCTGACTTGTCTGTCTTGTCATCCACTCCCACGATGTTTCTCTTCCTAGAAAGAACTATGTGCCGCTTTGGCTCATCGTACGATGCATTCGCTTCCTTATCTTTTCTTTTTCTTGGCTTGGTAGACATGTCCTTCACATAGAAAACCTGTGCCACATCATTGGCTAGGACGAATGGTTCGTCTGCATACGCAAGATTGTTGAGATCCACTATTGTCATTCCGTACTGCGGGTCTTCCTTTACCCCGCCTTGTGTCATATTGACCCATTTGCACCGAAACAAAGGGACCTTCAAACCACGTCGATAGTCAAGTTCTCATATGTCCTATATATAACCATAATATGTTTCCTTTCCCGTCTTGGTTTCTGCATCAAAGCGGACACCACTGTTTTGGTTGGTTCTCTTCTTATCTTGGGCGATCGTGTAAAATGTATTACCATTTATCTCGTACCCTTTGAAAGTCATTATATTCGAAGATGGTAACTGGGACAACAAGTACATGTCATCTTCAATAGAGGTGTCATGCATGGTACGTGTCTGCAACCAGCTGGCGAAACTCATGGTTTGTTCACGTGTAATCCAGTCATCAGACCGCTCCGGGTGTTTGTAGCATAGCAAATTCTTGTGTTCATCCATATACGGAGCCACCAAGGAGGAATTCTGTAGAACTGTGTAGTGTGCTTTAGTGAGAGAATGTCCGTCCATACATATTATTTGTTCCCCTCCTAGCATGCCTTTTCCATCCAGTCTGCCCTTATGCCGCGATTCAGGAACACCAATCGGCTTAAGGTCAGGAATAAAGTCAATACAAAACTCAATGACCTCCTCATTGTGATGGCCCTTGGAGATGCTTCCTTCTGGCCTAGCACGGTTATGAACATATTTCTTTAAGACTCCCATGAACCTCTCAAAGGGGAACATATTGTGTAGAAATACAGGACCCAAAACGTTAATCACTTCGAATAGGTGAACTAGGACGTGCGTCATGATGTTGAAGAAGGATGGTGGGAACACCAACTCGAAACTGACAAGACATTGCACCAAATCATTCTCTTACCTTGGTATGATTTCTGGATCGATTACCTTCCGAGAGATTGCATTGAGAAATGCACATAGCTTCACAATGGCTAATTGAACGTTTTCCGGTAGAAGCCCCCTCAATGCAACCGGAAGCAGTTGCGTCATAATCACGTGGCAGTCATGAGACTTTAGGTTCTGGAACTTTTTCTCTGCCATGTTTATTATTCCCTTTATATTCGACAAGAAGCCAGACGGTACCTTAATACTGAGTAGGCATTCAAAGAAGATTTCCTTCTCTTCTTTGGTAAGAGCGTAGCTTGCATGACCCTGATGTATGCCGTCTTTTCCGTGCATACGTTGCTGGTCCTCCCGTGACTCAGGTGTATCTTTTGTCTTCCCATACACGCCCAAGAAGCCAAGCAGGCTCACACAAAGATTCTTCGTCACGTGCATCACGTCGATTGCGGAGCGGATCTCTAGGTCTTTCCAATAGGGCAGGTCCCAAAATATAGATTTCTTCTTCCACATGGGTGCGCGTCCGTCAGCGTCATTCGGAACAGGTTGTCCACCAGGACCCTTTCCAAAGACCACCTTCAAATCCTTGACCATATCATGTACATCGGCACCAGTACGGTGGCGAGGCTTCGTCCGGTGATCCGCCTCACCTTTGAAATGCTTGTCTTTCTTTCTTACGGGATGCCTGCTCAGAAGAAATCGATGATGTCCCAGGTACACATTCTTCTTACAATTAGCCAAATATATACTGTCGGTATCGTCCAAACAGTGCGTGCATGCGCGGTATCCCTTGTTTGTCTGTCCTAAAAGGTTACTGAGAGCAGGCCAATCATTGATGGTCACGAACAGCAACGCCTTTAGGTCAAATTCTTCCCCCATGTGCTCATCGCACGAACGTACACCTGTTCCATTCCACAGTTGTAAGAGTTCTTCAACTAATGGCCTTAGGTACACATCAATGTCGTTGCCGGGTTGCTTAGGGCCTTGGATGAGCACTGGCATCATAATGAACTTCCACTTCATGCACAACCAAGGAGGAAGGTTATACAAACATAGAGTCACAGGCCAGGTGCTATGGTTGTTGCTCTGCTCCCCAAAAGGATTAATGCCATCTGCGCTTAGACCAAACCATACACTCCTTGCGTCATCTGCAAACTCCTTCCCGTACTTTCTTTCGATTTTTCTCCACTGCAACCCCTCAGCGGGTACTCTCAACTTTCCGTCTTTCTTACGGTCTTCTCTGTGCCATCGCATCGCCTTGGCATGCTCTTTGTTTTGGAACAAACGTTTCAACCGTGGTATTATAGGAGCATACCACATCACCTTGGCATGAATCTTCTTCCTGGGGCGCTCGCCCTCGACATCACCAGGGTCATCGCGGCTGATCTTATAGCGCAATGCACCGCATATCGGGCAAGCATTCAAATCCTCGTACTCACCGCGGTAGAGGATGCAATCATTAGGGCATGCATGTATCTTCTGCACCTTTAACCCTAGAGGGCAGACAGCCTTCTTTGCTTCGTACGTACTCTTGGGCAATTCGTTGTCCTTTGGAAGCATATCCTTTATCATTACCAGCAACTTTCCAAATCCCTTGTCAGATACACCATTCTCTGCCTTCCATTGCAGCAATTCCAGTGTGGTGCCCAGCTTTTTCTTGTCACCTACGCAATTCGGGTACAACAATTTTTTGTGATCCTCTAACATGCGCTGCAACTTCTTCTTCTCCAAATCACTTGCGCAGTTTCTCTTTGCATCGGCAATGGCCCGACCTAGATCATCAACGGGCTCATCTGATGCCTCTTCTTCAGCTTCTTCCCGCATTGCCGGCTCAGCTTCTTCCCGCATTACCGGCTCAGCTTATTCCCCCATTGTTGTATCATCGTATTCAGGGAACCCATGGCCAGGATAGTTGTCGTCGTCCTCTTCTTCTTCATCGTCTTCCATCATAACCCCTCTTTCTCCGTGCTTGGTCCAAACATTATAGTGGGGCACGAAACCGGACTTAAACAGGTGGACGTGAATGGTTCTTGACTTAGAGTAATAAAGACCATTCTTACAGACAGCACATGGACAAGGCATAAAACCATCCACCCGCTTGTTTGCCTCAGCCGCAAGCAGAAAAGTTTGCACACCATTAATGAACTCAGGAGAGCATCGGTCATCGTACATCCATTGTCGGCTCATCTTCAATACACAGCATCAAAAGCACCAACTTAATACAAGTTCATACAACACTTAAATGCAACAAACAAATAACTCTCTAGCTAAAGCATTTAAATGCAACAACAAATGCGATCAAGATTGCAACTAAGGTAACAATTGATCCAACAGCATAATGATACCAATCCTCGCTATCGATGGCATATTTTCTAATCTTTCTAATCTTCAAGCGCATTTTCTCCATCTTGATCTTGTGATCATCGACGACATCGGCAACATGCAACTCCAATTCCATCTTCTCGTCCTCAATTCTTTTCAATTTTTCTTTCAAGTACTCGTTTTCTCTTTCAACTAAATTTAACCTCTCCTACATATGCAAACTAAGTGTTATTTTGGACCTCAAATTGCATATAAATCAAATACTAGCACATATATTTCCTCCCAAATTACTAAACTCACAAATTAATCACTATATAAAGCATTGCAAGAGCTAATCTATCAATGAGAGATGAAAGGACAAAGTTGCTAACCTTTGTGATCATTTGAATGGATGGGGGCCTTCAAATCTTGACAAATTTTGGGCAAAATGTGTGATGAGCTCGAGAGGAAGAGGGGAAGAACAGAGCAAGCTCGGGTGGACGAAGGGTTTATGTACGACCACCTTTAGCACCGGTTCATGTCAAGAACCGGTACTAAAGGTGCTGGAGGGGCCCCAGACTGACAACATCCTGCCACCACTCTCATTAGTATCGGTTCGTGGCACGAACTGGTGCTAAAGGTTCGCCACGAACCGGTACTAATGAGAGCGGCCCGGCTAGCCGTTGGAACCGGCACTAATGTACACATTAGTGCCGGCTCAAATTCAAACTGGCACTAATGTGCTTCACGTTTGACCCTTTTTCTACTAGTGATCTCCTCACTTCACCTTCCCCTATAGGTCTTCCGGGCGAAAGCCCTAACATTGTTGTGGCGGCGGTGCTCACAGCGTCGTTCCCTTCTTGAAGGCGCCGCTTTGGGAACTTTGGGGTTGAGTGGTGCTTATGGGTGGTGGGCGACGATGGTGGCGCGACCCTATCCTAGCGTGGATTTACGTTCGTTACTTGGTGATGGACTGGCGTAGGTGGAGGTCGCCGGCTGGCGTCGTGGTGGCGTCAATGGAGGATGACCTGCCAAGGCTCGTGTAGGTGGAGGTCGTCGTTGGCGTCGTGGTGGCGTTGATGGCGGAGGACATGCCAAGGTTGTCACCTCAATCTGCTCTGAAGATGAACCAGTGGAAGATGGCGGCGACAACACATGTGAGTGTGTCGGACCGTTTTGAGCCCCGGACCCGGCAGATGGCTCGGTCGGGACCTCCGGCTTTAGATGTTAGGCCTAGGTGAGAGGTCTGGGTATGTCCCAGCTTGCACCCCTTCATCATTTGAATAGGAGTAGCGGCAGATGTTGCCAAGATGGTGGATTTAGGCATGTTGTTGTTCTATTTTGTAAGGTCCTTGAGAATAATCAATAAAATGATCGCATGCATCTCCAAGATGCAGAGGCCGAGGGTCATCCTCCTTTCTATTTTTTTTTACCTAGACTAGGTTTCAAAATTGAGCCGTTGCTGCAATTTTCCCACTGCAACAACTGGTGTGTTGCAGGATCTGGATTTGGATCCCCACAAGAGAAGTGGCCACTCGTACACCTCCCGTCAAGGCGACGCCTCCTCATGCTGCTTCGACCGTCGCCACAAACGCCTCCTCGTGCCACTTTGACCGCCGCCAACGCTCGCCGCTGGCGTAGGCGCTGTCGCTGCCGCCCTCCTCCACCATAAACGTCGCCCATCGCGGTGCACACGAACTCAAGCTGCATTCGCCGTCCTGAGGAAGCATCGGCGTCCGCGTCCACCACGAGGAGTTGTGTCCATCGTTGCCCTGCTATCCCGAGGGAGATGGCCTTTTTTTAGCCGATGTGGTTGCTGCTTTCTGCTCGCTATAGCGAATTTCTATAACAAGGTCTCGGTTGCAAAAAAAAGTAACAAGACCTCTATTGCAAAACAAATTAAATTGCAACAAGACCTCTCTTGCCAAAAAGATTGTAACAAGACCTCTATTGCAAAAATAATATAACAAGACATCTGTTGCAAAAATAATATGTAACTTGACCTATATTGAATAAATTTCTGCAACATAACCCGTGTTGCTGAAATTTCCTGCAACACGACATGTGTTGCAATGGTAGAAGGTGACCCTCGACCGCTCAGTCCATCAGATCCTACAGCTCACGATCCACCGGCCGACGCGTAGCAGCGCGCATCAAGTATTGGTTTAACATGAATCAAAATCAGTTTCTAAGGACTTACATCTCTTCCACTTCTCTATTCTGAATTCCAGTACAACTCTCAATCCTTTGTGGGAAAGGCACGCTTGTTTACCTGCCACGCTATCAAAAAAGGAAAACAATTGTGTCTTGACGTTATCTAAAAGTAAATAACATAGGATAAGTTACAGCGATGAGAAGAAGGAACCTAATTAATACTACTTCCCATAACCTTTTCGCTGCTAAAACTGGGACTCGCCTCCATCCATTGAATCTTAGTCATATAAAGCTACTTGTGTTGTTCCTCTCCACCTCACTCAGCCGAGGAACCACACCAAAACCCAATGCTCGTCGGAGTGCCGCCTTCACCGAGGTGAGAAGCTTTATGACCGCGTCGTTTGCTATGTTTTCTTTATCTCGTCCATCCAACTATTCATTTCACTAGTATCACCCTCAATCCCTTTGCATTCCCCAATTTGTTGCCAGATACAATGGAAAACAGTCATGGCGCTAGCGGGATGCCACCATACTAATCTATATATGCCATCTTCCTCCATATGTACCATGGTAAATTATCTCGCCTATAAGTGTCCTTTCCCCACCTTTTTTACTAGTCTAAGAACTTCATTAACCGTGGTAGTGCGGCATAGGTTGTTCAGTCTGCCACTTTGGGAAACGCTTCCGACGTTTTTCTGTCTTTGGTTGGGCCAAATGGGCTAAATTTTGCCTTATTGTTGATTCATATCTGACCAAAGTTTGAAGAAATTTCACACTTTTTCAGCTTTATTGAATCAATTCATAATACATGTGCACCTGTAATATTTCCATCAAAGTATAACTATTTTGGTGTGTAGTGTAATTTTAGAAAAAATCTATTCGAAAGAATAAACCCCGGTTAGCTGCCAAAATAATTACTAACCTTCACCTCTTTTTAGTCACAACACTAACAATCAACCAGCTTGCAGAACATCTTTGGCATGACCGTCCTCGACGACTTACCGGAGTTGGTCATCATCCAAGAGATACTAGCGAGGTTGTCGGTAGAGGACATCCTCCGATGTCGTGCTGTCCGCAAGTCATGGTGTCATGCCACCACCACCAAGTACTTCCTCCTCGCGCACCACCACCACCAACCGTCACTCCCCGTCATTGACGTTATCAAGAGTGATGGCCATGTGTTTGACCACCACCTCTCTGTATTTTGTCACACTAGTCCTGGTGCCGCAAATCGCAAGCTCTTTTGTCGGACCATCCTCCGGAATCCCAACACCCTTCCCTACGAAGACAACCTAGTGATTCATGCTGTATGTGATGGCCTCCTTATAATCTCCTTCCTTGACCGGGAAGGACTTTTCGAAGTTTGCAATCCAAGTACTCACCAACGTGCTCCTCTACCGCTGCTTCGTGAACAAGACCTACAAAGTAGAAGGGTTCGCATTGCCGGATTATACCAAGATCGCCAATCTGGACGATACCAGGTGCTTTATTCGACCTGGAGAAGGAATGAGGATCTTTTCACTTTCATAGTTGATTTCTACATCATTGCCGTCGGAGCAAAAGAACCGAGGCATATCGAACAACCGCCATTGCAACAAGTAGTAATGGGTGGACTCACTTGTTCCCACAATACATCGGTCCTCTACCGCAACAACCTTCATTGGTTATTACGACGGCAATATATTAGCAATGGACCCAGCAACGTAATGGTATTCAACACCTCGGCTGAGACATTTCGGTGGTTGTCCCATCCTCCACGTCAGTACCCCTGGATGTCACTATTGGAGTTGGACGGAGCACTTTCTATGTGTGGCAGTCATGATGGCATCATTATTGAAATGTATGTTATGCATGACTATGAACATGAGGTCTGGGCCCTCGTGTACTCTATTAACATGATGGCACTGGAGGCATTGCCACCGCTCAATTTAAGGGCGAGAACTGTACGGAAGATCGCTACAGTTAATGAGTGTGAGATGCTGATCGAGTTTCCAGGATGTATTCTGCATTGTGACATTGGTGGTAAGTTCCTTGGAAAGATAGAGTGGAATGAAGACGAAGGCAACCGCATGCATATTACTCCATTTCGCTTTCAGGAGAACATTTGTCAACTTCCTTTCTTTGCAATGCAAGATGATTATGGTGCCTGCAGGATGCTAGAAGGAGGTGATGAGAAGAATTATTCCATATGGCCATAGAATGTACTACTTCTATTATCTTATCCTGAGGTGACGTTCTAGTTTGATGAGCCAGTGGTCAGTGTCTGGTCGTTCTTATTTGGAGTAAAGCCAGGTGTGCCTAGCTAGTTGGTCTGAGTTTTTTTTGTATGAACTCGATGTTTTGGTTCAAGATTTCAATGCATCAGTCATATATTGATATTCCCTCCGTCTCTTATATTATGGGACGGAGTGAGTATGTTGCAAACTATGGATAACTTCTACAGAATTATTGGACATTTCATCATTTGCTTTCATCCTAGTCTATTTTGCCTTTGCAACAAGCACAAAGTACTTGCATGCAACCTAAAATTTCAACTACGCACTGGAGTGCATGTTTATTTCCGTTGCTGAACTAGCGAAGATCTCATGCAAAGATGCATGTATCTGGTTAAATTGGTTCGCAACACCCAAATAAATTAGGAAAGAAATGTTGAACCGGCATGCAAATAAATGTAGATCGGTTCAGAGATTCTCATTAGCTGATTTCGAAACGCAACATACATAATTCGTGTCCCTTGAAGGGCAAACAACAGTATCAGAGATAACTGTATCGGTGTCATACTGGTAGCAAGAAACAAAATCAGAAATTCACCTTCATGTCACCACCACCAGCGTCAGTTATAACCTCACAATGCAGCAGCTAAACCTTACGTTGAAGTTGATAAACACAGATTGCAAAGAACCTAAAGATTAACCTTTGCACTCTAAACATAAGCAATGTTCCAAATTTCTTCCATTCCCTACATGCAGCAGACAGGAGTTAATTAGAGTCAGCAAGTGGTCAAAAAATAAATTGCAGCGCCATAGATACACTTTTCTTTTAGGAATTTGGTCATTGTTAGTTGGTCAAGATTTTCTTTTTTTTTTCTTTGAACACAGTACAGACGCAAGCGCGCATACGTACGCGCATACACTCAACCCTATGAACGCACACACGCACACCCTACCCCTATGAGCACCTCCGAAAGACTGAGCCGGCATATCATCTTGAGATTTTACGAAATCACCGAAGGCGCCTCGTAGTCGACGGGAACGTCTCCACCCACTGAAAGCATGTCGCCGGAAATCCTGAAATAAATCCAGGATAAATGCGAGCACCAGGATTTGAACCCTGGTAGGATGAGGATACCATTGTCCACCTAACCATCTCAACCACAGGTTAATTTCTTTCTTTTGAATAGTAAATGGATGTTCTGCCTCGAGGTTCCAGTGTACCAGTCATACTATTTTGCAAACTATGGATTTTTTTACTTGGAATTATTGCAGTTTCCATATTTTGCTTTTATTCTACTAGTCTGTTGCCTTGAGATTCGCCGCGAATAAAATGAAGAGAATTCAAATGCCATTTTTTTCTCTTTCTCAACCATCACAAAAAAGAAAGAAAGGAAGGAAGGAAGGAAATGAAGCAGAAGAAAAAACCGATCAAGGCAGAATTAACGGCAGATCGTTTTTGGCTAAAGAAAAAAGAAAAAGAAAAAAAAAAGAAGGCGTGTTCAGGAGCGCGTACGTCCAGCAGTGCACGTGGTTTTGATTTTTATTTATTTTAGCATCAGTATAGACGCAATCGCTCATCAGTATAGACGCAATCGCTCATACACACGCGCATACACTCACCCCTATGAACGCGCACACACACACCCTACCTCTATGAGCACCTCCGAGAGACTGAGCCGGCATATCATCTTAAGATTTACGAAGTAACCGTAGGCGTCTCGTCGTCGACCGGAACGTCTCCTCCCACTGAAAGTGTTTTGATTAGTCAGCGAGGAAACGTAATGTACGGTGCGTATACGTTGGGCGCGCCAAGTTTTTTTTTTTTCCTTTCGTGTGCGTTTGCTATTTTGAAGCGAGCGAGTAACGTTGGCATCCGGGGCCTAAGAGCATCTCCAGCCGTTGGCCCCCAGGACGCGCCAAAAACCGCCGCCTGGGGGCGAGCCGGCGCTAGTTTCGGCTTGGGTGCCAGTTCTTTCCCAGTCGCCGGCCCCCCAGGTCTTCCCCAGGCGCCGATATCGGCCCATTTTCGGTGCTTTCAGCCCATTTTCGGCGCTTTTCAGCCCATTTCCGGCGCAAAACGGCCCAGGCTCGACGTTCTCGTAGGTAGTTCACATAGATAGATAGTTCACATATATAGATAGATAGGTAGATAGTTCACATAATCTTAATCCTACGATAGATAGATAAATAGATAGTTCACATAGTCTTCTCCTACGACCTACTACTAGTCATTCTCCGACTCGGACTCTGCCTCGGTGATGTCCTCCTCCAACGTCTCAACGTAGGCGTCAAGGAACTGCTCATCGGTGAAGTCCCAGGAGGACGCATGTCCTAGCTCGACGTTGGACTTAGCGACCGCCCTCCGCGCTCGCTTGTCCTCGTGATAAGCCGCTCGCTCCTTCCTCCTCTTCTTCCTCCCCGCCCTCTTCTCGGTCAAGAACTGGTGCTCGTCGATGATTTCTTGCGGGAAGTTTTGGCGCCACGTCGCCATGGCTTCCTCATCCATCTCGGCCAAGTTGAGACGGTGCACCCGCCTACGGTTCTTTCGACGATCTTCGTCGGTTCTAAGCCGCGGGGGAGGCACCAACTCCTTTGCCCGCTCCAGAGTCGGCACGTCCGTGAAGTTCATGTCCCAACGGGAACGCCGGAGGCGCCACGCCGCAGCGTCGTACACACGGGCGCCCTCCTGAGCGGTGTCGAAGGTTCCGAGGCGGAGGCGCACGTCGCCCGACTGAATCTCGGCGGCGTAGGTGCCGGACAGACGAACCCGGATGCCGCGGTAGCCCGCACCTCCCCGGCGGCGAGGCGGCATAGGGGCGCAGTGCGTGTCGGCGACGAAGCAGCCAGCGGCCGGAGGAAGCAGTGAACCGCGCGTGGCAGTGTGGAGAGTGCGGTGGGGCGATGGGCGTTCACCGGCGAGGTAGGCTGCTTTTATAGCCGGAGCTCGGGCGGCGAGAGGCGCATGCCAGGCGACGCGTGGCGGTCGCCCGTGGTGCCGGGCGACGCGACGGGTCGCTGAGCGGCATCAATGGGCAGGCGACGGCTCGGCAGTGCGGCAGCTTTGGCATTGATTCCCACGGGAACCGAGGCGATGAAGACGACGAAGCAGCGCATCGCTGACAGGGCGGGCCCATCACATTCGCGCCAAAAAACGCCTCGTCCGGCGCCCCCAGGCGACCCCCAGCGCCCCGGGTTCGGGTTGGGTCCGCCGGCGCCAGTTTCGGCCCAATCCGGCGATTTTCGGCGTCCTGAAGGCACGACTGGACCATTTTTTCGACGTCGGCGCCTAAAAAGTGGCCTTGGGGGGCCTGTTGGGGGCGCGGCTGGTGATGCTCTCACAAGCACTAGCACCCATCCATGCATGCAAAGTAACGTTGCCTAACAAGCATTGGTCTGTGAAAAGTAACGTTGCCCGCCGTCGACGAACCGCGTAGTTGGCAAGACCCTTTTTAGGTGGTATAGTTGCGCAAAATTAATCTTCCTCGGCAGTATAGGAAGTGTCACAACTTTAAAATTGACTTGAGATTATTCTCCCAATAAATTTCACCAGCGCAATCTAGGTAATGGATAGTTTATGTTCAACTGCTATCTTCTGATTTTGATCGTACTGCTGAGACCTACCTATGCCCATATACCCTCATTAGTATCAGCAGGAAAATTAATGCGTTCAGTATATTTTGCTGCAAATTCATACCAAATTGTTTTTTTTTGGTGAATGGAAGACACACATCTCCATTTTATTCAGAAACAAAGGATTATATCTTTTGTTCTTTGCACATTCACAATTTTTGTACTCCCTCCGTTCTAAAATACTTGACCCCCACTTGTCTAGATATGGATGTATCTATACTTGTTTAGTGTCTAGATACATCCATATCTAGATAAATGGGGATCAAGTAATTTGGAACGGAGGGAGTAGTTGTTAACTTGTGTAGATCGTTTGGGTCCTGGTAGTACCAAACATATTGGATGTTTCCAGTACCATTTCTCTCATGGGGAACATAATACTAGTATGTTCTGAAGTCTAGACAACAGAGACAAGATCTATGTATACTGACGCTTGCTAATTTGCGTTCATTCAATTTCATGGACCTGTACAGCAGCCTACATGCATGCAGCGACTCAGTCAGTAGATGAGCGTGGTGGTGGTGTTGCCGAGCAGCTCCTGCTGCGCCCTGAACTGCTTCCACTCGTCGAGCACGCCGGCGAGCGTGTCGATCTTCTTCTGCAGGCCGATGAGGCAGTTGGCATGGTACGTGCACACCTCGTAAAAGTTCTTCTTGTTCTCGCACACGCCGCTGAAGTAGACGGTGTCGATCAGCACCACCGTCACCCCGTGCCGCGCCGACAGCTCCTTCTTCACCTCGCCGAACACGAACTGGTCGTGCTCCCCGGGGAACCGGTTCCTCGCCTCGTACCACTCCTGGAAGAAGGCCAGCGTCCGCGCGTTGGGTCTCGCGTACACGAACCCGCCGTTGGCCGCCTTGTCGAGGTCGTAGGGGTTGTTGCCCAGGAACTGGTCGCACGCCAGGGCGATGTCGGCGCCGACGGGGAACCGCAGCAGCGGGTTCCGGAACCACACGATGTCCACGTCCGTGAACACGAAGCCGAAGCCCAGCTCCAGCACCCGCGCCTGCAGCCGGTTCCGCGCCCACATCAGCTCCACGTAGTCCTTGCTCATGAACGTCACCTCCCCCGTCGTCATTCCTCCAAGCGCGCCGTCGCTGCTGCGGCCGCCGCCCAGCGGGTAGCAGAGTGGGTGCATGTGCTGGCACCGCTCCAATGCCTTGGCGTCCATGGCGATGATCACGAGGTGCTTCAGCAGGGGCTGCGTCCGCACGCCCAACCGGAAGCTCTCCAGGAAGAGCTCCAGCAGCGACCCGGGCAGCGTCAGCGCCTCGTTGACGATGGTCAGTATGACGGTCTTGTCCTCCATGGCCGCGCTTCTTAGAAGCTCCGCAAGCCTGTCTTCTTCTCTACTCTTCAGGGCCGCAACCTGCAACACCAAGGAAGGTTGTCCAGAGTCAGACTTGCACAAGGGAAACTAACCAACCAAGAGACAAGGATCAATAGATAGTAGAAGAAGATAATGCATCATGCACTACCAGAATCGCCCCCTATGCCGACGGCCAGGGCCGTCGGCATAGCCCTGAGTCCCGTCGGGACAGACCTATGCCGACGGCCCTCGTCGGCATAGGGCCGTCGGCAACATATACGTCGGCATAGCCTGGTTGGCCGTCGGCATAGAAAAGCCGTCGGCATATATGATATGCCGACGGCGGCCGTACAGAAATGCCGACGGCGACGGCCGTCGGCAAAGTCCGTGCCTAACGGCGCCCCCAGCCGTTAAGTTCGCCCAGCGACGGGCCGCCACGTGGCATATGGCTATGCCGACGGCTGGCCGTCGGCATAGGTCTGCCACGTGGCGGCCTGGAGTTGCTCGTGGACCAGGGCTATGCCGACGGCAAGCCGTCGGCATAGGCTGCCACGTGGCTGCCTGGCGTTGCTCGCGGACAAGGGCTATGCCGACGGTGGTCGTCGGCATAGGCTGCCACGTGGCTGCCTGGCGTTGCTCGCGGACAAGGGCTATGCCGACGGTGGTCGTCGGCATAGGCGTGCCACGTGGCTGCCTTTCGTCGGTCGTGGACCAGCCCTATGCCGACGGCCCTGCCGTCGGCATATATTGAATTATAAGCCGACGGCTACTTCGTCGGCTTACTCATTCATACGCAGCTCCCAGTAGCTGACGCGTGGCAGGTATGCCGACGGCCCTGCCGTCGGCTTAGTACAAATTGTGTGCCGACGGTCAGGCCGTCGGCATAGCTGCCACGTGTCAGCAACTGGGAGCTCATAGTATCCCTATGCCGACGGCCTTGCCGTCGGCATAGCTTTCTTCTGCTTTTTTTTTTCTGTTTTGTTCCAAATGAATTCATTTCAATACACAGCACATATATATGATAGAAATAGACATATATAACAGAATAAACATATAAGCAACAGCACATATCATCCAGCACCATCACAACAATATTTGCATAATTAAGCATCGTCACACACAAATCTCTAAAAGATCATCATCACAACCAACATAAACATAAGCATATAGAGAAGCACACAAGTCATCTAAATGATCATCACCACACACAAGTCCTATCAAGTATCATCACCACACACAAGGATCATCGAGCACCACGGAGGTCGTCACCGCCAAGACCGCCGAAGCCCAGGTCGTCACTGCTAGCGGCAGAGCCACCACCAAGACCGCCGAAGCCTCCACCTCCACCTCCGCCTCCGCCTCCGTGGATCGGAGTGGTCGGGCTCCGTGTCTCCGGAGTGCTGCGAAGACCACCGCCAACGGTAGATCCACCTGTTCCCTGGATGTTGAAAAGACATATTAACGGGATATATGACTATGTTGAAAGGCATGACATGCTTTGGATGAATAGATTGGGGATGAACTAACCGGCGAGGGGCCAGTGGTCTGTGCCACAAACTCCTCAAAGGTCAGCAGCACTGGTTGCGCTGGAGGGCATTGTGCTGGCTGCAACTGAGGACACCTGCCGGCCGCCATTTCCTGAAAAGCCTGCTGCATCTGGAGATCCCTCTGCACTTGGTGTTCATAAAGCCTCTTATGCCACGCCATGGTCTCCTGGCGTGTGTACTCCAGGTAGGCCTACGGTATGCCATGATAGAACTCATAAAAATAATAAATGCGGAAAATAAAATGAGCAATGAAGATAAGAGGGAAAATACTTACAGATTGTTGCTCCTGGAAGAGGGACTGTGCACTGGTCACTAGCTGGCTCGTGCGCTGGCTCAGGCTCGGGTCGATCCGACGAAGCTGTGTGTAGGAGATACTAGGAGTGATCACAGCATCGAGAACCGCCTCCCGACCGTGCTCCTTGGGCCCCATGCTCACCACCGCCCTTTCGTCCAGAGGCGCCGCAATGGGGTCAGGTGTGTCAGGATGCAACTTTAAATAGGCTTCAGAGTAGGCTTGGATGTTCCCCGCGGTCTTCTTGCCGTAGTACTTGTTATCGCCAGGCTTGGGGTCCTTCCGCGTATGGGCGATCTCCCACGCCTGCATGTCTGACAGCGGCCGCTTCAGTTTCTCCTCCTGCACCACCAAACAGAGGTTAGTCATACATAAGAAACTGATGGTAAATAGAAGAAGAATGTTTAATGGGGTTAGTCATACATTAACTGCCTTGTGGAGATAGTGGTTTCGGTTTCCCTGAGCATGTACTCCCTCCGTCCCTCGGTTAGCCTTATTTTTTGTTCTCATAGCCGCCCAGGCTCCAGCCTCATCACACCAAAGATCAACCAATGCCGCCCAGGACTCGTCTTTTCCATAACACCAATTTGGACACACCTACATAATAAAAGCATAATGGCATATAGGTGTGTCCAAAGTGGTGTTATGGAAGCATAAAGCATAAAGCATAATAAAAGCATAATGGCATAATGAAAAGCATAATGGCATAATGGAAGCATAATGGCATAAAGCATAAAGCATAAAGCATAATGGAAGCATAATGGAAGCATGATGGAAGCATAAAGCATAATGGAAGCATAAAGCATAATGGAAGCATAATGGAAGCATAAAGCATAAAGCATAATGGAAGCATAAAGCATATGGCATAATGGAAGCATAATGGCATAAAGCATAAAGCATAAAGCATAATGGAAGCATAATGGCATAATGGAAAAAAATTATACTTACCGCCAAGAACTCGGGCTTCTCCAAGGTAATGCCCATCCTCCGCGCATCTTCCTTGGTCATCTTCACACCAAGAACGTCGTGGTAGTATGTGGAGATGGCCACATAGCGCACCTCGTACTGCAGCTGGCGGGCCTTCTTCTTGCATTGGCGCAGCACAATCTGGTCCGCTCTAGCCCTATGCTCCGGAAGAACTCGATAGAATTTCTACAAACATGCATGAAACAAGAATGGAAGAAGCCCTGAGTTAAATCATTCATGAAAGTAGAATGGACTTCTGAAGAGAACTCACCCAAAAAGTAGTGATCACGGCCTTGGCATGGGTGTCATGGTCCGCGTGGGGGGCCGCTTCCCAGTGGTCCCAGCTCGTGGCCAAAACCCGACGATCCGGCTGCCTGACTGGATCCGGACAGTACAACCCCGGCCAGTGTAACTTCAGCAAGACAGTGATGAGGCCGTTGGGAATACGGACCCCTTTAGAATATATCCAGTTGCTGCAAAAGAATGAATTATTAGCATGTGACAAGCAAAATATATAACAACCGGAATAAGCATGTGACAAGCAAAATAATGAAATTATTAAAAGGTGGCGCTTACTCTTTTCCCGTGGGCTGAATGAGCCACTTCTGCTCTTCAGTAGCAGGAACCTTCTTTGGTAGCTTTGCGTTACCACGCAGCCACCCCTTGTTGTCAACCCCGGTCCCGTCACCACCATCATCCCCGCCACCACCCTCCTCCTCGCCTGCCTCCTCCGCCACCTCCTCCTCCTCCTCCTCCACCTCCACCTCCTCCTCCTCCTCCCTAGAGTGTACCTCACTAGAGGAGGGTACCTCACTAGAGGAGGGCCTCGAAGACAACACCCCTAAGTCGGTGAGGGTGCGCTCTTTCTGGCCGCGACCCCCTGTAGTGGCTCTCCCCCCAGCACCTCGTCCTCTAGAGGATCTCCCTCCTCCTCCTCTAGGGGCACCTCTCCCTCGACCTCCCTGTGAGGAGTCATCGTCAAGTAGCCGAGGGGGGGGATTACGTGCTCGACCACTCCGACTAGCCCCCCCGACGACCTTGCGTAGGAAACCCACGCCGTCGGCCTTCCCCTTGCCCATGTTCCACGAACCTGCATTGAAAAGAGAAAAAGCAATTAGTAAATTAATGAAATGAAGGAAAATGCATGATAATAAACACATTAATAAAAATGCATAAAA
>LR738715.1:882379816-882399115 GCA_902687465.1 Secale cereale | reverse complement strand
GGGGGGGCACACACCGGACACGCGTCCCGCCTCTTCGGACATGCCACCACACCACCACGCATGTATGAGGGCCCGGTGCGACGCTCCGGTGGCATTGCTACCCCCCCAGTGCCCCCGTCCCGCCTAACCCTGTAGCGTTGGACCACGGGATCTAGCCCTTTGACTTTGCGCGGACGGGCTTTGGCCAGTGGACCTCCCCGCCCGGTTGTGTTAGGTCAGCCCATAGGAACAGCCTGGAGAAACATCCGGGACAGATCCACAGCAAGATCCCCTCCGTGTAGACCCCACGCGTCCGTTTCACCCCTCCAGGTGCCGGCGGCGGCGCCGTACGTGTGGGGGGGCACACACCGGACGTTCGTTACCGGAGGGGGGGGGGCGGCAATCGATATACATCGGGAATTTTATTAGATAAGGCATAATTATCTTATGCAAAACCAAAATTAAAATAAAGTAAAAACAACAAAGCAAAGTAAAAACAACAAAGCAAACTAAAAATAAAAATAAAGTAAAGAATACCTATGCCGACGGCTAGGCCATCGGCATACCATTACACCCCACGCAGGTTGTGCCGCGGATCGATGCCGTGGCGTGGCGCAGGGATCGATGACGTGGCGAGTCGGCCTATGCCGACGGCCACGCCGTCGGCATACCTCTGCCATAAATAACAGAAACGGAATTAAAAATATAATTAAATTAAATATATGCCGACGGCCTGGCCGTCGGCATATCGGCCTTCATCTCACGGATCGATGACGTGGCTTGGCGCACGGATCGTGGACGTGGCAGAGGGTCCTATGCCGACGGCCACACCGTCGGCATACCTCCGCCACAGTTATGCCGACGGGCGCCGTTACGGCCCGTCGGCGTAGGGCCAACGCCGTCACGTGGTCTGCGCTGACCGGGCAGGTGGGCCAGGTCTATGCCGACGGCCTTTCCTATGCCGACGGCACCCGTAGGCGTAGCTCGTGCGATCCCGACGGCCTCCTCTACGCCGACGGGGCCGTCGGCATAGATGGATGTATGCCGACGGCTTTTGTACGCCTACGGCCTTTCTTTGGCCGTCGGCATAGGTCTCTAGATGCCGACGGTAGCCGTCGGCATATATTTGGCCGTCGGCAAACCCTGTTTTTCTGGTAGTGATGTACCGTGCTGAGGTTTTTTGTGCTCATGAGATGTGCTTGGCTTCCATTGCTTTCCAACGCCACCTCGTGGCTGCACGGGCAGCTGGGACTGGGAGCAGACGACGGCAGCAGCAGCACGACAAAGGCAGCCGTGATCGCTGCTCCCACAATGAAACCCAATAAATCTCTCAGCGAGTACATTGCTGCTGCCTACTGGCGATGGAACAGAAATCCCTAAGCTGTTAGACAGTCTCAGCTTCCAAGAGTGTAGTGCAGACTGCAGAGTACAAGCAGTGTACTGTGTGGTGAAGTACTTATGAACTGGACTTCGATGCGCGACGATGCCAAGATTCCAGATCTTCTTCTATCACAACAAAGAAAATAAAAGGAAAGGAGATCTCGAGATGTTGGGGCCATTAATACAACAGTTGACTAGACTTAGTCAATCACCCCGCAATGCAGCTGATTAAGCACCAATATCAAATTAGGAATTTAGTACTATGAAGAGGAATGCTCACACATGCAGAATCCGATGAATTTGAGGGAGCTAGATCTGTCGACTGCTGATCTAGATTGTGATGCTCACACATTGTTGCTGCCTCCTTGTTTCACCTTCTTTGTACAGATTTTGTTCTTGTTGTTGTTTACAACTTAAATTTATTTTCACTGTTTGTGTATCACGCTTTGAGCAGACCCAATTAGTCAATCCATTAATACAACAGGGCAATTAATACAACAGTTGACCAGATTTGATCTATCTTTCTCTCTGTCCCATTAGTCAATCCACAAGTAGCAAGTGAAGTGTACTACAAGTCGTCGCAGGGCTGGAGACATGGTGTGCCCCAAGAATTGGTGGCTGGAAACAAAGATGCTAGTGATGACGACGAGCCTGTTCCTACTTGGATTTGTTGCTGTGAAGACGGTGGCTGACTCTGGCCTTTGATCCTCTTTATATGAAGACTCTATGCTGCGTTTATGTTTCTTAGGTTGTAGCTTTTGCGCTTCGTTTCGTCTCTCTGAAGTTTGGTCGCTGCTGGTGATGCCGTGTTGCTCAACGAGTAGTGTGCCCCTTTTGGGTTATCCTTGCTGCTCATGTATGATCTTATCATCAGGACGTTCTCGTTTATGGTTGTTTACTTTCATCAGTAGCTTGTACTAGGATTTCTTCTAATGGAAAGAGATTTTTTACGGTGCATCATACTACTTCTAGGACCAGGTAGTATTAAACCATCTCAGCCGTTGACTAGAAGGGTAGTTTTGTCATTTTGGTTTGATTAATTTGTAGAATCCTTCACCATGATCACCCTCGTTTGGCCTCGTCGTTGCCGTCGTCAGTCATCGGCGGCGTCCGTTCATACAGTACGATCTTTCTGCCACGAGCTGCCTCAGCGCTCGCTCATCATGAACCGCTGTCACCGCTGTTCGTCTGTTCTGTTGGTTTGTCCATCGGCGAAATTCATCGACGCTGTGTGCGCGCGTTGTTGTGCAGCCGCCGGTGGCTTACGTAACTATTGTATACATATGCGTGATCGCCGGAAATAAATCGGCTTCTCAGGTACGTAGTGCATCTGGCGTTCTGGACATAATCGATTATATCTGGGACTCTGGGAGGCTGGCGTGTCTAGCTTTGTATCTGGGGATTTCCTCGGCACACCGGCCGGCGAGGATCGAAGGACTACGTACGATCAGTTTCTTCGTTGCATCTTCTCTCAAAAGTACTCAACCGATGGAATGTGCGCCAACAGTCCCGGAATGGATGGACTGCTTCCGGTTAGAGCAGGAGAAGAAAACACTAACGCGCTTCTGATTTTGCCTGCATAGTTTCAGATCATTTGGTATATGTTTTGTGTGTTCCAGTTTTACCCCTTACACAAAAAATACTACCAATCTCGTCCAGTAGTATTGGTTAATCTAGTCCATTAATTGCCTGAGAATGGACGGCTAGTATTGTTTTGATGTACCGTAAAAGGTCTCGATGGGAATCGGAGGGGGATGCCCTTCTTTTAGTAAAAAAATAATAATCCCTTTAGTCAATTACTACATGACTTCCACCGCGTGATGCAGCTGATTAAGCACGAATATAAAATTAGTACTATGAACAGGAATCACTCATGCACGCAGAATCCGATGAATCTGGCCGTCGATTGCTGAAGTGGATTGTTGTGAGATGTGCGATTTGGCAAGTTTACTGGGAGCATATGGTCAGCTTATTCATGGCTTGGCAGAGAAATTGGTCTGGCCAATATAAAATACTAGGAGAAGATGCAGAAAACTAATAACAGGTTCACTATTATAAGTTTATAACTAGGTTGCTGTCCAGTTCGGATTTTATGCTGAAATTTGCATGATAAACCATTCTGATGGATTAATTAACCTACTCTTTATTCAGAGGCTCATGTGCTGTTGATGCCTCCTTTGTTTCAGCTACTTTGTACTCCCTCTGTAAAGAACTATAAGAGCGTTTAGATAGTTCTTTACAGAGGGAGTACATATTTTTGTTGTTATTTACAAATTGTACTGCAGCCTCGGTGAAATTCCACTCCACAGTTTGTGTATCGCGTTTTAAGCTGACCTCGGCTCAGATCTAGGCTTCAATGGATATAAATGACTTTAAGCTTCAATTCATTTATCTGTCTAACTTACTCTGTATTTGCTGCTTTCAGGCAATGGTGGAGTACTTCGATTGTTGCCTTTACTCTACAGTCGGAAAACAATCTTTATGTTCACCTGCAGTGCGTACCAAGTTTTGTGCGGGAATCCTGTAATGCTTCTTCACTATTGACTTGTGTCTATCAACTTAAAGTACAGTGGTAATCATGTACGTTCATCCTCAACCGTAAATGGCCATGAATTCATAAATACAGTATGAAACTTCATATCTTGCTGATCGCCTCCTAACGTAATGTTACCGTGTTTGGTAGTAAGGAGAAGGATGCAATTCACATTGACATTTCAAATTATAATTGGATTTCTTGATCATTCATCCAGGACTGGCACATAGACCAATCCCCCATGCTTCAGATTTCAGAAGATACATGATAGGGAGCAGTTAATGTTCATTATATATATCAGAAATGCTACTCCAAACATCCAAGATGTTCACTAGTACCATCAACAAGAAGAAAAGAAAACGACGCGGGAGCCATATGAGAAGGACAACATCCCTATGAGGCTAGAATAACACAAATGGATGTGGCTTGCTCACGCCATCTTCTGCTCGCATCTCGAAGGATGGAACGGGAGAAAATACTTTCCTGTAGCAAAAGTGATGTAACCAAACATTCAACCCATGCAGAACATCCTATATCGATGGACCTCGAAGTGATCCCCAAGTATCTGGCATCTTCACTTTTCACACTTTCTAAGAACTTGCCATCAAGGTCACAATGAAACAGACACCTGGTGGCCTCATGAAGCTGATCAGCAGTTCACGATTGTTGACCGCCACCATCTTGGGGTAGTTATGATGAACTAGGCAGGTGCAACGAGGAATGGAGCAGCGACGGTGTCGCCACCTCCAACAAGTGAATCCGGAATTCCATATATAGCCCAGACCTCGCACTTGTAGTCCTGCATCACCCAAATATGTAAGAGAACCCAATCGTCAAAGCAAAACTAGTGCAAAACTAAGATCTTGACGGCCATTAAGCAAGAACACAGTGCAAAACTAGTACGTATGCTGAACAAGATCGAAGAGAAGACTACGCTCGCGGTTGTCGTTTTCCATCTTGAAGGCACTGCCATGGCCTTATCTCCGCCCCTCTTCGAGCCCAGGGGAAACACTAGGTATGGTTCTCCGGACCGGATGGCGGCAACATCGTGGCGTCATTGTTCCTTCTTGAAGGCACTATCTTGTCGCTCGCGCTGTCCCCGGTGTTGGCTTTGGCGATGTTGAACGTCTTGCTGGTTCAGTATGCCTCTCCTGTTAGGGGCTTAGTGGGTTTAGCTGTGTACTTCTCTCTGTTCGGACCGAGCATTCCCTATCTTTCTGCTCCGGGTGCCATGTTCACGCCTCCTTGCGTTTGTATTGTGTGATGTACCCCTATCTGTACCCATTACAACTGCTTCTATCAATGAATGGTACACAAGCTTTGCGTATTCACGAAAAAACGGATGCCCATCTCACAGAACAGGGAGCTACTACTATCCTTTTCCTATTCGAACCGGCAGAAAAGAACTGTCCCATCTCTCCCCTAGCTCCTATCTTTGCTTGTATCCCTCTCATGTTCTGCCGTAAACCAATTTTTTTTAATTTCTCTCTAAATCACCTCCAGTTACTTGTGTGGTTTGTATTTGCTAAGAAGGCCCCCGCCCGTACCACGACGTTCAACTTTTCACTTGAGAGGCAACATACACCAGAACCCTAGTAATAACATAGGCTGATAAACAAACACACAACACATATATGGCAAAACATGATCATAGCATGGCAGTGCCTAAACCTTTCAAATAAGTTGATAAACATGAGAGGTGAACAACAACAAAACGTTTTGTCCCAGGCAAGTTGCGCTGAGTGAACATGATAGCTGAACATAACTATAGCAGAGGACACCTAAGCATAGGTGCATCAATTGAAGTACTCCTACATAGCCAGTGCCTCGACCTTTCACATGAGTTGATAAACAGGACAGGTGAACAACAACAACATCAACAACAACGACAACGACCTTTCACATGAGTTGATACAACAACAACGACAACGACGACGACGACAGCAGTAGCAGCAAAAACAACATAAAGATTAATCTTCTCATCTCCTAGACATAGGTGCACCAATTAAGTTACTTCAGCATCACCTGAAAGAAGCAAAATAGAGCCTGAGTAAGAATCAACTTCACCAAGTTAAACAAGATGAATATGTTCAAGCTTAATAGCCTTGATGTCAAATTTATATCCATGGACAGTTTTATATACAGTGGGAGGATATTGCACTGAGGTAGTACAAATTGCATACAACCGAAATAAATATATTTCTCACATAACACTAACCCAACATTCAAATATTAATAGATAGTCAACTGAGCATCTCAACAGTGGGATTGAATAACCGGATCAAATCAGAGTTCACACTGCCACCCGCCCTGAACCAAACATAATAGGAGGCGTGTGACACAGGTCGTGGTACTATTTCCTATTCCTAACTCCTTATTCCTTTTTTTTGGGTCTATCTGCATTTAAGGAGTTGAAGCAAAGATGCATCAACTCCGCAAGAGCCTCAGATCAAAGATAACAGAATTAATCATCGAATGTGTCAGTTTTGCAAATTACTTGCAGCGCAGAGTCTGGACTGAACAACAACTTTATAAACTATAATAGTGCACCGGGTGATCTAAGTGTTCCCACATAACAATTCAGTGAAAGCTTCACACATCATGAACAGCAAAGTAACTGACAGAAATTCTGAATTATAAACTATAATAGTGCACCGGGTGATCTAAGTATTCCCACATAACAATTCAGTGAAAGCTTCACACATCATGAATGGCAAAGTAACTGACAGAAATTCTAAATGCGCAAAACACAAAAGACATAATCATTTGTCTTATATAAATTGTAGATGTGTTTGTAATCATGAACAGACGCATATCTACATCATGAACGGCAAAGTAACTGAAAGAAATTCTGAATTATAAACTATAATAGTGCACCGGGTGATCTAAGTATTCCCACATAACAATTCAGTGAAAGCTTCACACATCATGAACGGGAAAGTAACTGACAGAAATTCTGAATGCGCAAAACACAAAAGACATAATCATTTGTTTATATAAATTGTAGATGTGTTTGTAATCACAAACAGACGCATATCTTCAATAAAAAACTGTATGAATTCACAACAACATACACTGAATGTATCGATTCCCTGGCTGATATGAATCAGTGTATATGGGGACAAGTAGACTTCAGCGGTATGATAAAAAATCAGAAGATACAAAATGAACATACAATATCCATTATCTATACTGCGTTGGTGAAAATCAACGTCAATTTAAAAGGTCTGATATTTCCAATATTGACAAGCAAGAAAGTTGCAATAAATCGATTTTATTGTTGTAATGGTCCAGCCGGTTTTGTCCCACATCAATGGCTGCCCACTATTGTTCCTTCTATAATTAGATGACTAGCTTGAGTGACAGAAACATGAGTCTAGGGGATGTGTTGTTGCCACAAGGGGGAAAACAACGGTGCTTGTGCCCGCGGGTGCAAGGATTGTTTACTTTACGCAAAGTTCTTTTAATGCAGTTGTCTGTTGCTTTGAGTTTACACTATGGGTGGGACTCGCAACTTAATACCAGCGAGATGTTCTGGATAGATATCTCAAGGTGGATGATTAGTAGTAGATATTGATGGATTTCGGTCTACTTACTTTGGCGTACCGCCCATGCTTTGAACCTCAACCTTTCTTGCAATGTAGTCAGCATTGGTTTGCGTTCGTGGTCCTATCAATTGCCCAGCTGTAATTCGTTTACCTCACATAGCTGTTTTATCGTCTTTTGGGAGAGAGACATCACTAGTGAACATCATGAGACTCCGGTCCATATTACCATCATTGATCACATCCGCTATTTACTTTTCGCTTTTATTTACTATTGCAAACATTATCTATCACTACTATCATTTGCTTTTAATCCTTTGTGATCTACAAGGCCGGAGGGATTGACAACCTCTCTGTACTCGTTGGGAGCAAAGTTATTTGTATCTGTGTGCAGGTCCTCGTTGATTGCTAATATCTGGCGCCGTTAGCAGTTGACACCTACTTGTTGAACCTATGAGTCTCTGGGGATTCGATCCTTGGCATCTTTGCTAAGGGAAAACACTTCCACATCACTGCATCTTACACCTTCCACTTGGGGTAACCAACAAGGGGTTAGAGGCCCATCAGCGGACGCGCTAGAGCTCGGGGTGAACCGCAGTGGCGACGGCTACGGGCCTGATGGCTACCGTAGGACTCCGATTCCACGGGAACTGGTCGAGGGGGGGCCTCTCCTCCCCACGCCGGTCCCGGCCAATGGTATGATCCGTACTCCCTTTCCCACTATGCCCATACCCCCACCGTCTCCAGTTGATTTTGGCAATAGTAGTGGGCATCGTGGATATCATAAACATGTAGAGTGTCCAGGGTTTGATGGCGAAAACCCGACGGGATGGCGAATTCGCTACGAAGCGTATTTTCGCGTGTGTGGGGTGGAACCAGCAGTTTGGGTGGATACGGTAGTGGTTCACTTCACGGGGGCTGCGGCTCTGTGGTTAGAATGGTCTAAAATGCATCTGAAAAGTACAAGTTGGGACGCCTTTTGCACTGCTGTTCTAGAGAAATTTGGTAGATCAAAGTTTCAGCATTTACTGTGTCGGTTTTCCAAGCTTAAGCAAGAAGGTTCAGTGCTCGAGTATGCGGAGCAGTTTAATGTGTCTATGCATTGTTTATTAGCACATCACAGCTCTTGGGATCCTCTGTTTTTTACCACCCAATTCATAGAGGGGCTGTCTCACGAAATTAAGATGGCTGTTATGTTGCATCGCCCGCAAGACCTCGATACTTCTGTTTCCTTGGATGAATTGCAGGAAGAGGTCGTGGAAATGGTGCGCCTGGAACAGGAGGCCACGGCGTCGCATCGATCCGGACCAACCAGTGGCAAGGCTGGACGTTTTCTGTCCCGTCCAACGCTGGCCGTGGCCGTGCCCCCAGTGCCACTGACTGGGCGTTCGGCTGGGGCGTTGCCAGTTTCCACTCCATTGGAGACGCGACGTGGTCTCGACATCGCCAAGCCACCCTTTAGCACCGGTTGTACATCGACGGACGACAAACTCAAGGCGCTCAGGACTTTTCGCAAAGCGAGGGGATTGTGTTTCACATGTGGCGAGCGCTGGGGGCCAGGACATGTATGTGCCTCCAAGGTGCAGCTGCATGTGGTGGAAGAATTGGTGGGGATGATCTCTTTGAAGGAAATATGCCCTAGAGGCAATAATAAAGTTATTATTTATTTCCTTATATCATGATAAATGTTTATTATTCATGCTAGAATTGTATTAACCGGAAACTTAGTACATGTGTGAATACATAGACAAAACAGAGTGTCCCTAGTATGCCTCTACTAGACTAGCTCATTGATCAAAGATGGTTGTGTTTCCTAGCCATAGACATGAGTTGTCATTTGATCAACGGGATCACATCATTAGGAGAATGATGTGATGGACAAGACCCATCCGTTAGCTTAGCACTATGATCGTTTAAGTTTTACTGGTATTGCTTTCTTCATGACTTATACATGTTCCTATGACTATGAGATTATGCAACTCCCGAATACTGAAGGAACACTTCGTGTGCTACCAAACGTCACAACGTAACTGGGTGATTATAAAGGTACTCTACAGGTGTCTCCGAAGGTACTTGTTGGGTTGGCGTATTTCGAGATTAGGATTTCTCACTCCGATTGTCTAAGAGGTATCTCTGGGCCCACTCGGTAACGCACATCACTATAAGCCTTGCAAGCATTGCAGCTAATGAGTTAGTTGCGGGATGATGTATTACGGAACGAGTAAAGAGACTTGCCGGTAACGAGATTGAACTAGGTATTGAGAATACCGACGATCGAATCTCGGGCAAGTAACATACCGATGACAAAGGGAACAACGTATGTTGTTATGCGGTTTGACTGATAAAGATCTTCGTATAATATGTGGGAGCCAATATGAGCATCCAGGTTCCGCTATTGGTTATTGACCGGAGACGTGTCTCGGTCATGTCTACATAGTTCTCGAACCCGTAGGGTCCGCACGCTTAAGGTTTCGATGACAGTTTTATTATGAGTTTTTGAGTTTTGATGTACCGAAGGAGTTCGGAGTCCCGGATGAGATTGGGGACATGACGAGGAGTCTCGAAATGGTCGAGACGTAAAAATCGACATATTGGACGACTATATTCGGACATCGGAAAGGTTCCGAGTGATTTGGGTATTTTCGGAGTACCGGGGAGTTACGTGAATAGAGGAGAGAGGCCAAAAGGAAGGAGGCGCGCGCCCCCCTTCTGGTCCGAATTGGACAAGGGGTGCAACCCCCTTTTCCTTCTCCCTCTCCCCCTCTTTCCTTCTCTCCTACTCCAGAAAGGAAAGGGGAATCCTACTAGGACTTGGGAGTCCTAGTAGGACTCCCCACACTTGGCGCGCCCCCTCTAGGGCCGGCCTCTCCCTCCCTCCTTTATATACGGGGGTAGGGGGGCACCTCTAGACACAACAATTGATCTCTTGATCTCTAGCCGTGTGCGGTGCCCCCCTCCACCATAGTTCTCCTCGATAATATTGTAGCGGTGCTTAGGCGAAGCCCTGCGACGGTAGGACATCAAGATCATCACCACGCCGTCGTGCTGACGGAACTCTCCCTCGACACTCAGCTGGATCGGAGTTCGAGGGACGTCATCGAGCTGAACATGTGCTAGAACTCGGAGGTGCCGTAGTTTCAGTGCTTGATCGGTCGGGCCGTGAAGACGTACGACTACATCAACCGCGTTGTTCTAATGCTTCCACTTTCGGTCTACAAGGGTACGTAGACACACTCTCCCCTCTCGTTGCTATGCATCTGGTAGATAGATCTTGCGTGATCGTAGGATTTTTTGAAATACTGCGTTCCCCAACAGTGGCATCATGAGCCAGGTCTATGCGTAGATGATATGCACGAGTAGAACACAATGAGTTGTGGGCGATACTAGTCATACTGCTTACCAGCATGTCATACTTTGCTTCGGTGGTATTGTGAGATGAAGCGGCTCGGACCGACATTACGCGTACGCTTACGCAAGACTGGTTTCACCGTTATGAGCACTCCTTGCTTAAAGGTGACTGGCGGGTGTCTGTCTCTCTCACTTTAGCTGAATCAAGTGTGGCTACGCCCGGTCCTTGTGAAGGTTAAAACATCACATACTTGACGAAACATCGTTGTGGTTTTGTATGCGTAGGTAAGAACGGTTCTTGCTAAGCCCGTAGCAGCCACGTAAAACTTGCAACAATAAAGTAGAGGACGTCTAACTTGTTTTTGCAGGGCATGTTGTGATGTGATATGGTCAAGACATGATGAGATATACGGTTTTGTATGAGATGATCATGTTTTGTAAAGTTATCGGCAACTGGCAGGAGCCATATGGTTGTCGCTTTATTGTATGAAATGCAATCGCCATGTAATTGCTTTACTTTATCACTAAGCGGTAGCGATAGTCGTAGAAGCAATAGTTGGCGAGACGACAATGATGCTACGATGGAGATCAAGGTGTCGCGCCGGTGACGAAGGTGATCATGACGGTGCTTTGGAGATGGAGATCAAAAGCACAAGATGATGATGGCCATATCATGTCACATATTTTGATTGCATGTGATGTTTATCTTATTATGCTTCTTATTTTGCTTAGAACGACGGTAGCATTATAAGATGATCCCTTACTAAATTTCAAGGTATAAGTGTTCTCCCTGAGTATGCACCATTGCGAAAGTTCGTCGAGCCGAGACACCACGTGATGATCGGGTGTGATAAGCTCTACGTTCAAATACAACGGGTGTATGCCAGTTTTGCACACGCAGAATACTCGGGTTAAACTTGACGAGCCTAGCATATCCAGATATGGCCTCGGAACACTGGAGACCGAAAGGTCGAGCGTGAATCATATAGTAGATATGATCAACATAAGATGTTCACCATTGAAACTACTCCATCTCACGTGATGATCGGACATGGTTTAGTTGATTTGGATCACGTGATCATTTAGATGACTGGAGGGATGTCTATCTAAGTGGGAGTTCTTAAGTAATATGATTAATTGAACTTTAATTTATCATGAACTTAGTCCTGGTAGTATTAGCATATCTATGTTGTAGATCAATAGCTCGCGATGTTGCTCCCCGCTTATTTTTTATTTGTTCCTAGAGAAAACTAAGTTGAAAGATGTTACTAGCAATGATGCGGAATTGTTCCGTGATCTGAGGATTATCCTCATTGCTGCACAGAAGAATTATGTCCTTGATGCACCGCTAGGTGACAGACCTATTGCAGGAGCAGATGCAGACGTTATGAACGTTTTGACAAAAGCTCGGTATGATGACTACTTGATAGTTTAGTGCACCATGCTTTACGGCTTAGAACCGGGACTTCAAAACTGTTTTTGAACACCACGGAGCATATAAGATGTTCCAAGAGTTGAAATTAGTATTTCATACTCATGCCCGTGTCGAGAGGTATGAGACCTTTGACAGTACTTTGCCTACAAGATGGAGGAGAATAGCTCAACCAGTGAGCATATGCTCAGATTGTCTGGGTACTACAATTGCTTGAATCAAGTGGGAGTTAATCTTCCAGATAAGATAGTAATTGACAAAATTCTCTAGACACTATCACCAAGTTAGTTGAACTTCGTGATGAACTATAATATGCAAGGGATGACAAAAGTAATTCTCGAGCTCTTCGCGATGCTGAAATCGGCGAAGGTAGAAATCAAGAAACAACATCAAGTGTTGATGGTTAACGAGACCACTTGTTTCAAGTAAAGGGCAAAAGGATAGAAAGGGACCTTCAAGAAGAATGACAAGCAAGTTGTCACTCCCATGAAGAAACCCAAAGCTAAACTCAAGCCTGAAACTTAGTGCTTCTACTGCAAAGGAAATGGTCACTGGAAGTGGAACTGCCCTAGATACTTGGCGGATAAGAAGGATGGCAAAGTGAACAAAGGTATATTTGATATACAGATTATTGATGTGTATTTTACTAGTGTTCATAGCAACCCCTCGGTATTTGATACTGGTTTAGTTGCTAAAGAGTAGTAACTCGAAATGGGAGTTTCACAATGAACAGAAACTAGTTAAAGGATGAAGTGACGATGTGTATTGGAAGTAGTTCCAAGATTGATATGATCATCATCGCACACTCCCTATACTCTCGGGATTAGTGTTGAACCTAAATAAGTGTTATTTGGTGTTTGTGTTGAACATGAATATGATTTGATCATGTTTATTGCAATACGGTTATTCATGTAAGTTAGAGAATAATTGTTGTTCTGTTTACATGAATAAAACCTTCTATGGTCATACACCCAATGAAAATGGTTTGTTGGATCTCGATCGTGTGATACACATATTCATAATATTGAAGCCAAAAGATGCAAGGTTAATAATGATAGTGCAACATATTTGTGGCACTGCCGTTTAGGTCATATTGGTGTAAAGCGCATGAAGAAACTCCATAGTGATGGACTTTTGGAATCACTTGATTATGAATCACTTGGTGCTTGCAAACCATGCCTCGTGGGCAAGATGACTAAAACTCCGTTCTCCGGAACTGTGGAGTGAGCAACAGAGTTGTTGGAAATCATACATACTGATGTATGCGGACCAATGAGTGTTGAAGCTCGCGGCGGGTATCGTTATTTTCTGACCTTCACTGATGATTTGAGCAGATATGGGTATATCTACTTAATGAAGCACAAGTCTGAAACATTTGAAAAGTTCAAAGAATTTCACAGTGAAGTGGAGAATCATCGTAACAGAAAATAAGAGTTTCTACGATATGATCGTAGAGGTAAAATATTTGAGTTAGCGAGTTTGGCCTTCAGTAAAAACAATGTGAAACAGTTTCACTACTCACGCCACCTGGAACACCAAAGTGTAATGGTGTGTCCGAACGTCATAACCGTACTTTATTAGATATGGTTGGATCGATGATGTCTCTTACCAATCTACCACTATCGCTTTTGGGGTTATGCATTAGAGACAACTACATTCACCTTAAATAGGGCACCATCTAAATCCGTGGAGATGACACTGTATGAACTGTGGTTTGACGAGAAACCTAAGCTGTCATTTCTTTAAGTTTGGGACTGCGATGCTTATGTGAAAAAGTTTCAACATGATAAGCTCGAACCCAAATCGGAGAAGTAAATCTTCATAGGATACCCAAAAAAACTGTTGGGTACAGCTTCTATCACAGATCCGAAGGCAAGGTCTTTGTTGCTAAGAGTGGATCCTTTCTAGAGAAGAAGTTTCTCTCAAAAGAAGTGAGTGGGAGGAAAGTAGAACTTGATGAGGTAATTATACCTTCTCCCAAATTGGAAAGTGGAACATCACTGAAACTAGTTCCAGTGATTCCTACACCAATTAGTGAGGAAGCTAATGATGATGATCATGAAACTTCAGATCAAGTTTTTGTTGAACGTCGTAGATCAACCAGAGTACGTTCCGCACCAGAGTGGTACGACAACCCAGTTCTGGAAGTCATGTTACTAGACCATGATGAACCTGCGAACTATGAGGAAGCGATGATGAGCCCAGATTCCGCAAAATGGCTTAAGGCCATGAAATCTGAGATGGGATCCATGTATGAGAACAAAGTGTGGACTTTGGTTGACTTGCCCGATGATCGACAAGCCATCGAAAATAAATGGATCTTCAAGAGGAAGACCGACTCTGACGGTAATGTTACTGTTTACAAAGCTCGACTTGTTGCGAAAGGTTTTCGACAAGTTCAAGGAGTTGACTACGATGAGACTTTCTCACCCGTAGCGATGCTTAAGTCTGTCTGAATCATGTTAGCAATTGCCGCATTTTATGAAATCTGGCAAATGGATAACAAAACTGCATTCTTTAATGGATTTATTAAAGAAGAATTGTATATGATGCAACCAGAAGGTTTTGTCAATCCTAAAGGTGCTAACAAAATGTGCAAGCTCCAGCGATCCATCTATGGACTGGTGCAAGCATCTCGGAGTTGGAATATACACTTTGATAAGTTGATAAAAGCATATAGATTTATACATACTTGCGATGAAGCCTGTCTTTACATAAAGGTGAGTGGGAGCACTACAACATTTCTGATAAGTATATATGAATGACATATTATTGATCAGAAATAATGTAGAATATTCTGGAAAGCATAAAGGAGTGTTTGAAAGGAGTTTTTCAAAGAAAGACATCGGTGAAGCTGCTTACATATTGGGCATCAAGATCTATAGAGATAGATCAAGATGTTTTGATAAGACTTTCGATGAGTACATACCTTGATAAGATTTTGAAGTAGTTCAAAATGGATCAGTTAAGAAGGAGTTCTTGCCTGAGTTGTAAGTTATGAAGTTGAGTAAGACTCAAAGCCCGACCTCGGCAGAAGATAGAGAAAGAATGAAAGTCATTCCCTATGCCTCAGCCATAGGTTCTATAAAGTATGCCATGCTGTGTACCAAACCTGTTGTGTACCTTACCATGAGTTTGGCAAGGAGGTATAAAAGTGATCCAGGAGTAGATCACTGGACAGCGGTCAAAATTGTCCTTAGTTACTGGATGACTAAGGAAATGTTTTCTCGATTATGGAGGTGATAAAGAGTTTGTTGTAAAGAGTTACACCGATGCAAGCTTTACAATAATCCAGATGAGTCTAAGTATCAATCTGGATGCATATTGGAAGTGGGAGCAATTAGCTAGAGTAGCTCCATGCAGAGCATTGTAGACATAGAAATTTGCGAAATACATACGGATCTGAATGTGTCAGGCCCGCTGACTAAACTTCTCTCACGAAGCAAAACATGATCACACCTTAGTACTCTTTGGGTGTTAATCACATGAGGATGTGAACTAGATTGTTGACTCTAGTAAACCCTTTGGGTATTGGTCACATGGCGATGAGAACTATGGGTGTTAGTCACATGGTGATGTGAACTATTGGTGTTAATCACATGGTGATGTGATTTAGATTATTGACTCTAGTGCAAGTGGGAGACTGAAGGAAATATGCCCTAGAGGCAATAATAAAGTTATTATTTATTTCCTTATATCATGATAAATGTTTATTATTCATGCTAGAATTGTATTAACCGGAAACTTAGTACATGTGTGAATACATAGACAAAACAGAGTGTCCCTAGTATGCCTCTACTAGACTAGCTCATTGATCAAAGATGGTTGTGTTTCCTAGCCATAGACATGAGTTGTCATTTGATCAACGGGATCACATCATTAGGAGAATGATGTGATGGACAAGACCCATCCGTTAGCTTAGCACTATGATCGTTTAAGTTTTACTGCTATTGCTTTCTTCATGACTTATACATGTTCCTATGACTATGAGATTATGCAACTCCCGAATACCGGAGGAACACTTTGTGTGCTACCAAACGTCACAACGTAACTGGGTGATTATAAAGGTACTCTATAGGTGTCTCCGAAGGTACTTGTTGGGTTGGCGTATTTCGAGATTAGGATTTGTCACTCTGATTGTCGGAGAGGTATCTCTGGGCCCACTCGGTAATGCACATCACTATAAGCCTTGCAAGCATTGCAGCTAATGAGTTAGTTGCGGGATGATGTATTACGGAACGAGTAAAGAGACTTGCCGGTAACGATATTGA
The DNA here is from genome assembly GCA_902687465.1 of Secale cereale. NCBI lineage: Eukaryota > Viridiplantae > Streptophyta > Magnoliopsida > Poales > Poaceae > Secale > Secale cereale. The sequence continues at coordinate 882,382,627 of LR738715.1, read as the reverse complement.
ACTAGGTATTGAGAATACCGACGATCGAATCTCGGGCAAGTAACATACCTATGACAAAGGGAACAACGTATGTTGTTATGCGGTTTGACCGATAAAGATCTTCGTAGAATATGTGGGAGCCAATATGAGCATCCAGGTTCCGCTATTGGTTATTGACCGGAGACGTGTCTCGGTCATGTCTACATAGTTCTCGAACCCGTAGGATCCGCACGCTTAAGGTTTCGATGATAGTTTTATTATGAGTTTATGAGTTTTGATGTACCGAAGGAGTTCGGAGTCCCGGATGAGATCGGGGACATGACGAGGAGTCTCGAAATGGTCGAGACGTAAAAATCGATATATTGGACGACTATATTCGAACATCGGAAAGGTTCCGAGTGATTCGGGTATTTTCGGAGTACCGGGGAGTTACGGGAATAGAGGAGAGAGGCCAAAAGGAAGGAGGCGCGCGCCCCCCCTTCTGGTCCGAATTGGACAAGGGGTGCAGCCCCCTTTTCCTTCTCCCTCTCCCCCTCTTTCCTTCTCTCCTACTCCAGAAAGGAAAGGGGAATCCTACTAGGACTTGGGAGTCCTAGTAGAACTCCCCACACTTGGCGCGCCCCCTCTAGGGCCGGCCTCTCCCTCCCTCCTTTATATACGGGGGTAGGGGGGCACCTCTAGACACAACAATTGATCTCTTGATCTCTAGCCGTGTGCGGTGCCCCCCTCCACCATAGTTCTCCTCGATAATATTGTAGCGGTGCTTAGGCGAAGCCCTGCGATGGTAGAACATCAAGATCATCACCACGCCGTCGTGCTGACGGAACTCTCCCTCGACACTCAGCTGGATCGGAGTTCGAGGGACGTCATCGAGCTGAACGTGTGCTAGAACTCGGAGGTGCCGTAGTTTCGGTGCTTGATCGGTCGGGCCGTGAAGACGTACGACTACATCAACCGCGTTGTTCTAACGCTTCCGCTTTCGGTCTACAAGGGTACGTAGACACACTCTCCCCTCTCGTAGCTATGCATCTGGTAGATAGATCTTGCGTGATCGTAGGAATTTTTGAAATACTGCGTTCCCCAACACTCTCCTCCTGTGTCACCAGGTGCTGCAGTGGCTCCTTTGGAAAGCTCCGAGGACGATCTTTGTCTGCTATCAGCTGCTGCGGTCCAGGGTACGGAGGCACCCAAAGCTTTCCGTCTGTCTGGGAGGATTGGAAACAAGGTGTTGCTAATGCTGGTGGACTCACGGAACTCGCACAGTTTCGTCAATACTGAGATTGCCAAGGAATGGGCTGGGGTACAGGCTATGCGAACACCTCTGAAGGTCAAGGTGGCTGATGGAGCAGTAACGATTTGTGATCAAGAGATACCAGTTTGTGAGTATGTCATTCAAGGTCATCAGTTCCGATCGACTCTGAAACTTTTTCCATTGGGTAGCTATGATATGGTCTTGGGTATGGATTGGCTTGAATCGCGAGGTCTGATGACAGTTAATTGGGGGGAAAACAGATGACATTCAAGCACAAAGGGGAGTACATCCAGTTGAGAGGAACTACGCCAGAAGTATCTCACTGTCAGGCCATCTCTGCAGCGCAACTGAACTTGATGCAGGCACGTACTGAGCTGGCGCACGTGTTGCTCTTGGCGACTAGCAAGCCGGATGTCGAACGTGAGCCAATTCCAACCGAAGTGGAGGAGTTACTGAAGGAGTTTACTGAAGGAAATATGCCCTAGAGGCAATAATAAAGATGTTATTTGTATTTCCTTATATCATGATAAATGTCTTTTATTCATGCTAGAATTGTATTAACCGGAAGCTTGATACATGTGTGAATACATAGACAAAATAGTATGTCCCTAGTATGCCTCTACTAGACTAGCTCATTGATCAAAGATGGCTATGTTTCCTAGCCATAGACATGAGTTGTCATTTGATCAACGGGATCACATCATTAGGAGAATGATGTGATGGACTAGACCCATCCGTTAGCATAGCACTATGATCGTTTAGTTTTACTGCTATTGCTTTCTTCATGACTTATACATGTTCCTATGACTATGAGATTATGCAACTCCTGAATACAGTAGGAACACCTTGTGTGCTATCAAACGTCACAATGTAACTGGGTGATCATAAAGATGCTCTACAGGTGTCTCCGAAAGTATTCGTGGTGTTGGCATAGATCAAGATTAGGATTTGTCACTCCGAGTGTCGGAGAGGTATCTCTGGGCCCTCTCGGTAACACACATCACAATAAGCCTTGCAAGCAAAAGACTAATGAGTTAGTCACGAGATGATGTGTTACGGAACGAGTAAAGAGACTTGCCGGTAACGAGATTGAACTAGGTATGGAGATACCGACGATCGAATCTCGGGCAAGTAACATACCGATGGCAAAAGGAACAACGTATGTTGTTATGCGGTTTTGACCGATAAAAGATCTTCGTAGAATATGTAGGAGCCAATATGAACATCCAGGTTCCGCTATTGGTTATTGACCGGAGATGAGTCTCGGTCATGTCTACATAGTTCTCGAACCCGTAGGGTCCGCACGCTTAACGTTTGATGACGATCGGTATTATGAGTTTATGAGTTTTGATGTACCGAAGGTAGTTCGGAGTCACGGATGAGATCACAGACATGACGAGGAGTCTCGAATTGTCCGAGACAAAAAGATTGATATATTGGACGACTATATTCGGACACCGGAAGTGTTCCGGAAAAGTTTCGGATTTAACTGGATTGCCGGAGGGGGTTACCGGAACCCCCTACGAGGGGGGATGGTCCATAGTGGGCCTTGAGGAAAGGAGAGAGGCAGCCCATAGAGG
>LR738715.1:882346687-882379806 GCA_902687465.1 Secale cereale | reverse complement strand
AAAACAGCACATACTTGACGAAACATCGTTGTGGTTTTGTATGCGTAGGTAAGAACGGTTCTTGCTAAGCCCGTAGCAGCCACGTAAAACTTGCAACAACAAAGTAGAGGACGTCTAACTTGTTTTTGCAGGGCATGTTGTGATGTGATATGGTCAAGACATGATGAGTTATACGGTTTTGTATGAGATGATCATGTTTTGTAATGTTATCGGCAACTGGCAGGAGCCATATGGTTGTCGCTTTATTGTATGAAATGCAATCGCCATGTAATTGCTTTACTTTATCACTAAGCGGTAGCGATAGTCGTAGAAGCAATAGTTGGCGAGACGACAACGATGCTACGATGGAGATCAAGGTGTCGCGCCGGTGACGAAGGTGATCATGACGGTGCTTTGGAGATGGAGATCAAAAGCACAAGATGATGATGGCCATATCATGTCACATATTTTGATTGCATGTGATGTTTATCTTATTATGCTTCTTATTTTGCTTAGAACGCCGGTAGCATTATAAGATGATCCCTTACTAAATTTCAAGGTATAAGTGTTCTCCCTGAGTATGCACCGTTGCGAAAGTTCGTCGTGCCGAGACACCACGTGATGATCAGGTGTGATAAGCTCTACGTTCAAATACAACGGGTGTAAGCCAGTTTTGCACACGCAGAATACTCGGGTTAAACTTGACGAGCCTAGCATATGCAGATATGGCCTCGGAACACTGGAGACCGAAAGGTCGAGCATGAATCATATAGTAGATATGATCAACATAAGATGTTCACCATTGAAACTACTCCATCTCACGTGATGATCGGACATGGTTTAGTTTATTTGGATCACGTGATCATTTAGATGACCGGAGGGATGTCTATCTAAGTGGGAGTTCTTTAATTAAATATGATTAAATTGAACTTTAATTTATCATGAACTTAGTCCTCGTAGTATTAGCATATCTATGTTGTAGATCAATAGCTCACGATGTTGCTCCCCGTTTATTTTTTTTATATGTTCCTAGAGAAAACTAAGTTGAAAGATGTTAGTAGCAATGATGCGGAATTGTTCCGTGATCTGAGGATTATCCTCATTGCTGCACAGAGAAATATGTCCTTGATGCACCGCTAGGTGACAGACCTATTGCAGGAGCAGATGTAGACGTTATGAACGTTTTGACAAAAGCTCGGTATGATGACTACTTGATAGTTTAGTGCACCATGCTTTACGGCTTATAACCGGGACTTCAAAAATGTTTTGAACGCCACGGAGCATATAAGATGTTCCAAGAGTTGAAATTAGTATTTCATACTCATGCCCGTGTCGAGAGGTATAAGACTTCTAACAGTACTTTGCCTACAAGATGGAGGAGAATAGCTCAACCAGTGAGCATGTGCTCAGATTGTCTGGGTACTACAATTACTTGAATCAAGTGGGAGTTAATCTTCCAGATAAGATAGTAATTGACAAAGTTCTCTAGTCACTATCACCAAGTTAGTAGAACTTCGTGATGAACTATAATATGCAAGGGATGACGAAGGTAATTCCTGAGCTCTTCGCAATGCTGAAATCGGCGAAGGTAGAAATCAAGAAAGAACATCAAGTGTTGATGGTTAATAAGACCACTTGTTTCATGTAAAGGGCAAAGGGATAAAAGGGGAACTTCAAGAAGAATGACAAGCAAGTTGTCACTCCCATGAAGAAACCCAAAGCTAAACTCAAGCCTGAAACTAAGTGCTTCTACTGCAAAGGAAATGGTCACTGGAAGTGGAACTGCCCTAGATATTTGGCGGATAAGAAGGATGGCAAAGTGAACAAAGGTATATTTGATATACAGATTATTGATGTGTATTTTACTAGTGTTCATAGCAACCCCTTAGTATTTGATACTGGTTCATTTGCTAAAGAGTAGTAACTCGAAATGGGAGTTGCATAATGAACAAAAACTAGTTAAATGTGAAGTGACGATGTGTGTTGGAAGTGGTTCCAAGATTGATATGATCATCATCGCACACTCCCTATACTTTCGGGATTAGTGTTGAACCTAAATAAGTGTTATTTGGTGTTTGTGTTGAGCATGAATATGATTTGATCATGTTTATTGCAATACGGTTATTCATGTAAGTTAGAGAATAATTGTTGTTCTGTTTACATGAATAAAACCTTCTATGGTCATACACCCAATGAAAATGGTTTGTTGGATCTCGATCGTGTGATACACATATTCATAATATTGAAGCCAAAAGATGCAAGGTTAATAATGATAGTGCAACTTATTTGTGGCACTGTCGTTTAGGTCATATTAGTGTAAAGCGCATGAAGAAACTCCATAGTGATGGACTTTTGGAATCACTTGATTATGAATCACTTGGTGCTTGCGAACCATGCCTCATGGGCAAGATGACTAAAACTCCGTTCTCCGGAACTGTGGAGCGAGCAACAGAGTTGTTGGAAATCATACATACTGATGTATGCGGACCAATGAGTGTTGAAGCTCGCGGCGGGTATCGTTATTTTCTGACCTTCACTGATGATTTGAGCAGATATGGGTATATCTACTTAATGAAGCACAAGTCTGAAACATTTGAAAAGTTCAAAGAATTTCAGAGTGAAGTGGATAATCATCGTAACAAGAAAATAAGAGTTTCTACGATATGATCGTAGAGGTAAAATATTTGAGTTAGCGAGTTTGGCCTTCAGTAAAAACAATGTGAAATAGTTTCACTACTCACGCCACCTGGAACACCACAGTGTAATGGTGTGTCCGAACGTCATAACCGTACTTTATTAGATATGGTGCGATCGATGATGTCTCTTACCGATCTACCACTATTGCTTTTGGGGTTATGCATTAGAGACAGCTACATTCACGTTAAATAGGGCACCATCTAAATCCGTGGAGATGACACCGTATGAACTGTGGTTTGACGAGAAACCTAAGTTGTCATTTTTTTAAGTTTGGGACTGCGATGCTTATGTGAAAAAGTTTCAACATGATAAGCTCGAACCCAAATCGGAGAAGTAAATCTTCATAGGATACCCAAAAGAAACTGTTGGGTACACCTTCTATCACAGATCCGAAGGCAAGGTCTTTGTTGCTAAGAGTGGATCCTTTCTAGAGAAGGAGTTTCTCTCGAAAGAAGTGAGTGGGAGGAAAGTAGAACTTGATGAGGTAATTGTACCTTCTCCCGAATTGGAAAGTGGAACATCACAGAAACTAGTTCCAGTGATTCCTACACCAATTAGTGAGGAAGCTAATGATGATGATCATGAAACTTCAGATCAAGTTTCTGCTGAACGTCGTAGATCAACCAGAGTACGTTCCGCACTAGAGTGGTATGGCAACCCAGTTCTGGAAGTCATGTTACTAGACCATGATGAACCTGCGAACTATTAGGAAGCGATGATGAGCCCAGATTCCGCGAAATGGCTTGAGGCCATGAAATCCGAGATGGGATCCATGTATGAGAACAAAGTATGGACTTTTGTTGACTTGCCCGATAGTCGGCAAGCCATTGAAAATAAATGGACCTTTAAGAGGAAGACTGACGCCGATGGTAATGTTACTGTCTACAAAGCTCGACTTGTTGCGAAAGGTTTTCGACAAGTTCAAGGTGTTGACTACGATGAGATTTTCTCACCCGTAGCGATGCTTAAGTCTGTCCGAATCATGTTAGCAATTGCCCCATTTTATGAAATCTGGCAAATGGATAACAAAACTGCATTCTTAAATGGATTTATTAAAGAACAATTGTATATGATGCAACCCGAAGGTTTTGTCAATCCTAAAGGTGCTAACAAAATGTGCAAGCTCCAGCGATCCATCTATGGACTGCTGCAAGCATCTCGGAGTTGGAATATACGCTTTGATAAGTTGATCAAAGCACATAGATTTATACAGACTTACGGTGAAGCCTGTATTTACAAGAAGTGAGTGGGAGCACTACAACCTTTCTGATAAGTATATGTGAATGACATATTGTCGATTGGAAATTGTGTAGAATTTTCTGGAAACCATAAAGGAGTGTTTGAAAGGAGTTTTTCAAAGAAAGACCTTGGTGAAGCTACTTACATATTGGGCATCAAGATCTATAGAGATAGATCAAGACGCTTGATAAGACTTTCGATAAGTACATACCTTAATAAGATTTTGAAGTAGTTCAAAATGGATCAGTCAAAGAAGGAGTTCTTTTGCCTGACTTGTAAGGTGTGAAGTTGAGTAAGACTCAAAGCCAGACCACGGCAAAAAAATATAGAGAGAATGAAAGTCATTCCCTATGCCTCAGCCATAGGTTCTATAAAGTATGCCATGCTGTGTACCAAACATGTTGTGTACCTTGCCATGAGTTTGTCAAGGGGGTACAATAGTGATCCAGGAGTAGATCACTGTACAGCGGTCAAAATTATCCTTAGTAACTGGATGACTAAGGAAATGTTTCTCGATTATGGAGGTGATAAAGAGTTCGTTGTAAAGGGTTACGCCGATGCAAGCTTTGACACTAAATCCAGATGACTCTAAGTATCAATCTGGATGCGTATTGAAAGTGGAAGCAATTAGCTAGAGTAGCTCTATGCAGAGCATTGTAGACATAGACATTTGCAAAATACATACGGATCTGAATGTGACAGACCCATTGACTAAACTTCTCTCACAAGCAAAACATGATCACACCTTATTACTCTTGGGTATTAATCACATAGCGATGTGAACTAGATTATTGACTCTAGTAAACCCTTTGGGTGTTGGTCACATGGCGATGTGAACTATGGGTGTTATTCACATAACGATGTGAACTATCGGTATTAAAATCACATGGCGATGTGAGCTAGATTATTGACTCTAGTGCAAGTGGGAGACTGAAGGAAATATGCCCTAGAGGCAATAATAAAGATGTTATTTGTATTTCCTTATATCATGATAAATGTCTTTTATTCATGCTAGAATTGTATTAACCGGAAACTTGATACATATGTGAATACATAGACAAAATAGTATGTCCCTAGTATGCCTCTACAAGACTAGCTCATTGATCAAAGATGGCTATGTTTCCTAGCCATAGACATGAGTTGTCATTTGATCAACGGGATCACATCATTAGGAGAATGATGTGATGGACTAGACCCATCCGTTAGCATAGCACTATGATCATTTAGTTTTACTGCTATTGCTTTCTTCATGACTTATACATGTTCCTATGACTATGAGATTATGCAACTCCCGAATACCGTAGGAACACCTTGTGTGCTATCAAACGTCACAATGTAACTGGGTGATCATAAAGATGCTCTACAGGTGTCTCCGAAAGTATTCGTGGTGTTGGCATAGATCAAGATTAGGATTTGTCACTCCGAGTGTCGGAGAGGTATCTCTGGGCCCTCTCGGTAACACACATCACAATAAGCCTTGCAAGCAAAAGACTAATGAGTTAGTCACGAGATGATGTGTTACGGAACGAGTAAAGAGACTTGCCGGTAACGAGATTGAACTAGGTATGGAGATACCGACGATCGAATCTCGGGCAAGTAACATACCGATGGCAAAAGGAACAACGTATGTTGTTATGCGGTTTTGACCGATAAAAGATCTTCGTAGAATATGTAGGAGCCAATATGAACATCCAGGTTCCGCTATTGGTTATTGACCGGAGATGAGTCTCGGTCATGTCTACATAGTTCTCGAACCCGTAGGGTCCGCACGCTTAACGTTTGATGACGATCGGTATTATGAGTTTATGAGTTTTGATGTACCGAAGGTAGTTCGGAGTCACGGATGAGATCACAGACATGACGAGGAGTCTCGAATTGTCCGAGACAAAAAGATTGATATATTGGACGACTATATTCGGACACCGGAAGTGTTCCGGAAAAGTTTCGGATTTAACTGGATTGCCGGAGGGGGTTACCGGAACCCCCTACGAGGGGGGATGGTCCATAGTGGGCCTTGAGGAAAGGAGAGAGGCAGCCCATAGAGGCTGGCCGGCGCCCCACCTAGGGATCCTAGTTGGACTAGGATTGGGGGGGCGCCACCTCTCCCTCTTTTCCTTTCCCTCTCTTCCTTCTTGGTGGACTCCTACTAGGAATATGATTGCAATCCTATTCCTAGTAGGATTGCCCTAGCCGCACCATAGGAGGCCGGCCGGCCCTCTCCTCTTGCTCCTTTATATACGGGGGCAGGGGGCACCCAAAGACACACAAGTTGAATTGTTCCAGCCGTGTGCGGTGCCCCCCTCCACAGAAACACACCTCGGTCATACCGTTGCAGTGCTTAGGCGAAGCCCTGCGCTGGTAAATACATCATATCCGTCACCACGCCGTCGTGCTGACGAAACTCTCCCGTGAAGCTCAACTGGATCAAGAGCTCGTGGGACGTCATCAAGCTGAACGTGTGCTGAACGCGGAGGTGCCGTACGTTCGGTGCTTGATCGGTTGAATCACGAAGAAGTTCGACTACATCAACCGCGTCACTTGACGCTTCCGCTTCCGGTCTATGAGGGTACGTAGACACACTCTTCCCTCTCGTTGCTATGCATCTGGTAGATAGATCTTGAGTGATCGTAGGAAATTTTTAAAATACTACGTTCCCCAACATTTACTACCTTGTTTGAGGAACCCAAAGGTTTGTCGCCGCAACGCGAGTTTGATCATGCGATCGAGTTAATTCCTGGGGCTCAACCAGTGAAGCGTCGTCTATATCGATACAATCCAGCCCAGAAGGATGAAATCAAAGCTCAGGTGGCAGAAATGTTACGACAAGGCATAATCCAAGTCAGTCGCAGTCCATTCTCATCACCGGTTTTGCTGGTCCAGAAGAAAGATGGCGAGTGGCGCTTTTGCATCGACTATCGCTTCTTGAATGCGATCACGGTTAAGAATCGGTACCCTCTTCCTGTTATCGATGAGCTGTTGGATGAGCTGCATTGAGCAACGGTATTCACCAGTTTGGACTTGAGGGCGGGATATCATCTGATAAGAATGCGACCTGAAGATGAAGCCAAAACTGCCTTTCAAACTCACCATGGGCACTTCGAATTCAAGGTCATGCCGTATGGAGTTACTGGGGGCCACCAACCTTTCAGACGGGTATGAACGTGGTGTTGTCGCCATTCTTGCGAAAAGGGGTCTTGGTCTTTATTGATGACATTTTGGTGTTTAGCAAAACAATGGCAGATCATATTGTGTTGCTGCGGAAGGTGTTCCAGAGATTGCAGCAGTATTCCTTGAAAGTGAAGATGTCGAAATGTACTTTTGCCCAGCCGCAACTACGCTACCTTGGTCATGTTATCAGAGAGAAAGGTGTGAGCACTGACCCCCGGAACACTGACAAGGTCAAAGCATGGGAGCAGCCGGAGTCAGTCAAGGAGCTGCGTCAGTTTTTGGGACTGGCGGGTTACTATCGCAAATTCCTCAAACATTTCGGGATTGTCAGCAAGCCTCTCACGGACCTTCTCAAGAAAGGGGTTCCGTTCCTATGGACACCCACACAAGAGCAAGCCTTTCAACTGCTCAAAACAGCTCTCACTACAGCTCCAGTGTTGGCTCTTACGGACTTCTCCAAGCCATTCGTTATTGAAACGGATGCGTCTGATATGGGCATAGGTGCAGTGCTCATGCAGCAACAGCATCCCATTGTGTTCCTTAGCCAGTCGTTGGGACCCAAACATCGAGGGCTTTCGACGTATGAGAAGGAGTGTCTCGCCATTCTTATGGCAGTGGACCGATGGCGCTCTTATCTGCTACTCTCTGAATTCACCATCAGGACTAATCACAGAAGCTTGTCTTGTCTGGATGAGCAGAAACTCACTACCCCATGGCAACATAAGGCTCTCACCAAACTCTTGGGGCTTCAATACAAGATTGAGTACCATCGCGGGGCTACGAATTTGGCGGCTGATGCACTGTCGCGTTTACCAACAAGCAGTGTGTGTGCGGTGTCAGTTTGTGTGCCTACTTGGTTGGAAGAAGTGAAGAAAGGATATCAGCAGGATCAATCCTGCTCGGATAAGTTGGCCGTGGCAGCCACTGGAGCAGCGTTGGAGGGTCCTTTCTCAGTGGTTGATGGACTGATCCGTTACAAGGGTCGTGTCTGGCTTGGCTACAACTTGGAGGCCCAGAGGTTAGTGCTGCAAGAATTACATGCCGGAGCGTTGGGGGGTCACTCTGGAGTACATGCTGCTTACAATCGAATTGTGCGACACTTTGCATGGCCCAAGTTGAAACAGACAGTCAAGAGCTTTGTGGCAAACTGTGCGGTGTGCAAGCAGGCCAAGCCCGAGCATGTCAAGTATCCAAGCCTTCTTCAGCCATTGCCACTGCCCGAACAAGCCTGTGAGATGGTCACTTTGGATTTTGTGGAGGGTCTTCCGGTCTCTCGGGGATTCAACTCCATTCTGGTGGTTGTGGATAAACTTACGTGGTACGCACACTTCATTCCCTTGCGCCATCCATACTCTGCAATGCAAGTGGCGAAAGCCTATTTAGAAAATGTCTTCAAGTTACATGGGCCACCAGACAAGATGGTTTCAGATCGGGATCGTATCTTCACCAGCCGAGTGTGGCAGGAGCTGTGCAAGCTTACTCACACCAAACTGAACATTTCGTCAGCGCGACATCCTCAGACCGATGGCACTACAGAAAGGGTCAACCAATGCATGGAACTATACCTTCGTTGTTTCGTGCACAATTGTCCCAGCAAGTGGGCGGACTGGCTGGCGTTGACAGAGTTCTGGTATAACACGTCCTATCACTCAGCTCTTCGGTCATCGCCATTTGAGGTCCTGTATGGGCATAAGCCTCGTTTCTTTGGGATCACCAATCTTGCGGATGAAGCTGTGACGGATTTGGCTGTCTGGACCAAAGAGCGTGCAACGGTTATGGCGTTGATCAAACATCACTTACACAGGGCGCAGCAAGTAATGAAGAGCAAGGCCGATTGCAAGCGCTCTGATCGGGTGTTCTCTGTTGGCGATTGGGTCTACCTCAAACTTCAGCCGTACGCGCAGTCGTCGGTAGCTACGCGTGCTAACCACAAGTTGGCATTCCGTTATTTTGGTCCCTTTCAGGTGCTGGGTCGGGTTGGCGAGGTGGCTTATAAGTTGGCGCTTCCGGAGACGGCGCGTATCCATCCCGTCATTCATGTCTCACAACTCCGGCTGGGCGTGCCTCCTTCAACTCACGTCATGCCCGAACTTCCGACACTGGACGACGATCTTCTTCCTCTTCAAGTGCCAGAAGCAATTCTGCAACGTCGCTCGGTGGCGCGAGGAACTCGTCAAGTGAACCAAGTCTTCGTACGCTGGTCAGGCTTCCCCGACTCGCTGGCCATCTGGGAGGACGAGATACCACTAAAGTCCAGATTTCCCCGGGCTTTGGCTTGGGGTCAAGCCAAGTCTCAAGGAGAGGGGAATGTCACGGGAACGGCACGTCCCGTCAGAGGAAGCCCAGCCCAGCTGGAGCGGGCCAGGAGGGAGGAGAGGCCCAGCAAGTTGGTGCAAGGCCCGGAGTGGACCAGGTAGTATTAGTAGCGGTGTGAGACTAGGGTTAGGATCGTGGGATCACTAGACAGACCGCCGCCGCTGGGCGTGTAATCTCTTTTCCCCATCCCTCGGCTCTCCTGCCCCTACCTCCTTCTTGCTGATGAACCCCGGCTACCGAAAATCTTGTACTCGCGAGTGATTGATAGATATATCCACTACCAGGACCGTAACATTCTTGTAGTACCAAACATATTGGATGTTTCCAGTACCATTTCTCTCATGGGGCTTCTGAACATGGTACTAGTATGTTCTGAATGCAGATAATGCAAAGAATAGATCCGTGTACAGTGACAATCCTCCAGGGCAAAGGTAATTCCAAAGCTCAGAAGGTTGATCTGTGCATGGAAGGAATGAAATAAATTCCTAGGAAAATCCGCTTGTTAATTTGCCTTCATTGAATTTCATGGACATGGCTTGGAGTTGGAGGAATGACCAAGAAATACAATTATTATTCAAAGTGGTAATGCATGCTGCATGTTTCAACCTATCACCAGTGCATGCTCAAAAAAAAAAAAAACCTATCACCAGTGCTAGCAATCTTATTATACCAGTACCAAAACAACCTAATCCTTTTCATCGATCCATGGCACAAGGTTCGACCAATCTCATCCAGTACAACAACTTAATTACTCCCGCATGCTATCCGAATTAGAAACTTCTCTAGCTAAATTCTTGAGCAAACATGTATCTGTACAGCAGCCTACATGCAGCGACTCAGTCAGTAGATGAGCGTGGTGGTGCTGTTACCGAGCAGCTCCTGCTGCGCCCTGAACTGCTTCCACTCGTCGAGCACGCCGGCGAGCGTGTCGATCTTCTTCTGCAGACCAATGAGGCAGTTGGCATGGTACGTGCACACCACGTAAAAGTTCTTCTTGTTCTCGCAGACGCCGCTGAAGTAGACGGTGTCAATCAGCACCACCGTGACCCCGTGCCGCGCCGACAGCTCCTTCTTCACCTCGCCGAACACGAACTGGTCGTGCTCCCCGGGGAACCGGTTCCTCGCCTCGTACCACTCCTGGAAGAAGGCCAGCGTCCGCGCGTTGGGTCTCGCATACACGAACCCGCCGTTGGCCGCCTTGTCGAGGTCGTAGGGGTTGTCGCCCAGGAACTGGTGTTGAAGAAACTGACCATTGGGGCCAGGCCCGTGAGTAGCCACGTCCTCGCCTCGTCGATAATTCTGCCGTGGACCAGCTGGGACACCGAGCTAGCTGTGCTGTTGAAGATCCGCGCGTTGCGCTCTTTCCAAATGCACCATGAGACAAGCAGGCAAGTAGACTTCCTTTACATATTTTGTTGCTGTTGTTTTGTACTGCAGCCTCTCAGTTAAATTTATTTTCCATGTATAATAACCGACTTTTAAGTTTCAATTCATTGATCTGTTTAACTTACCGACTAATGCTCTGGCTCTACTACTTGCTGCTTTCAGGCAACGGTGAAGTACTTCAATTGTTGCTAGTGCCTAGTTCTTTGCTACGGTGGGAAGATCAATCTTTATGTTCTTCTTTCGCGTCTGCATCATTGTGAAACGATGCCGAGATTTCAGATCTTCCATCACAACAAAGGAAAAGAAAAGGAGATCCTGAGACGTTGCGGCAATTAATACAACAGTTGACCAGATTTGATCTATCTTTCTCTGTCCCATTAGTCAATCCACAAGTAGCAAGTGAAGTGTACTACAAGTCGTCGCAGGGCTGGAGACATGGTGTGCCCCAAGAATTGGTGGCTGGAAACAAAGATGCTAGTGATGACGACGAGCCTGTTCCTACTTCGCTTAGTTGCTGTGAAGGCGGTGGCTGCCTCTGGTCTTTGATCCTCTTTAATTATATGAGGACTCTATGCCACGTTTATGTTTCTTAGGTAGTGTAGCTTTTGCGCTTCGTCTCGTCTCTCTGAAGTTTGGTTGCTGCAGGTGATGCCGTGCTGCTCACCGAGTAGTGTACCCCTTTTGAGGCTAGAATAAATGGCTGTGGCTTGCTTACGCCATCTTCTGCTCCCATCTCGAAGGATGGAACGGGAGAAAATACTTTCCTGTAGCAAAAGTGATGTGACCAAACATTCAACCCATGCAGAACATCCTATATTCCGATGGACCTGGAAGTGATCCCCAAGTATCTGGCATCTTCACTTTTCACACTTTCTAAGAACTTGCCATCAAGGTCACAATGAAACAGACACCTGGCCCCATGAAGCTGATCAGCAGTTCACGATTGTTGACCGCCACCATCTTGGGGTAGTTATGATGAACTAGGCAGGTGCAACGAGGAATGGAGCAGCGACGGTGTCGCCACCTCCAACAAGTGAATCCGGAATTCCATAGCCCAGACCTCGGACTCGTAGTCCCGCATCACCCAAATATGTAAGACAACCCAATCGTCAAAGCAAAACTAGTGCAAAACTAAGATCTTGACGGCCATTAAGCAAGAACACGGTGCAAAACTAGTACGTATGCTGAACAAGATCGAAGAGAAGACTACGCTCGCGGTTGTCGTTTTCCTTCTTGAAGGCACTGCCATGGCCTTATCTGCGCCCCTCTTCGAGCCCAGGGGAAACACTAGGTATGGTTCTCCAGACCGGATGGTGGCAACGGCGTGGCGTCATTGTTCCTTCTTGAAGGCGCTATCTTGTCGCTTGCGCTGTCCCCGGTGTTGGCTTTGGCGATGTTGAACGTCTTGCTGGTTCGGTCTGCCTCTCTTGTTTGGGGCTTAGTGGGTTTAGCTGTGTACTTCTCTCTGTTCGGACCGAGCATTCCTTGTCTTTCTGCTCCGGGTGCCATGTCCACGCCTCCTTGCGTTTGTATTGTGTGATGTCCTCCTTGCGTTTGTATTGTGTGATGTACCCCTATCTTTAACCATTATAGCTGCTTCTATCAATGAATGATACGCAAACTTTGTGTATTCACGAAAAAAAGCATGCCCATCTCACAGAACAGGGAGCTACTACTATCCTTTCCTATTCAAACCGGCAGAAGAGAACTGTCCCATCTCTCCCCTAGCTCCTATCTTTGCTTGTATCTCTCTCACGTTCTGCCGTAAACCTTTTTTTTTAATTTCTCTCTAAATCACCTCCAGTTACTTGTGTAGTTTGTATTTTCTAAGAAGGACCCCGCCCGTACCACGACCTTCAACTTTTCACTTGAGAGGCAACATGCACCAGAACCCTAGTAACATAGGCTGATAAACAAACACACAACACATATATGGCAAAACATGATCATAACATGGCAATGCCTAAACCTTTCAAATAAGTTGATAAACATGAGAGGTGAACAACAACAAAACGTTTTGTCCCAGGCAAGTTGCGCTGGGCGAACATGATAGTTGAACATAACTATAGCAGAGGACACCCAAGCATAGGTGCATCAATTGAAGTACTCCTACATAGCCAGTGCCTCGACCTTTCACATGAGTTGATAAACAGGACAGGTGAACAACAACAACATCAACAACAACGACAACGACCTTTCACATGAGTTGATACAACAACAACGACAACGACGACGACGACAGCAGTAGCAGCAAAAACAACATAAAGATTAATCTTCTCATCTCCTAGACATAGGTGCACCAATTAAGTTACTTCAGCATCACCTGAAAGAAGCAAAATAGAGCCTGAGTAAGAATCAACTTCACCAAGTTAAACAAGATGAATATGTTCAAGCTTAATAGCCTTGATGTCAAATTTATATCCATGGACAGTTTTATATACAGTGGGAGGATATTGCACTGAGGTAGTACAAATTGCATACAACCGAAATAAATATATTTCTCACATAACACTAACCCAACATTCAAATATTAATAGATAGTCCACTGAGCATCTCAACAGTGGGATTGAATAACCGGATCAAATCAGAGTTCACACTGCCACCCGCCCTGAACCAAACATAATAGGAGGCGTGTGACACAGGTCGTGGTACTATTTCCTATTCCTAACTCCTTATTCCTTTTTTTTGGTCTATCTGCATTTAAGGAGTTGAAGCAAAGATGCATCAACTCCGCAAGAGCCTCAGATCAAAGATAACGGAATTAATCATCGAATGTGTCAGTTTTGCAAATTACTTGCAGCGCAGAGTCTGGACTGAACAACAACTTTATAAACTATAATAGTGCACCGGGTGATCTAAGTGTTCCCACATAACAATTCAGTGAAAGCTTCACACATCATGAACAGCAAAGTAACTGACAGAAATTCTGAATTATAAACTATAAAAGTGCACCGGGTGATCTAAGTATTCCCACATAACAGTTCAGTGAAAGCTTCACACATCATGAATGGCAAAGTAACTGACAGAAATTCTAAATGCGCAAAACACAAAAGACATAATCATTTGTCTTATATAAATTGTAGATGTGTTTGTAATCATGAACAGACGCATATCTACATCATGAACGGCAAAGTAACTGAAAGAAATTCTGAATTATAAACTATAATAGTGCACCGGGTGATCTAAGTATTCCCACATAACAATTCAGTGAAAGCTTCACACATCATGAACGGGAAAGTAACTGACAGAAATTCTGAATGCGCAAAACACAAAAGACATAATCATTTGTTTATATAAATTTTAGATGTGTTTGTAATCACAAACAGACGCATATCTTCAATAAAAAAACTGTATGAATTCACAACAACATACACTGAATGTATCGATTCCCTGGCTGATATGAATCAGTGTATATGGGGACAAGTAGACTTCAGCGGTATGATAAAAAATCAGAAGATACAAAATGAACATACAATATCCATTATCTATACTGCGTTGGTGAAAATCCAACGTCAATTTAAAAGGTCTGATATTTCCAATATTGACAAGCAAGAAAGTTGCAATAAATCGACTTTATTGTTGTAATGGTCCAGCCGGTTTTGTCCCACATCAATGGCTGCCCACTATTGTTCCTTCTATAATTAGATGACAAGTATAAATCTCATAAAAGAGGAGTAAATGATACCACAGAAAATTCTTGCATGAAAGAAAGTGAATTCTTGGTAATAGTTAAGATCCATCTGGTCGATGTGTTCAGACTCCCTCACTATTATCCGGAACAGAAGGCAATTGATAAATCATAATAACAAATATTTATAAGCTTACAACCCATAGACATTGTTTTTTTTTTTGCAGGGAAACCCATAAACCTTCATAAATATACACAAAAATATATTATTGGTGAGCAGCACAATGACACAGGTTCATGTTGTGCTACTAGCAAATAAAGAGAATAACTCAGTCAAAACACACTGTAAGATTATTAAGTATATAGTGCTTATTGTTTTTACAAAGTTAGGGTTGTCGATAGTCATCATAATATTAGTGGCGGAGCATGATACAAAACCAGGAACGGCCAAGGGCGGGCCAATAGCTTATTTGGTGGGCCATCTTCTGTTATTGGGCCAAATCCAGATCAAAATTTCAAAGTCCAGGAAAAAGGACGGGCCATGGCCCTGTTTGGTCCCAAAAGGATCCGCCCTGATTGTACCAAAAAGATAACTAAAATCACAGCAATAGATGTCATAATGGTAACCACACGTATCATAACCAATGGATCATCAATGAGTTCTCTTGAACATAGCTGATAAATTTTCCTAACTATACCAAAGTAGGTCACACCCGATAAATTCCATAACTACACCTAAAGATCATTAGACATCTGATCTGGTAGGTCCTTATTATGATGAACCCCAAATGGTGGATTACCATACTGTAGTTAACATGATCAGATAATCAATCTTCTGGACCTTAAATATTATTGTCTGATACTCGCAATATTTGTAACTTTATACTCATTAAATACATAATTGAGGGTTAAGTCTAAAACAACCCATGATATGTACCTTAACTCCGTATACTGATATATAGTATCACGTATGATGATGAATCGCGTAATATGCAAACCAGCAATTGACCCGGTAGTGCGATCTTTGTCTACGTGTACTGATCCAATATATCATGTATAAACAATCGGCTGGCTCCTATTCTGAACTCTATTTCCGTGTAGTGGTCTGATATCATACACATGCAAAAAAATGTAGGTTCAACAAAGATGACCATGCAGCCCCGCTCTATAACAAATTCAGAAAAATTGTGGGCTTTATTAGTTATGCATATTAGTATATAAATATCACCTGCAAATGACCAACCACCTAACGATCTAAAGACTAATTTTGCGTAATTATACTACATAGAAGATTCTTCCCAACTACATCAGGTAGCTTTTAATCTCAGATATAAACAATTGATTACGAATAAACTGTAGACCTGTCTGTAATCACAAACAGATGTGTGCCTTCCATAAAAAAAAACTGTACGAATTTGCAACAAAATATACTAAATGTATCAATGTTCCTGCTGACATGAATCAGAGTATATGGGGATAGGTAGGCCTCAGTAGTACGATCAAAAATCAGAAGATAAAAATGTAAGACACTATCCATTATCTAGACTGCGTTGATGAAATTCATTTGAAGAAAATCTAAAGTCAGTTTAAATGTTTTGATATTTCCAATATTTTCAAACAAGAAACTAACAACAAATTGACTTTATTGTTGCAACGGCCCAGCAGATTTCATGCCACATCAATGGCTACCAACTATAGTTAACATGATCACATCATTAATCTTTTGGACCTAATATGGTGGATGATACTTTTAATATTCGTAACTTTAGACTCCTACAATACATAATTGAGTTTTATGTCTACCAACAACCCATGATATATACCTTAATTCCGGATACTGGTATAATGTCACGTACGATGATGAACCTGCAAACCAACTATTACCCCATAATGTGATCTTTATCTGTGTGTACTGATCGAATATATCATGTACAAACAATCGACCGCAGCTCGCATTCTGAACTTTAAGTCCATGTGTAGTGGTTTGATATCACACTATATATATACAAACAATCGACCACAGCTCACAATTTAGGTTCAATACAAGTGACCATGCAGCCCCACTATATACTTGAGTATTCACAAACAATGTGGGCTCTGTTAATTATGCATATTAACATATTAATATCACATACAAATGACCAACTGCCCTAACGATTCAAAGATTAGAGTTCCTTAATTATACCTTGTAAAACAGTCTTGACAGCTACAAGAGGCAGCTCATAATCTCAGCTTTGTTTCTACGTACTGATTTAATAATCAAATACTCCCTCTGTAAAGAAATATAAGAGTGTTTAGATCACTAAGTAGTGATCTAGACGCTTATATTTCTTTATAGATGGAGCAGAAAATATGAGTGACATATTCATTTGTAACCTGGTGGTCTACTTTGGTTAAAGACGTTTCCCACGAAATTGCGTGGACACCATGCTAGTTAAAATTTAGCAGTAACAAAAAAATAACTTACTTCTGTTTATCAAAAAAAAAAAGGTCAACTAAGCATCTCGACAGTGGGATTGAATAGCCGGCTCGAATCAGAGTTCACACTGCCGCCCGCCCTAAACCAAACAGAACAGTAGGAGCGGGACAGAGGTCGCGGTACTATTCCCTATTCCCTATTCCTAACCCTTTATTCCCTTTTTTCCTATATCTGCATTAAGGAGTTGAAGCAAAAGAGACATCAACTGCGCAATAGCCTCAGATTAATGATAACGGAATTAATCCATCGAATTTGCAAGTCTTGCAAATTACTTGTAGCGTAGAGTCTGGACTCAACAACCACCTTGTTTATAAACTATAGTAGTGCACCCAGTGATCCAAGTGTTCCCACTTAACAATTCAGTCAAAACTTCATAGCTATGGTCCTGACAGAAATTCTGAATGTGCAAAACACAAAAGCTATAATCATTTGTTTATATGAATAAAATGTAGATGTGTCTGTAATCACAAATAGATGTGTGCCTTACATTAAAAAATCATATGAATTCGCAACAACATATACTGAATGTATCAATTTTCTGGCTGATATGTATTAGTGTATATGGGGATAGCTAGACCTCAGCGGTACGATCAAAAACAGAAGATACAAAATGAACAGACAATGTCCATTATCTATACTGCATTGATGAAAATCCAAAGTCAATTTCAAAGTTTTGATATTTCCAATATTCCCAAGGAAGAAAGTTGCAATAAATTGACTTTATTGTTGTAATGGTCCAGCAGATTTCGTCCCACTTCAATGGCAGTCCACTATTGGCTCCTTCTATAATTAGATGACAGGTATAAATCTCACTATAAGAGGAGTAAATCATACCGCAGAAAGTTCTTGCATGAAAAAATATTCTTAGTAATAATTAAGATCCATTTGGTCGATGTGTTCGGACTCCCTCACCACTATCCCGAGCAGACAACAATTGATAAATCATAATAACAAAAATTTATAAGCTTACAACCCATAGACCTTGTTTTTTGCAGGGAAACCCATAGACCTCCATAAATACACACAAAAAGACATTATTGGTTAGCAGCACAATGACATAGGATCAAATTGTGTTACTAATAACAAATAAAGATAATAACTCAGTCAAAACACACTGCAAAATTATTAAGTATATTGTGCTTAGTGTTTTTACAAAGTTAGGAAAGTCGATAGTCATCATTATTGTACCTAAAAGATTACTTAAAATCACACATACCATAACCAATAGATCATCAATGAGTGCTCTTGAACATAGCTGATAAATCGTCATAACTATATCAAAGTAGGTCACGACCCATAAATTCCGCAACTACGCCTATAGATCGATCAATAGACATCTGATCTGGTAGGTCCTTATTATGATGAACCCCAAATGTTGATTGCCATAACTGTAGTTAACACGATCAGATAATCAATCTTTTGGACCTTAAATATCATTGGCTGATACTCGTAATACTTGTAACTTTATACACATTCAATACATAATAAAGGTTTACGTCCAATTAACAACCCATGATATGTACCTTAACTCTACTGATATATAGTATCACATACGATGATGAATCGCGTAATATGCAAACCAACAATTGACCTGGTAGTGCAATCTTTATCTCTGTGTACTGACCCAATATATTACGAATAAACAATAGGTCAGCTCCTATTCTGAACTCTATTTCCGTGCAGTGGTCCGATATCATACATCAAAAAAATTGTAGGTTCAATACAGATGACCATCCAGCACCGCTCTATAACATATTCAGAAAATTGTGGGCTCTATTAGTTATGCATATTAATATATCAACATCACATGCAAATGAGCAACCACCTAATGATCCAAAGACTAATATTGCGTAATTATACCACATAAAAGAGTCTTCCCAACTACATCAGGTAGCTTTTAATCTCAGCTTTAATTCTACGTACCGATCTAATAATCAAATAGCAAATATGAGTGCCATGATTCATTTCTGAGCTACTATATTCTTACAAAATAACATGACAATGCATAAATAATAAATTAAAGATGATTAAAGGCGTTTCCCGCACAATTGCATGGACACTGTACTAGTTATAATTTAGAAGTAGCAAAAAAACTTACTTAGATTTAACATGGCGCGAAATCAGATATCCAGGAGTGGGTACCAATCAATTCTTGTTCTTTGCCTTTTGGAAGAATGTATGCTGGATAAGACTCTCTTTGAGCCTGTGAGGAATGACCACCGGCATGTCATCATCATACTCGAACTTAGCTACCAAATTGCTCTTCTTGTCATATTGCAGAAGATGGCCATAGCAGCTGACAAGCACGGCCCCCTCCTCGGAGACAACCTTCGCCCACCAATCACCTTGCTCCTGGAAGCGCCTGATTTCCATCACCGGCAGTTTGATCCGGTACTGGAACGCCCAAACATCGTGCTCAGGGTCCTGAAGCACAAAGATGGACATTCCAGTCATGCCATCCTTGCTGATGGACGCAGCAAGCTTGCCACCCAGGTCAAGCAAGTGCATAACATGGCGGGGGTTCACAGGCGGCGGCCTCATTTGCCGCGACGTCTCAGCCACTGTGTCAAACACCCGTATCCTGTGGTAGCGGACACCTGAGCGTCTCCTCCAGTGTATATGCAGGCTGCCATTGAGAAGGACCGGCGCGCCAAAGATGGATGGTTCCTCGGCCAAAACCTCGGTTAGAGGACAATCAACGCGCCATGAATTGTTGCTTCCCACTGTGAGGATGTAATACTCCTGACGACAGATCAACTCCCTGAAGTTGTTTCTCCAGTACATGACGCGAAACTCCCCTGAAGGTTGGTGCCGGAAGAGGGCGAAGATATTTTCTACGGGCTTGGCGTCCTGCCGGAGGGTAGCCCACTGGAGCGTGGCCGGATTGCAGATGATGTAGTTGCCGACGACGAAAAGGCCGTCGCAGGAGGCGACAATGCTGAAAGAGCCGCCGAATGGGAACTGGAAAGAGGGGCCGAGCTTCGCGGATCGGAGGTCCATGGCGTTGAGGCAGAATTCGCGGCCGGACCCGTCGGAGATTCGGCAGGACCTAATCAGGGGAAGCGCCGGCTGGCGGCGGTGGTGGTCGAGGAGGAACGCCGGGTCGGACGCGAGGCTGCGCCAGGAGCGGCAGACGGCGCGGCAGCGGATCACCGACTTGGCCGGGAGGCGCGGCAGGATCTCCTGCTGCAGGATCTCATCGGGGAAGCCGGCGAGCAGGTCCGGCCTTGCCCTGCTTCTCCTCCGCGGCACGGGCGTCCGCTCCGCTTCATCCTGGGCGGCCAGGCGCCGCCCGGAACGGAGGAGCATCGGCGTGGTGGTTTCGGTGGAGTCGGGATCAGCGGCGGCGCCCGGCGAGCCCTCGCGTGGTGGATTGGCGAAATGAAAACCCTAGCCGGAGACCCGGGGTAGTAGTCTGACAAGTGGGTCCACTGAAGCGTGTCCCCACATTGCAAAAGCTCACGCACCTGCACTGCACGATAGCAAACTCATCCGCACCCAAGGAATTGAGGATTTTTATTAAAAAAATACTTCTTCAAAAGAAATTTAGAATTGTGATCCTTAATTTGGTAAGTTTCACACATACAACCTTATCGTATCCAACTTCAACAACTAGCGCGCCGCACACACTAGTTAGATCATCTCCAACTGACACACACTAGCGCGCCGCACTAAAAAACTTTTACAACGCTGAAATAGCACTTTTTAAAGGCGCGCGAGGGCGTTGGCTGCAGCATGCGCTGCAAAATATGGCGCGCCGCTATAACTCGAGCAGGCGTTGCAAAATCCCACGCGCGAGTAGCGGGTGCTTGAAAAAATTTAAGCAACACATACGAAAAATATGAAAGAAAACATAGATTAAAAATCATAGCATATATAGTTCAAGCCCAACATCACAAGCTAGTCCATACGATACAAATAAACTAGCTAAAAAGGATGCTACGATGCAAATATACTAGGTAATCGCGTCGACGATAAACTAGAACTATCCCTCGTCCTCCTCGGGGTAGTCCGACGATAGAAACGTGTCCTGGGTTGACGCAGGTCCCAGTTCGCACTGGGCTTCATCCGGTGCCTTCCGCTCATGCATGTCCGCCGGATGCGCGGCTCGCTCCGCCCTTCTCTATGCCCAGAACTCGTTCTCGGCGACGACATCCTGCGGGAAGCGCTCGCGCCACATCGACATGGCGTGCTCATCTGCCTCGACGATGAGGATGCGGCGCTCCCCTCTCTGGTGGATCCGGCGGTCCTCCGTGGTGATTAGGGGCGGGGGAGTCGTGAGTTCCTGCGACTGCTAGCGCGTCCCCATGTTGTCGAAGTTCATCTCCGTCCGTGGCCTCCGCAGAGGCCATGCTGCCGCGTCGTACGCGCGGTCGGCCTCGTGGGCAGTCTCGAATGTCCCGAGCACAAGCCGCGTAACACCGGAGCGGATCTCCATGTAGTACAAGCCGGAGGTGTAAACTCAGGTATAGCTGTTTAAGCCGTGATACACATCACCGGCCAGAGCTCTGCTTATATAGCTTGAGTTACAATATCAGTTACAAATGAATAGATCATGGATAATCAAGAGATGACTCTAGTCCTTCTATATTCTAGCACTAAGCACTAATTATCCAACGCCACTTCATGCTAATGGCAGAACGTTACTTCATGACAGCACTAACTCATAGTTATCTTAACATCCCCCTCGATCGAAATGCGGGGAGCACATTGAGATCACTTCTGAACCTTTCAAACTGATGACTCATCAATGGTTTGGTTAGTATATCTGCGAGTTGATCATGAGTTGAGATATGTCGAATTTCAAGTGCCTTTTTCGCAACTCTTTCACGCACGAAATGGTAATCAATCTCGATATGCTTCGTGCGAGCATGAAAAATTGGATTCATGGAGAGATACGTCGCGCCAATATTATCACACCACAAGGACGGCAGTCTGTTCTCTGGAATACCAAGTTCTCCAAGTAATGCCTGTATCCACATGAGCTCTGCTGTTGCATTTGCTACGGACTTGTACTCGGCCTCCGTACTTGAACGAGAAATAGTAGGCTGCTTTCGAGAATTCCATGCAACTAGATTACCACCAAGGAAAACAGCATGGCCACCGGTGGATCGTCGGTCATCTGGGCACCCAGCCCAGTCAGCGTCAGAGAAGGCACTTAGCATCATGGATGGAGAACGCCGGAGTAGGAGTCCATATGATGATGTTCCCTGAAGATATCGCAGGATCCGTTTCACGGCTGTCCAATGAGCTTCGGTCGGCAAGTGTAAGAACTGGCAGACCTTATTTACGCTATACGAGATATCAGGCCTCGTAAGCGTAAGGTATTGAAGTGCTCCAACCACACTGCGATAGCGTGTTGCCTCGGTTGAAGACAAGGGTGTCCCAGACTGTTTGGATAACTTTTTCGTTGTTGCCATCGGTGTAATGCATGGCTTGGAGTTTGCCATGTTGGCCTTCTTAAGAAGATCAAGTATATACTTGCGCTGGGAAAGAGCAAGACCACCTTCAACAGTCTGAACTTCAATGCCAAGGAAGTAGCTCAATACTCCAAGATCCTTGATGGCAAAATCATGACGAAGCTGATTCAGCAAACGACCAATGGCTGCATCACATGAACTAATGATAATAATATCATCAACATATATGAGGAAATACATGTGGATCCCCCCTTTCCGAAATATGAATAGAGGGACATCAGCAGCCGATGCGCGGAAGCCTAGATCTAGAAGACCAGAGCTTAGGCGGGAAAACCATGCACGTGGCGCATGTTTCAAGCCATAAAGAGACTTCTGAAGTTTGCATAGATGACGAGGGAACCGTTGATCGATATAGCCCGGCGGTTGATACATGTACACGTCTTCAGTCAACACACCATGCAAGAATGCATTCTGAAAATCAAGTTGTCGCATACTCCACCGATGAGTGACTGCAAGAGATAATAGAACACGAATTGTAGTGGGCTTCACGACCGGACTGAAAGTATCATCATAATCGATTCCTTGGCGTTGTTTGAATCCTTTAGCAACTAGACGAGCTTTGTACCGATCAACCGAGTCATCAGCCTTGCGTTTGAGCTTAAAAACCCATTTACTATCAATTATATTGAGTCCTGGACGAAATGGAACCAAACTCCAGGTTTCATTCCGATGCAAGGCAGCCATCTCGTCATCCATTGCAGCCTTCCAAGATGGATGTGATGACCCACAACCGTAAGGGATCTATTGCAGCGTTTTCGATAAGTAAGAGTGTCGAACCCAACGAGGAGCAGAAGGTATTGATAAGCGATTCTGAGCAAGAAATTACTGCAAGCACTGAAAGATAACTTTTTAGGGGTTTTCTCGATATAAGCAACAGGAAAGTAAAAGCAAGCAATGTAAAGGCACTGAGAGTAACAAGTGGCCCAATCCTTTCCTAGCAAAGGAGAGGCCTAGCAACTGAACTTATAAAGGCTAAAGCGTTCCTGAGGACACACGGGAGAGGTAGTCATGTGCTTTCGCCATATTCCGTATCGATAATATGTTATGTGTTAATAAGTGTTGAGTGGGTGGATCTATGCTAGTACACTCTGTAGACTAAGATGAGTGCACTCTTATGATTAAACACCTTGCAAGCATCCGCAAATACAAGATAGAATTTAAGGCAAAAGCCTAACCATAGCAATACGATCGAGGATCCATTATTACCTTATGCAAAAGCGTGCAAACTGGGGTTCAGGTTTCTGTCACTCCGGCAACCCACCATAAGAATTCTTTGTACACAATGTATTCTCCTAGGTCCTTAATAAGGCGAAGTGTTGAGTGTTCGACTCACACAACACCACTAGTAGAATGACAACGTAACTTAAGTATCAAACAACACATATTACTTCAACAGCATATGACTACTAACAACAAGACTTTCCCCATGTCCTCAAGAACTAAGGTAACTACTCACGAGACATAAAAGAGTTCATGATCAGTGGAGATAAATGGGTGATAAACAATCTGGACATAATAATATTTCTCCAACAAAACTCAATAGCATTCACCACAAAGTAGTAATGAACACCGATGGAGTAAAGAGGATAGGTAGTACGAGTTACAACACAAGTTGCAATTGTGAGATGAGATTTGGATGAAGATGGAGATGGTGCTGGTGTTGGGGATGATGTTGATGATAATCTCGATGATGCCCGTGACGATGGTGATGACGATGGCGACGATCTCCCCTTCCGGGAGGTGATCTCCCCGGCGGAATCTGCCCGCCGGAGATGGCTTTTTCTTCTCTGTAGGTTTCCGCCACGGAGCGGCGGCGGAACTACGTAAAAACTCTCGTTTTTAGGGTTTTCAGATAATGGAGAGTATATAGGCAAAAGGGGGCAGCCGGAGGTGGGCCAGGGGCTCTAGGCGCCCCCCTCGGCGCGACCGGGGGGGGTGCCCCCAGGGCGCCTGGGCACCCTGTGGCCCCCCTCTAGTTGCCCTTTCGCATGTCTTCGTGATTCGTCCGGAAAATATCCTCCGTCAATTTTCAGGTAATTTGGAGGTATTCTTCTTCAGCAACTCAGCGTCCACTTTTTACCGCTGAATCCTGCGTCTGCTGCTTCGGCACCGGAAAGTTGCAAACAGTGTAAAATAGGCCAAAACAACATGAGAACATCATCGTAATGTGAAATATATCAATGAATAAGGATAAATTATGATACAAAATAGTGATGCATTTTGGACGTATCAACACCCCCAAGCTTAGACCTCGCTTGTCCCCAAGCGAATACTGAGCTCGGTAAACCTGTCCACAAGTTTAGAGAGTGAAGTGTCGATAAATAGAATACGGACAAGAAGCATCACAATTTCTTCACCAACTCAAATATCCTCAACAGCAATCTTCAACTCATAAGGCCCTTATAAAAGAGTGGTAACACATATATTCGGAAGTAGGGCTAAGGAAACTCATTGAATCATGGCAAACATGTCCTTTGGTCAAAGAACAACTAATAACTTTTACTTTTGCTCTTTCTTTATGTTTTGATGAGATTAATTAAAGCTTTTGAAAGAACATGTCATCAGGCAAGAAGTGAAAGTGTTAACACAAAGGAAGATATTTGCCTTAGCTGGGCTTGACAAACAACTTACTTATCAAATGATAATGTCAACAAGGATATGATATGACAAATCTTAATGCAACTTTATATGAATGAATCCTTGTCAACATCAAATGTCTGCTCTCTTTAAGAAATAGAAGGAAATAGGAATAACTGACTCAATTTAAAATTAAAAGATAGGCCCTGCTCTAGGGTAGTAGGGAAAACTCATGTGCCATCCTTAAATCAAACAGAATGAAAACAAGTTTTGAAAGGTGCATGATTTGTCAAGGAATGCTAATAGATAACTCAATTGCTTCTTGAGCTGGACAAGTTTCGAGGAACGGCTCCCGCACGGGGACGATCAGATCCTCTTATTCTCCTTTGTTTATCACTGCCAAAGTTTTCTGATCTCTCATGAACAAAGCGTGAAGGAGGGTTTGTTTGTTATATTATTTTCGAGCCGGGCGCACTCTTTGCCAGTTCCTTCTCGTATTATGGGTTTGCACATTAGACATGCAATCCCGGGGTGAAGCTTGTCCAACTCAAAAATACCATGAATTAACTATTACTTCCTCATGAGCTAAAACAAAGGCACAAAATAAAAGATTTTTGAACATTTAAGGATAACACATAAATTATGTGCTTTAGGAGGTGGCAGTGGAATACCACGAGTAGGAAGGTATGGCGAACTCATATGGAAGGTATTGGTTTAAGGGTATGGATGCACAAGCAGAATTCCGCTTAGTACAG
Source organism: Secale cereale (assembly GCA_902687465.1). NCBI lineage: Eukaryota > Viridiplantae > Streptophyta > Magnoliopsida > Poales > Poaceae > Secale > Secale cereale. The sequence goes on along the minus strand of LR738715.1, from coordinate 882,354,102 downwards.
AGTTAGGCTAGCAAAGGTTTTAAGAGAACAGACAATTGATGATGACTAAGATGCAAAACAATATAAAGCATAAACATTGAAATAAGCATAACACATCAAGTTGTCTTCCTTGTCAGCATAACACTTCAAGCATGATAACATAAAGGTTTTGGCTATGTCGATACTTTTAAGAAAATCATGCTTGTTGTTATGACCAAAGCTATGTTTGCCAAGATTAAATAAAGTTTTCACAGCCATACCTGATATAAGGTCAATACTCCCCATAAGAATCATCATATAAGGTCGATTGCGTGAAGAGAATACCGAGTGCAGCAAAAGGAACCAATAAACTTCTCATTAATATTCCATCATAGACAACTCCACACTCACGGATACAATCTCTCCACCGAAGGAGTGATAGACCTCAATGCACACACCTATTTCATATAATAACCTCCCTAAACACGATATGACTCTACTTGACTCTAAAAGACAAAAGGTAAAGATAAAGATACCGGGCACTCCCCCAAGCTTGGAACAAGCCAAGGGAATGCCGTTACCCAAGGAAATTTCACTCCTCATCCTTGTTGGCGTTGATCACGTAGTCTCCGGCGAAACGCTTCCATGGAAGGGGTTCTCCAGTCGCATATGAGAAGTTTGTCTCCTGAATCCTGCATTCAGCACCCATACCCATGCGCATAAACCTTAGTTCATACTCACAGTTCTGGTTATGTAGATCATAAATTTGCCCTTGGAGCTCCTCAATTCTTTCTTCAGACGCAGTGATGCTTTTCCACATCTCCTTCATCTCCTTCAGGAAGTAGGTCTTCAGCTCGTTGATGATGTCAAAGTTAGCTTCAACACCACGCTCAATCATCTTCTTGTACTCGAAGACTTCTTGCTCCACTTCTTCCAGCCTGGCCTGGATGCTCCCCTCCTTGATAGGTCCCTTCAGATCTTCTTGATGAAGGACACGTCCTCCATCCGAACAACCTGAGGGTGCTTCTTCACCTCAGCGAGGTAAGGGTTGATGACGTTGACAACGAAATTGTCCTTGGGGGAACTTGGAGAAGCCATGGCACCTAGATTCAGCTGAAAGATTCCCTGGCAGAAACAGATCGAAAAGAAAACACACGAAATCGCAAGATACGTCGCCGGAACAATCCGGGCAAATATATAGCAAAAATTTATGTACAGAAAGGAAGGTAACAGGCTAAAGCGGGGTCGGAGACGGACTCCCGGGTGTCCAGGCGCCCTGGCGGCGCGGCCAGGAGGTAGGGCGCGCCAGGGGGGCGCCTGGACCCCCTGGAGCTCGTCTCTGGCTCCACATAGGCTCAGAATTTTACTAATTTTGCAAAAACTCGTAATACGGAACTTTTATGGCGGTTCGCGATGTTTCCTTACCGTACTACATACCTTTTCTTTATTCTGCTTCTGCTGGCATCTGAAACAGGGCTGCAACATGTTCTTCGTGAGTTGTTGTGTATATTATATTCACATCAACATTGACAGGGTCTCCTGCTATGTAATGTTTAAGTCTTTGCCCATTCACAACTTGAGGTTTCGTGCCTTCAAAATTGTTAATCTTAATCGCACCAGACCGATAAACTTATTCAATATGAAATGGCCCTTCCCACCTGGAAAGTAGTTTACCTGGAGAAAACCTGAAACGGGATCTAAACAACAAAACTTTATCACCAACATTAAATTCACGTTTCAGAATCTTCCTATCATGCCACTTTTTTACCTTTTCCTTGAACATTTTAGCGCTCTCGTAAGCTTCACTTCTCCATTCATCTAGAGAAGTCAAGTTCATGAGACGCTTCTCACCAGCTAATTTTGGGTCAGCATTAAGCTCTCTAACAGCCCAGAAAGCTTTGTGCTCTAACTCTAATGGCAAATGGCAAGCCTTGCCATACACCATCTTATAGGGGGACATGCCCATGGGGTTTTTGTAAGCAGTTCTATACGCCCACAAAGCATCTCCTAACTTGTTTGACCAGTCCTTTCTATTTCTGTTTACTGTCTTCTGCAAGATCAACTTAATCTCTCTATTGGTGAGCTCAACTTGCCCACTAGTTTGAGGGTGTTATGGTGAAGCAATTCTATGGTTGACATCGTATTTTGCTAAAGCTTTTCTAAAAGCTCCGTGCATGAAGTGTGATCCTCCATCAGTCATGAGATACCTTGGTACACCAAACCTAGGAAAAATTACATCTTTAAGCATTTTCAAAGATGTCTTGTGATCAGCACTTTCAGTGGGGATTGCTTCAACCCACTTGGTCACATAATCAACAGCTACTAAAATGTGAGTGTACTTGTGCGAAGAAGGAACATGACCCATAAAATCAAAACCCCAACAATCAAAAGGTTCAATCACTAGTGAGTAATTCATAGGCATCTCATTCCTTCTACTAATGTTACCAACTCTCTGACATTTATCACAGGCTAAAACATAATTTCTAGCATCCTTAAAGAGAGTAGGCCAATAAAAACCTGATTGAAGAACCTTATGTGCAGTCCTCTCACCGGCGTGATGTCCTCCATAGGGACTATCATGACACCGTCTGAGAATGTCCTACTGCTCATGTTCCGGTATGCATCTTCTCACGATCCCGTCGGGACCTTCTTTGAAAAGATGTGGGTTGATGGGCCTCGAACCCCTCGTTGGTTACCCCAAGTGGAAGGTGTAAGATGTAGTAAGTAGAAGTGTTTTCCCCTAGCAAAGATGCCAAGGATCGAATCCCCAGAGACTCCTAGGTTCAACAAGTAGGTGTCAATTGCTAACGGCGCAATCAGCAATCAACGTGGACCTGCACACAGATACAAATAACTTTGCTCCCAACGAGTACAGAGAGGTTGTCAATCTCTCCGGCCTTGTAGTTCACAAAGGGTTAAAAGCAATATGATAGTAGTGATAGATAGTGTTTTTGCAATAGTAAGTAAATAGCGAAAAGTAAATAGTGGATGTGATCAATGATGGTAATATGGACCGGAGTCTCATGATGTTCACTAGTGATGTCTCTCTCCCAAAAGACGATAAAACAGCTATGTGAGGTAAACAAATTACAGCTGGGCAATTGACAGGACCACGAACGGAAACCAATGCTGATTACATTGCAAGAAAGGTTGAGGTTCAAAGCATGGGCGGTACGCCAAAGTAAGTAGACCGAAATCCATCAATATCTACTACTAATCATCCACCTTGAGATATCTATCCAGAACATCTCGCTGGTATTAAGTTGCGAGTCCCACCCATAGTGTAAACTCAATGCAACAGACAACTGCATTAAAAGAACTTTGCGTAAAGTAAACAATCCTTGCACCCGCGGGCACAAGCACCGTTGTTTTCCCCCTTGTGGCAACAGCACATCCCCTAGACTCATGTTTCTGTCACTCAAGCTAGTCATCGAGGGGCATGAACCCACAATCGAGCATAACGTTCCCTCTTGGAGTCACTACTTACTACTCGGCCAAAGCAATAAATAACAACGAAGAACATGCAAGAATTACTTATGAACTAAAATATAAAAGAGGTAGATCAAATATATTACTCAAGATCAATCTGAACATAATCTCATAATCCATCGGATCCCAGCAAACTCAACATAGCAACAGCATAAGGATTACATAGGTGCCTCGATCATGTAGGGCAGCTCACGAGGACTAATTAGTGAAGCACAAGAACGGGAGGAGAACATCACATAGCTACTGGTCATGGACTCATGGTCCAAGGGAGACTACTCACGAGTCATCCGGGAGGCGTCCATGGTGGTGGAGAAGCTCCCGGTGGTGATCCTCCCCTCCGGCAGGGTGCCGGGAAGAGTTCTCCTGGTGCTCCCGATCTTGGAAGCGGTGGTGGCGGCGAAACAAAGATGGGATCGCGAAAAGAAGTCCTGTTTCGAGGGTTTTGGAGAGTCCTTTAAATATATGCCAAAGTAGGGCACCGGGGGGCTCTCGGGGGGCCGAGGCGCCCCCCCGGCGCCGCCCAGGGGGGTGGGCGCGCCCACAGGGCGCCTGGAGCCCCTGTGCCCCCCCCAGGCTGCCCTTCGGACGCAGTGTTGTTTCCGGTACGCTGATTTTTTATATATTTTTTCTGGATTTTTCTAGGCAGTTCTCGAAACGTGAAAACCTGAAATATAAAAACAGCCGAAAACAGAAACTGGCACGGGGGTGCACTGGATGAGTAAGTTAGTCCAAATATGATTAAAAGTGTATGGAAGTGTATGAATATCATAGCAATATCACCCAAAAGTGGCATGGAGCAAGCAGAAATTATAGATACGTTTTGGACGTATCAACATCCCCAAGCTTAATTCCTGCTCGTCCTCGAGTAGGTAAATGATAACAAGAATAATTTCTGCGGTGACATGCTATTAACCATATAGGACTTTCTCATAGTCATATGACAAAAGCTTACTGAGACAATGATTCTATAGTAATTAAGTTGTCTCAAGAGAAAATCACAAATGACTGAAAGTTTTACAACATGAAACTGAAACATAAAAAAGATTTGCAATGAACATGATGTGCAAATATGATAAAGTGATATCTAGCTTGCCCCCTTTAGTGATGCAAAACATAAATGCAAGGGCACCATCAAGGTTTAAGTGATGACTAGATACATTCATTTCAGAATAAACGATATCACAATCATGCAAAAGACAATGCTACTTTGGGACAATGCACATTACACTCAGAATGACAATCATGCTCTCAGTAGTTGGTGCTTCAACATAAAGGTAAAAGAAAGGTTAAGTGCTAAAGCTTTTTTATTTGAAAACATGGAAGCAATTGTGTCAACGGTAGTAGTACTTCATATGTGTCATGTATAAAACATCTTATAAGTTGCAAGCCTCATGCATCGAATACCAATAGTGCTCGCTCCTTGTCCTAATTAGCTCGGATCCCCATGGGTTATCATTGCATTGCATATGTTTTAACCAAGTGTCACAAAGGGGTACCTCTATGCCACCTGTACAAAGGTCCAAGGAGATAGATCGCATTTGATTTCTCGTTTTTGATAGATCTCAACTTGAGGACATCCATACCGGGACAACATAGAAAATAGATGATGGACTCCTCTTTAATGCATAAGCATATTCCCATGAGAGATTGAGGATTAAGGTCCAAGCTAAAACTTCCACCATGATGCATGGCTTTGGTTGGCAGCCCAATGTTCTTCTCTAACAATATGCATATTAATTCAACCCACGGTGAATCACCCTTACTTCAGACAAGACGAACATGCATAGCAACTCACATGATATTCAACAAAAGTGTGACAGTTGATGGCGTCCCCAGAAACATGGTTACCGCTCAGCAAGCAACTCATAAGAAATAAGATACATAGGCAACATATTCTTTACCACAATAGTTTTTAGGCTACTTTCCCATGAGCTGTGTATTGCATGGTTAGTTTGCTTAGTGTAGGTGGAGGTTACAAAAGACTGGGAGCGACCAACTAAGAGAGCAATGACGGTCATAATCATGCAGAGCGACAAAGCAATATTGAATCAGGCATGGTAGTTATATCGCTACTTAGAAACAAAAGATCCTCAAGGCTTGACAGACTTTCTTTACAGTCTTGAATATGCGTGAGCATACGCCAAGTCAATCAAAATAAATTCTCGAAGGAAGATATTACTAAACCATACCACATCATAGGCAAACAAACCAAGTTGGTATTCCAATAACACATTGGGAACCTCCCAGCTATTTGAGATTAACCAAAAGAAAACCTGAACTACTAAGCACCATCATGAAAGTAGCATCTTTATCATAGACACATTAACCCATGCAACGGAAGCAACCTCTCTTAATAAGATGAGCATGGTAATTAAAGAGAGTTCAAGCAACCAACTAAATAAAAGCTCTTGAAAAGATAAGCATGAATACTAAGAGCAGAGCATGATAGTAGCTATTAAAAGATAAAGAACACACACATCATAGATAGACATGAAAATTCTATGTAATGTTCTAGATAGAGGTGGAGCGTGTTTCTCTCCCACATAAAGGAATGCTGAGTTCTGACTCGTTATGAAAAACTAAAAAGAAAACTAAAAGCAAGACACTCCAAGCATAGCACATAACATATGAAGTGATAAAAATATAGCGAAACGAAAGATGAACTGATAATGTTGATGGAGAAGGGGATGCACGGGGGGCATCCCCAAGCTTTGACGCTTGAGTCTCCTTGAATATTTCTTGGGGTGCACGGGGGCATCCCCAAGCTTGAGCGCTTGACACTCCTGAATCTTTTTATCATCTTCCCTCGCACACTTGAAAACTCCCTTCATACACAACTCATCATAATCTGATTAGCAAGGTTAGTACCCTTAATAAAATAATTATACCTTGCTGGAAATAAGGATATTCTTGAAGTTCTACTGTTTCTCAAGATTGCCAAAAGGTTTTTGCAAAGAAAAAGCAAGTTCTTAATTTGCAAAGTGAAGGTAAGGCAAAACATGACAGAATATGTGAAAAACAGAACAGCAGGCAGTAATTGACTTGTTCGGGATACTTCTGCAACTCAAATAAAAAAACTCAGAACTGACGCACGAAAGACAATTATATAGAGAACGCTGTCGAAAAAATTCAGACCAAAAAGATGATCTGGTGATTTTATACGAATTTTTCTATCCAAGGACAGAATCTGTTTCCTGGACAGCACCTCACAACTTTTGAACTTTCTAGCAATCGGAGGCTATACTTGGCACAAATATGAAAAGTAAAGATACAATGATGATGCTACAGCAGTAAACAACATCAAGACACAACAAAAGCAAAAATTTATTCATGTGGGCTGCCTCCCAAAAGCGCTTTCTTTTATGCCTTTAAGCTAGGCATAATGCATAGATCAAGTTTTATCAAGAGTAAAAGAATAGCTAGCCCGTACAACGGACTCAAAAGGTAACTTGACATTCTTACGAGGGAAGTGTTCCATCCCTTTCTTGAGAGGAAACTGAAATTTAATATTACCCTCTTTCATGTCAATGACAGCACCAACGGTGCGCAAAAAGGGACGTCCCAAAATAATTGGACATGAAGGATCACATTCAATATCCATAATAGTGAAATCAACGGGCACATAATTATCATTGACAACAATAAGAACATCATCGATCCTCCCCAAAGGTTTCTTTATGGAAGAATCAACGAGACGAACACCAAAAGAACAAGAATCATAAGGTTTCAATTTAAGCATATCATATATCCTTTTGGGCATAACAGAGGTACTAGCACCAACATCACATAATGCATAACAAGAGAAGTCATTCAAATAAATTTTTATCATAGGATCCCAACCATCTTCTAGCTTTCTAGGTATGGAGGCTTCTACTCTAAGTTTCTCCTCCCTAGCTTTGATGAGAGCATTAGTGATATGCTCTGTGAAGGCAAGGTTAAGCGTGCTAGTGCGGGGACCGGGGGGGGGG
>LR738715.1:882327646-882346677 GCA_902687465.1 Secale cereale | reverse complement strand
GCTCTCTCGCTCTCTCGCCCATAGTTTTTAATTATCACATGGTAGAATATACAGGAGTAATATGACTAAGCGAATGTTCTATATTTCCAGTTTCTCTCTCTCTCCCTCTATCTGTGTGTGTGTGTTCTGATCCATTTTCTGCACCTCAACATACAGATCAACATCTGTGTGTGCTGCGGCTTGGAACGGACAAAAAGGAGGAGGTCGATTGAAATTATGGAAGAGCAAGGGAGTCTGGAAGAGTTGTATTGAGTTGATGACCAATTTAAGAGCACAGTGAGAGAGCCCGAAGGTAAGAACACAGTTGATGACCATATTTGGTTCCTCCTGTTGCAAACAGTGGAAGTCTTTTAGTGAGCATATATTAATGACAAACTTCTATGCTACTGATTCTTTGATTGCTTGTTCCCCTTCTTCCTTCGCTGTAGGGCTTGACATGAATAACACATTGGAGGACCATTTACGACGCCTTCTGGTGCAAATAGTGGAAGTCTTTAGTAAATATATATTCACGTGGAACTGAAATTCAGACAACCTTAGATGAATATTTTTGTACTGAATCCTGAATCTTCACTGTATTGTTATCTTGTATGAATGTATATGCTAAACCAGAATTACTACATGACTTAGCATTACCTGCTTGATCAAAACGTTGGGACAGACACCCTCGCGTCAAGGCGCGGTTCCGATCATCCAGCTGCTCCCGGTCATCCGGATTGGGACTTCCATCACAGTAGGAACCTGATCAACCGCATTATTCTGGTTCGATAGATGGGCAGCCAAGTCCCTCTACGGCTCGCTTCCCAGATTTGTTCGGCATCGTTGTAGACCCTTGGGTCTTCGTGGAGACGGCCCGTATTGACTTAGGGCGCCTCGCATTCAGGCAACCATTTGGTCCCCCGAAATAGATGGTGTGGCATGAACTCTTGGACACCGTTGCTCTTCACGGGCCAGACCTTGTGCGCCCCACAGTCTTGTTTCCTGCCGCCTAGAGCCTTCGGGAATCTTCTCCACCAAATCCCTATGTCGGGCCATCACCCCCACTCCAGCCCCTGAGCCACTTGTGGCTGTCTGGGCGATCAGACTTCCTCTGGAGATCAAGATCTTCTTGTGGCAATGGATCTGTGGATGAATGTCGTCCGGAGTGGAACTGTTAACACAGAATGGCCCAGAGACGGGATGTGCCCTCTTTGTGGGTCGGTCGAGGAGTCCAACAATATCTTTTTCTCTTGCCTCTCAGCCCAGTTCCTCCGGAGCTGCCTCCGCGAGACGGTTGGCGGTCGTTGGTGCAACACCAACTGCCCGGACCTCCTCGCCGAGATTCAGGCATCACCCCCTCCCCCTCTAACCTCCACATTAGGTGGCTGGTGATTGGGGTCCTTACCTGGACGTTGTGGACGGTCCGCAATAAGCTTGTGATACAACGCGTTCCTCTTCGGCGTGCAACTCACGCTATATTTGAAATGTGTGGTTACTTGCAGCTTTGGCGGCCGCTTAGCCGCCCCCGGGATAATGACGCCGTCAACGACATCATTGCTAATCTACGTGCGATGGCTCTACGCCTAGCGCCACCGCTCCCTCCGCCACGTCCCGAGCCGGATTAGATCTCATGGCTTTATTAATGCTGTAGTTTCGGTGGGGCATGTGCTGCAGAGGGCGACCGCAGCTGCAGAAACCGACGAGGGCCCTCAACTTCATCTCTCTCTCTCTCTCTCTCTAATACTTCCACCAAAGTATAAGTATTTTGGTATGTAGTGTAATTTACACAAAAATATATTCTGTTCAAAAGGAAAAAAAAACTTTAGCTACCAAAATAATTACTGACCTTCACCTCTTTGCATGGAAAGATTTAGAAAAGAAGAACCAGGGGAAAAAAACAGAAAATTTAGTGTCCATTTGAACCTGTTTGCTTGATATCCTGGCACCTTATGCGTGGAGGTGCTTCATAAGCAGTCTGGTTGTAATTAAATTCTTTAAAGCATCATGACGCACAGTAGCACAATCTGGACAGCAGCCAAACGCAAATAAATCAAGCTAGCATGGCCAGGCAATATGTCCATTCTTCTTAGGCTCGATCCAGGCAGCTCAAAACTGACCCTACGTGCGTGCTCTGACGACTCTCACTAGAGCAGACGATAAGCAGATGACGGAAGCGACGCTCAAGGTTATCCCAGACATGGCGACGGCGAGCGCCACTATGCTCGAAGCTGGGAGGCCGCCGTGTCATTTGCTGCCATGATCATGTCTGCAACTCGTCTTGGTCCTGCTAGGCGGCGGCCCGACAGTGTTTGGGCCTTTCTTCACGGCTCGTGTCGAGATGACGTGTGGAATGAAGAAGATTTGGGATGCAACTCACATCTATAGAACTACTAGTAGCATCGAACAGTTTATATACACGCATACGTGCAAGCTCACGTGCTCAACTAACTATACGATCTAGCTGGTAGCTGAGAGGAATAAGGAGGTGGGAGTTCCCATGGAATGGTCGGGTTGGTGACATGCACAACGAATAATGTGAACAGTGACGCTGGTGCACCTCTCCAGTATGGTTGCCAGCGACGCCATACAAGCTCTCCCTAGAGCGGATGGAGACGATGCTCAACATCTCCACGGACGTGGCAGCAGCGAGCGCGCACTGGAAGATATGGGTAATGGCGTAGAACGATGAGATGCCCAGTGCGCTTCTGGAGGCCAGGGCGCCGCAAGAGAGCATGCGTGCTGGTAACGGCGCTCATGGCCGGCAAGCTAGCAGGTCTAACTACTTGGAACAAGTTTCGCGCCTCCTTTGCTATGTTTGTGGGATGGCACAAATAGGGAAGATCATGGCATCACATAGGCCGGGCCTCGAGCCAACGTTTTTCTTCCATAAACAAATAAAAGGAGAAGAGATAAAGCAGAAAAGCGGCAGAAGTTTGAGTAGAGCAAAACGAATAAAGAGAGCACTGGTTAGGTGTTGATGAATGCAAGATGTCACCTGGTACATTATATCCTCGACAGGAGCATAGCCTGACGTCGGCCATTTTGCTCTCGACCAATGGTTTCCTCATGCCTGCTATGAGCGCCGTGAAAGGTCTGGTAGAATCATACGCATCCCTAAATCTCACAAAAAAAGTAAGTCTTTATTTTTGAGTGGTGACATGCCAAGATGTCCTTAAAAAGGATAGATGAGAAAAAGGTGCTCTTACAAAGAAGAGAGATGGGACCAAAGAGTCACTCAACATCACCCTTCCACTAGTTCAGTGTGAGAAAATATACTTGTTTGTGAAATCGATAATGATGGTGATCCTTCCAACAATCTGCAGACACAAAATAGAAGATGTGAAACAACAACCGAAGAAGTCCTGTATGTGAGAACATAGACAACAACAACAACAAAATCATTACTGTCCTTAGCAGAAGCGAATAGTTTTAAGTATTCAGATCCAGTTCTGATTTATGCCAAGGATAACAACATCATTCAGAATAGATAAACTAAAAATCCTACAATTAGGCGGTCCAAATATGTGTCGCTTTGGTTTTCCCATTTAGCATCAAAAGTATAGGCCTCAGTGTGGTTTCTTTCATGTGATTAAGTCATATATGAGTCACATGTATTTTCTAACCCATGGTAAAGTTTGTGCAGGCCTTCTTTCCTAAATATTTGAGTAAAGTTTTTCTGGCCTTTCTCAATCATCTTGCAGCATATCATGAAGGTTGATAGCTACATGTATTTCTTAAATGGCAAGCTTGGCACATATGAGTTGGAATATTTAACTAAGTTACCTCTGTGAAGAGAACTTGTATTCACTGTCAATGTACACAACTTTACAGTTTAAGCCCCCTAACATTATGTTCAACTTGCTAATAGTGTCTGCTTCAAACAAAATTGCAAAGTGTTTAAAACTTTAAAAACTGTAATGCTGACTAATTGTAGAATGAAACAATAAGTTTCTTGGGAGAAAGAAAGTGGCTTTAACTTGACATATCAATTTAGCATAGTACTTGGGATTCAATTTAGACAAAAAAAACTATCAAGTGACCAACATAATGTCTCTAGACCGAACACGATTAACAAAAGCATGCATTAATAATTTATTTTATTAACATAAACGGAAATTGGGACTAAGCCTCAGTGCAGCAAACAGCCCCCAACAAACTCGTAATGAAGTGCTAGAAAACATAATTATACAACCACTTCTCCATCTCTCTCTCCAACAAACTCGTAATACAGTCAGTGTACTAGATACAAAAGATCAGAATTATTCTTTAAAATTTTAATTAAAAGTAGGCTCTGTACATTAGTAACATAGATTTCACTAGTTACCTCCCAACATTGTCTTTTACTCTAATGAACCAGAAGGTAAAATTAAATGACTACACAACCAGCTTATCCATTTAGGTGATCCTGGAAGATACAAGAAATAACCTTAATCCCAATATCCAATTGGCATCAAAACTAGGATTCAAATATAAAAGTAGACTTCATCGGTGCCTATTTAGAGGAAGTTTTAAAGGGATGACATGACAATGGTAGAAGATCAATATGGATAATTAATAAAAGGACAATACAAATCTTGACTGAGATACATGGTTGAAACAGAATTATAGTGATTATATTGTCAGAATTTTTCAATAAATTGTTAGTTCATACTCCCTCTGTCTTGAGACACTAATTTTGCAAAGGAGGGCAGGTAATAATGTTATGGATGGATTTGGGAGCACAACATAATGTAAGACAAATTAAGGATATATTTATTATGATATATGCATGGTTTTACTAAAGCAGAAGTTCAGATACATATGTTTTTTACAGAAAATTATTACAGAATTGTTAGTTTTCATCTTGACATAATCTTGTGTGGAAGTCCTTGTGTGCCGCATTCTAGGTGTGTGTTTATGTGAGAGGCATACTAGAAGCATCTACATTGCAAGGAACCAACATGCCATGTGAAATGGTGAGGTGTGCTAGGTGCAGGCCTGACGATCTAATAAAGAAGGGCAACGGCGAGACACTTGGTAATTACATCTAGCAAATAAAACTAGGTCAAATAAGAACAATGAATAGCAGGAACCAAGAAGTATGTGCTCTCTTATAAGAAAATAATGTGGACCAGGCCTATTGGCTCAATTATACATATTACTGAAAAAAAAACACACCTCATTGTTAAAGCTTTAAAATCATGGCAATACAAATGCATTTTATAACCAACTAAAGGAAGCAATGAAGAAAGGATGATGCACATATTATTTTCCACTAATATTCTACAACAAATACATGCCAGTTGTCCCATAATCATCGACAAGAACATACCTAGAACATGGGATACTGTTGTTTTCTACCGACTTCCTAGCTGCATCTCTGCCTCCATGTCCACCAGAACCATCTTCATCACAAGGTTAACAAAAAAAAATCTTTAGTTTGAGTGTTACCATGCCAAGATTTCCTCGCCACAAAATAAGGGGATCTCTCGGGTGATCTATGCATGTGGTTTTCTCTAGTAACCTTTGCTCTGAATCAAATACTTACCATGACCATGGCTTGCCCATCACCCTTCCTGGCAGGAGCATATCCCATAGCTGACACAAAGCCCAGTTTTGTTGTTGCTGTGATGATTGTGCAGAAGGGTACTTCTTGCCCAAATCTCTGTCTCAGAGTCCATTAGAACCATCTGCATCAACACGTCACCAGGTCCAAAAACCACATCAGTTTGAGTGGCTCAATATGAAGATTTCCTTCAGGAAAGTTAGTAGATATAGAAAATGAATGATCTTAAAGAGGGCGAACAAAACAGACAAGGGTGGCCTTACTACAGACAAGTATTAGGCGAAGGCCATAGGCATGGTCGAGGTGCCGAAGATAGGGGCCACCACACATGTTCCGCTGGCCATGAAGACGACATGGCCGGTCGGTCGCTCAACGCCGGACCATCTCCCCGTTCCATGCTAGCCGGGCACTGTTTCATCGGCATGGCGTGGCGCGGCCTTCTGTGTATGTTGTAGATGAAGAGAGGCTTTGGATTGAGGAGAAAGGCTGAGCAATGTGTGGGGCGAGTCAGATCGAGAGGGGAATTTATAGAGAGAAGACCGAGTCCGGCTTGGATAGCGGTGAACGAGCGGGGGACGCAGGGAGACGTCGGATTGATAGCGATCCGCGTGAAGCACGCTAGAGGAGGCGAGAGCCGACGGATCGTAGCGGGTTAGGCACGGAGGGTGCGCCGAGAACGAGGGGGCGGGAGTAATGGAGGAGAAGGAGGCGGCGCGTGCATGCAGGAAAGGATTAAATTGGAGGCGTTGGTTTGGGAGAGAAGTAAATTAACGCCTGGTTTCGAGGTGGAAGACGGCACAATTAAAGGAGAATTTGTAACAAGATCGATTCACCTATCTTGGAAAGCGCTATGTATGGGGTCAGGCTAGTGATTGTTTCCCACACGATTGATTGATGCATTTACATGCGCATGGGGAGTTTCTTTTTTTTGAACCTGGGAAACAGATGTTCCATAACTATAGCCATACTAGTAAATATGCACGTGCAATGCACGTTTCATTACAATTCAAAAATCAAACTGTGTAATTAAATGCATGGATAGATTTTCACACTTCGAAGAATCATAATTAACTGGAGCAATCGTTATGCATAAAAATATTATATGAAAAGTTGGTTAATGTGTTTTAATATACTTGCATGAGAGAAATATATAATCATGTGTTAGTGTAGTACCGCAAGATACAAAAATGACTTGAAATATGTGTCATCCAAGCTGACCATGTGCACGACTCACGTTTGACAAAATATATGAAACCCGGATCGTTTTGGACACGATCAATCTTGTGTATCCATAATTACCATATCTAATCTACACTACTATTAAAAGAGCAAACATGAACTCCCCTAAAGCCACACAACAAACTATACACGGGATAATCTGAACCCTTTGATCAAATTAACTTAAACACATCCAACCGCTTATATTACGCGATGAGTCTATCACCTAAATCAATGACTGAGATCGAATGTTCTGCCGAGCAGACGCTGTTGTCTGCCAACCGTCCTCGCCCTCCGCATCCCTCGATCTCGGCAGCCCCGCCCACGGCACCCTAATTTACGCAACGATTCCGCGATGGTTATCCCGCTAATTTCTCTGCTCCAGATCCATCGTCTTCCAACTCGCTCTGCCCCTGTGATCCCCTCTGCCCTGCCCTACCACCACCGCGATCCCGTGCCACCCCCACGCGTGCCCCGCCCTCCCGTGCCGCCCCCATGAGTGCCCCGCGCTCCCGCCATCATGCTACAGGCCCAGACCCAGGCGGGGGGATCTATCCTCGGCGCCAGAGGGGACGACGGCCTGGGGGTGATGAGGAGGACAAGCAGCGCGCGTATCTGGTGGTCAACCGGGAGAGAGCGCACCTATCGCTGCAGAGGAAGAAGAAGTGCACTCGCCGCCACCGCCATGTGAGAGGCTCCTGCTTCTGGAGGCGAGGAGCTTGTCCACGTCCAACTCCTAAGGAGAGGCGCGGTCCACATGCTCGCCGGGCTGCCCCCACCCACCCCATGGGTACCTGCTCGCCGCTGCCTCCACCCACTCCACGCACTCCTACACACCACTACTAGCCTGCTGTAACCCTCCACCATGGGCACGAGAGCATGCCGTGTTAGCTGCAGCAAGCATTTTATGACCTCTTAAGTGTCTTAAGTGTTTGATATAATGCCCACAGAAGTCAAGCAAAAAACTATTTCAAGTTTGCACCGATGTTTATGATAGTTGGGGATTATGGATAAAATATATATTTTGTTGGCTAATGATTGTCTCAATTTGTTATGTGGGAATTTTGTTGTAGCAAAAGTTGAATAGGTGTTCATCAGTTGACCGTCGTCTCCGGCTGCCCGTCCGCTTCATGGGTACGTTTGCTACAACTTAGAAATTAGAATCAGTCCCATTCATGTCTTTGTTGGGTCGATTGCCCTCTTGCAATGGAATTTATTTTGTGATGAATCGACAGAACATAAAAATTTGATGAATCGATCTGGCCACATCATTTTACGTTTATTGATTGATCTGGGTAATTTGTATGCAATTTGCTGTGCAAATCAATCTAGCTGATTTTCAGAGTTAATCACAACAAGTGCAATATTAACCTCACGAGGTCTCTTCACTAATTTTAGAGATGATTTTACATCCAACAGATTCTGTTCCTATAGTAATTTGTGAATGGCGTACGTATGAAGTGCTTTCAGCCATAGCAACATGCACATACAAGTGCTTGGAAGCAGGCATGTTGATTGATTTCTGGGAGACTAGCATGAACGAAGAAGCGAACTAGATAAGCTTTCGGCCGTAGCTCACAAATATGTTCCTTCTTCTCCGTTGAACTATTTTTCCCTATTGCAGATGCCTAATCATCGGAACTATGAGCAAGTAGGCTATCGTTTACAATCTCAACAATTCAGTGATGTTGAAGCTAATCATTTGACTTCACTGCTTTCACAACATATAGGTATTGCTCTGATTTTAAATTTTTAAGTTAGTCGGGTTGCTAATTTGGTGTTGCAGACAGTCACATAATGACTAAGTATTGCTAATTTTCCCAACGAATCAAAGTTAGGTGCATACGTTCTCCGAGAAGGATAGTGTATGGCCTTTGGGCATGGGTACATTTTAAAACATGACATGTTCATGAAAATGTCTTCTTACAAAATGAACTGGTAATGAGATATTATGTTCATTTTTTCTAGCTATACAATTACTGAAGATGGGCTAAGAGTTGTGCCTTTTTAATTACTATGAATTTACATAGCAAAGAATCGGTAATGAGAAGTTATGTTCAATGCATGCAAAGAACGTATTTTATGAAGATCGTTGTCTCCTGGATGGCGCATATTTTATATGACATCTGCCATCTTGTTCTTCTTGGTTGCTTGCAGATACAAAATTAGGAGGTCGGTTCTTTGTCAAGATCCAGAGGGTATTCCCCGTTTAAAGACGTGTCACTTGGTAAGGTTCTACAACCACTCAGGTTTTAGCCAAGTCAAATAAAGACAGATCCCACTAGATTGTTCTCCATTCATGTCAATCCATTTATTATTTTATCTTTTTAGGGAATGTTTCTCATCTCCTTCTAATGTGATTCTTTTTATTTATTTTCCTGATTTATGTGCATGTTATGAGCCAACTTCAACAGTTATGTTTGGCGAATATAAAGTAGGGACCTTTGCTACATAATAATATAAAGAGTTTACTCAAGGATGTTTATCAACTAGCAAGGTACTCTATTTGCAAGCTGAATGTGAACTTTTCTGAAAAAGATGCATGGCAGTTGTATCTTATGAGACAAAATATTTATGTTTGCAGTTTCAAATACTTAGTAATCATCAGAATACATATCGTATGTCAAACTAAGTGGTTGTAGAGCTTTACTTTTTTGTCCTTAACTTCTTACCACGACATTACTTATTTAGTTCTCTTTGCTAACAGAAACACCGATCTAAAACTTTACGGCCTTACGTGCTTCCATTGCTTCGATAAGAATTATTCTTTTGTTCGTTTATGAAATGGATACGGGCAATTCCACTATTCGTCTCATTTTCTTCAATGATATGAGAAGATCTGATTTTGTTTCTAGCTGCCTTTCTGTTGCTCATTTTGAGCGATCAATGATATCCCCTGCTACCGCTTCCAGTATGCATCTTCTGGAATCCAAGGGTCAGAACATTCATCTCGACCATCAGGTATGGTCTGCTTACAACGACATTTTTTCTAATTTATGAATCATTGAAGTATGATGATGTTTGTACTATTTTTTTTCTTGTCTGCAGACATATCCGAGATGCTGATAAAATCAGTCCCCAATTTTTGAAAATCGATAATGTCTATAAGGACAGCAAAGCTTGATGTTGTATTTTCCCCTTACTGTACCTTATACCATACACCACTGAAATTTTCCCTCCAGTTCAATGAATTGTACATACCGGACATGTTTCAGATTTGTACTGCCCTTTCTGCTACATATACAATATTATTGAAGCTTTTTACTGCTCGTACTTGACTGGGGAGTGAAGAAAGAGCCGACCGAGATATTTTTGTCTCTTTCCTCTTGTTATGAAGAGTTGCTACAATACAACTGCTTTATTGTTGATAGGAAAAATAGTGTAAAATAAACTTTGACATTCCACTTTCTAACTACACATTTTAAATTAGGCAGACTCTACAAGTATAATAAAGAAAATGTCAGGTGAGAGGGCATGGCTGCAGAGCCGAGGGGACGTCTTCATTAGCCTGAGAAATTGTGATGGGGAGCTTGTAGTTAACAACAATGTTTTTTTGTGTAATTCTTAGCCATTAGATATGGTAATTATGGATACACAAGATTGATCGTGTCCAAAACGATCCGGGTTTCATATATTTTGTCAAACGTGAGTCGTGCACGTGGTCAGCTTGGATGACACATATTTCAAGTCATTTTTGTATCTTGCGGTACTACACTAACACATGATTATATATTTCTCTCATGCAAGTATATCAAAACACATTAACCAACTTTTCATATAATATTTTTATGCATAACGATTGCTCCAGTTAATTATGATTCTTCGAAGTGTGAAAATCTATCCATGCATTTAATTACACAGTTTGATTTTTGAATTGTAATGAAACGTGCATTGCACGTGCATATTTACTAGTGGCTAAGAATTACACAAAAAAACATTGTTGTTAACTACAAGCTCCCCATCACAATTTCTCAGGCTAATGAAGACGTCCCCTCGGCTCTGCAGCCATGCCCTCTCACCTGACATTTTCTTTATTATACTTGTAGAGTCTGCCTAATTTAAAATGTGTAGTTAGAAAGTGGAATGTCAAAGTTTATTTTACACTATTTTTCCTATCAACAATAAAGCAGTTGTATTGTAGCAACTCTTCATAACAAGAGGAAAGAGACAAAAATATCTCGGTCGGCTCTTTCTTCACTCCCCAGTCAAGTACGAGCAGTAAAAAGCTTCAATAATATTGTATATGTAGCAGAAAGGGCAGTACAAATCTGAAACATGTCCGGTATGTACAATTCATTGAACTGGAGGGAAAATTTCAGTGGTGTATGGTATAAGGTACAGTAAGGGGAAAATACAACATCAAGCTTTGCTGTCCTTATAGACATTATCGATTTTCAAAAATTGGGGACTGATTTTATCAGCATCTCGGATATGTCTGCAGACAAGAAAAAAAATAGTACAAACATCATCATACTTCAATGATTCATAAATTAGAAAAAATGTCGTTGTAAGCAGACCATACCTGATGGTCGAGATGAATGTTCTGACCCTTGGATTCCAGAAGATGCATACTGGAAGCGGTAGCAGGGGATATCATTGATCGCTCAAAATGAGCAACAGAAAGGCAGCTAGAAACAAAATCAGATCTTCTCATATCATTGAAGAAAATGAGACGAATAGTGGAATTGCCCGTATCCATTTCATAAACGAACAAAAGAATAATTCTTATCGAAGCAATGGAAGCACGTAAGGCCGTAAAGTTTTAGATCGGTGTTTCTGTTAGCAAAGAGAACTAAATAAGTAATGTCGTGGTAAGAAGTTAAGGACAAAAAAGTAAAGCTCTACAACCACTTAGTTTGACATACGATATGTATTCTGATGATTACTAAGTATTTGAAACTGCAAACATAAATATTTTGTCTCATAAGATACAACTGCCATGCATCTTTTTCAGAAAAGTTCACATTCAGCTTGCAAATAGAGTACCTTGCTAGTTGATAAACATCCTTGAGTAAACTCTTTATATTATTATGTAGCAAAGGTCCCTACTTTATATTCGCCAAACATAACTGTTGAAGTTGGCTCATAACATGCACATAAATCAGGAAAATAAATAAAAAGAATCACATTAGAAGGAGATGAGAAACATTCCCTAAAAAGATAAAATAATAAATGGATTGACATGAATGGAGAACAATCTAGTGGGATCTGTCTTTATTTGACTTGGCTAAAACCTGAGTGGTTGTAGAACCTTACCAAGTGACACGTCTTTAAACGGGGAATACCCTCTGGATCTTGACAAAGAACCGACCTCCTAATTTTGTATCTGCAAGCAACCAAGAAGAACAAGATGGCAGATGTCATATAAAATATGCGCCATCCAGGAGACAACGATCTTCATAAAATACGTTCTTTGCATGCATTGAACATAACTTCTCATTACCGATTCTTTGCTATGTAAATTCATAGTAATTAAAAAGGCACAACTCTTAGCCCATCTTCGGTAATTGTATAGCTAGAAAAAATGAACATAATATCTCATTACCAGTTCATTTTGTAAGAAGACATTTTCATGAACATGTCATGTTTTAAAATGTACCCATGCCCAAAGGCCATACACTATCCTTCTCGGAGAACGTATGCACCTAACTTTGATTCGTTGGGAAAATTAGCAATACTTAGTCATTATGTGACTGTCTGCAACACCAAATTAGCAACCCGACTAACTTAAAAATTTAAAATCAGAGCAATACCTATATGTTGTGAAAGCAGTGAAGTCAAATGATTAGCTTCAACATCACTGAATTGTTGAGATTGTAAACGATAGCCTACTTGCTCATAGTTCCGATGATTAGGCATCTGCAATAGGGAAAAATAGTTCAACGGAGAAGAAGGAACATATTTGTGAGCTACGGCCGAAAGCTTATCTAGTTCGCTTCTTCGTTCATGCTAGTCTCCCAGAAATCAATCAACATGCCTGCTTCCAAGCACTTGTATGTGCATGTTGCTATGGCTGAAAGCACTTCATACGTACGCCATTCACAAATTACTATAGGAACAGAATCTGTTGGATGTAAAATCATCTCTAAAATTAGTGAAGAGACCTCGTGAGGTTAATATTGCACTTGTTGTGATTAACTCTGAAAATCAGCTAGATTGATTTGCACAGCAAATTGCATACAAATTACCCAGATCAATCAATAAACGTAAAATGATGTGGCCAGATCGATTCATCAAATTTTTATGTTCTGTCGATTCATCACAAAATAAATTCCATTGCAAGAGGGCAATCGACCCAACAAAGACATGAATGGGACTGATTCTAATTTCTAAGTTGTAGCAAACGTACCCATGAAGCGGACGGGCAGCCGGAGACGACGGTCAACTGATGAACACCTATTCAACTTTTGCTACAACAAAATTCCCACATAACAAATTGAGACAATCATTAGCCAACAAAATATATATTTTATCCATAATCCCCAACTATCATAAACATCGGTGCAAACTTGAAATAGTTTTTTGCTTGACTTCTGTGGGCATTATATCAAACACTTAAGACACTTAAGAGGTCATAAAATGCTTGCTGCAGCTAACACGGCATGCTCTCGTGCCCATGGTGGAGGGTTACAGCAGGCTAGTAGTGGTGTGTAGGAGTGCGTGGAGTGGGTGGAGGCAGCGGCGAGCAGGTACCCATGGGGTGGGTGGGGGCAGCCCGGCGAGCATGTGGACCGCGCCTCTCCTTAGGAGTTGGACGTGGACAAGCTCCTCGCCTCCAGAAGCAGGAGCCTCTCACATGGCGGTGGCGGCGAGTGCACTTCTTCTTCCTCTGCAGCGATAGGTGCGCTCTCTCCCGGTTGACCACCAGATACGCGCGCTGCTTGTCCTCCTCATCACCCCCAGGCCGTCGTCCCCTCTGGCGCCGAGGATAGATCCCCCCGCCTGGGTCTGGGCCTGTAGCATGATGGCGGGAGCGCGGGGCACTCATGGGGGCGGCACGGGAGGGCGGGGCACGCGTGGGGGTGGCACGGGATCGCGGTGGTGGTAGGGCAGGGCAGAGGGGATCACAGGGGCAGAGCGAGTTGGAAGACGATGGATCTGGAGCAGAGAAATTAGCGGGATAACCATCGCGGAATCGTTGCGTAAATTAGGGTGCCGTGGGCGGGGCTGCCGAGATCGAGGGATGCGGAGGGCGAGGACGGTTGGCAGACAACAGCGTCTGCTCGGCAGAACATTCGATCTCAGTCATTGATTTAGGTGATAGACTCATCGCGTAATATAAGCGGTTGGATGTGTTTAAGTTAATTTGATCAAAGGGTTCAGATTATCCCGTGTATAGTTTGTTGTGTGGCTTTAGGGGAGTTCATGTTTGCTCTTTTAATAGTAGTGTAGATGCACAGCGAGATCGCTGGCGACAAAGGCTGATGCAAAATCTGGGCCCTGATCGAAGGCCACAACCCACAGGCATGATCGTATGGCAAATATCGTCAGTGGACCTCATCTTACCGCCTGAATTCACCTGGCCGTTTCTTGCAGACCATCAACGCCAGAGCAGTATCTCTCTTACTGGCCTCAAGCTTCCATATGTATTCAAACACCTCCCGCTGGGTTTCTACACTGCAGTAACACCAGCCTGGCATCCTCGGCAAGAGAAAATGAGCGCACTAAATAGACTGGGATTATGTATTAGAAAAGAGAACAAAGGCAAGAGAAAATGAGCGCATGTTCCACCTCGGCATGCAACGCCCAAGAAGCCTGAATTCGCCTTGTTTCTTGCATATCATTTAAAATCCTGGATGTGCTGCTTAATCGTATGCTAAATATCATCAGTGGACCTCATCTTACCACCTGAATTCGCCTTGTTTCTTGCATACCACCAAGGAAAACACTTTCTATCTTAGGCTGAAAAGACTACAACGTCAGACCACTCGAAGGCCGTCGATTTGATCGAAAACTGACGCACAAGATTTTGCTTCGTTTGTAATAATACAGCAAAAGAAAAAGAGAAAAAAAAATCACATCTGAGTAACCACCTGCAACCCCCGTCCGTAAATCATTGGATAGTAGCATTCTTTTCTTTCTTGGCAAACAAATCGTTAATTTGAATTAGAACCATGTGTAATCATAACTGGAAATATCTCTCTTTAGTGGAAGCACTAGAGTATTTGGTTGGAAGCAATTCTCGTGTCGATGGAAACAAGATTGTGATGTTTCCTGAAACGAAGGAAGAATCATATCATAAGGAAAGGAAGCAAGGCTGCCGGATTTGATTTGTTTCCTTGGAATCCAAAATCAGCAACCGTGAGTGATTTTCGGAAGCACTTAAACCACAACGTCAATTGGATTCTGTTTTGGAAACTCCACATTAATTAATTCTTTTCTGTTTTGGAAACTTCCTTGTGGGGTCCCTATGGATGTTGGATGAAGCAGCGTGGCCAGTAAGAGTGGTCTGATGGGATCCCTAGCATCCCATCATCAAGCTTCCATATGTATATCAAACACCTCCCGCTGGGTTTCTACACTGCAGTAACACATTCTGAATCACATCAGGTCTGTTACTAAGAAAGATACTGATAAATGGATCAGGACGACTCAAAAAAAAAAAGGATCAGGCAACGCACTAAATAGACTGGGATTATGTATTAGAAAAAGATAACAAAGGCAAGAGAAAATGAGCGCCTGTTCTATACAACCTACAGACAGACTCAAAATATCATAAACCTGTGAATGGTGTCCGAGATGATCAGACACTGCAAAAATGGCTCATTAGAGAGCAAAATGGGAACAAAAATGCCTCCATGAGCTGCTTGGATGACTTTAACGCAGGAGCACATGCATACATACATGAGCTTTTAAATTTCCAGTCTTTGCATGTTGATGAACAATCTACTGTTCCAGGAGGAAATCAATCTCAGGCACCATGACAAATTCACCAAAACCCCAAAAAAGGCACCAAAACCGTACACAACCAAGCATCAGCTACAACCAAACCCAACACCACAGGTTCGTACATGCATGGTCATCTTTACCAAAAGACTCTCACTAACATGTTACAACAACTCCCACCACCTGAAGGTACAAGAAAAATGACAAAACGCCCAACTCCAGTGCTCGGCTCAGCGACTCCGGCCAAGGGCTTTGATGTCTTCGACGGTTGGCGATGACGGACTCAAAAAGTTGCTTCGTCTCGCCCAAGGGCTTTAAAGTCTTCGACGGTTGGCGATGACGGCCTCAAAAAGTTGCTTCGTCTCGGCCAAGGGCTTTGATGTGTCTTCGATGGCTGGTTCCGAAGGCCTCAAAAAGCTGCTTCATCTCGGCCAAGGGCTTTGATGTGTCTTCGATGGCTGGTTCCGAAGGCCTCAAAAAGCTGCTTCATCTCGGCCGAGGCACCATAGAATCCTTCGTTGCTGCAGTAGAAACATGACACGGTCAGTATCATGCTTGATGGGTTCATTCCTGCTATTCCACAATGCCCAAAATGACAAACCACAAATGCTCCCTGGTATCATATTTCAGCTATGAAACTGTGTCTTGTACAGAACTAGGTGTCCAGGTTCCAGACTAACAAAATACCAAACATAACTGGAGCACATACATTATATAAGATCATTTCCAGAATCCTTCCATGTTGATGAACATTCTGCTGTGCCATGCCACGAGGAAATCAATCTCGGGCGCCATGACAAATTTATCAAAACAAAAGAGATTGAGTACATATAGAAGCACCAAGATATTCATCACGCGTCCATGTTTTGTTGAATCAAAACAGAAACTCAACAGCTAAAACCAAACCCAAAACTCAACAACATGTTTGTAACCTGTACATGCATGATCATCTTTACTAGAAGACTCCCCCACCAACAGGTTATTAAAACAACTCCCACCACCTGACGGTACAAAAAATAAGGCATGGTCGTTTAATTGCTCAGTTCACAAAGTGTACGAAAGTTAGTTCAGTTTCGTCAGCAAGCTGCATCCAATCTAGAAGGGTAACTGTGACTGTAGGGTGTAAGTAACGGTGCAAGTAAATATGAAACCAGGGAGTGTAAGAATGTTTGAATCATGAGTCAAGGAAGATAACATTATTATTTCAGCAGGGAACACAAATTACCCGACTTGATGCAGATTTTACAGAATTGACTAGATGGAGTCAACATGGGCGTAAAGCAGGGGAAGGAGATGAACTCAACTTGGCTGTTTTGCAGCCGATGCCAAACAGTGCCGTCGTCCGTCGCACAGCAGCGGCGCCAACGCAAGACGCGGCCTCGGCTGGAGACAAGAGGCCTAGCACCATGATGAACCCCCTTTTCCTCTGTTGGACCCAACCCAATCCTGCATATACATGGACAAGACAAATGACAAATCTGGAGCTCAAATCATGACAAGACAATAATAAATCATGTCATGGGAGGGGGTCCATGGGGAAACCAAACAATACTCCCTCTGTAACTTAATAATATACATGAGTGTCAAAAAATGTCTTATATTAAATTACGGATGGAGCAGTATTTAGGACAAGCCAATGATCCTGAAATAGTGGGCAATCGAGCTATTTAAGCCCAAACAGTAGCGAACAAATGTTCAGAACATATTGACAACACACCTACATGCACTTGGTGATTTCCTGCGCACATGACAAGAGCACAGCACATACATGTTCTAGAGATGAACACGGATCACCTAAATACATATACAGTACATGAGGAGAGAAAATTGCATGATATATGGCAGTCTATATGATTAGAGCAGTAGCAACTGTAGCTCAAGTTGACATCCTAAACCCAACACCACCAACAGAGCAACATAAGCAATCAGAGCAGCATAAGCTGCACACTAACTAGCTGATGCTTTTGTTTGGTTGAGGAATGAAACAATTCTTCCATTGTTTTAAGTACAAGTACATCATGGTGAGCAATTGAGTTGGGCAAACCAAGCATCCAGTGTGGATCGAGGAACATATGGATTGTTACCTTCCTTGATGCAGCCAGTCAACGAGGAAGGTGGCATTCCAGTCCATGTGCCTGCTGCAAGGCAATTTTGGCATCCAATCATGAATTCATTCGGCAGCAAACATGAGCGGGATAGAAGGAAGCGGTAGAGATGAGCAACTGGAGGCAAGGAGCAGAGGAGGAGATAAGCTCACCTTGGCTGTTTTGTAGACGATGCCAAACAGTGCCACTGTCGCACGGCAGCGGGGCCAATGGAAGACGCCACCGAGGCTTGGAGACAGAGCCCTAGCACCATGATGAACCCCTTGTCCTCTTTTGTACCTAATCCAATCCTGCAGAAACATGGGCAACACAAATGAAATGGAATCATGTAATGGGAGGGTATCCATGGGGAAAGAAATGAATACTAGTCCCTCCATAACCAAATATAAGAAGTTTTGTCGTTCAGATGGAACTACAAAAACTGCTTATATATTTAGTTAAAGAAGGGAGTACTGGACTTGAATCTCGAGAAAACGCAAACGTAGCAACGAATACAAGAAAGATTATATCTTGACCATAGAGCAACAGCCAGCCAGACTAACTACACATGCATGCACATGTGTATATCCCCTGCCCTCCAATGTAACAAAGACGGACTATTTCCATGAGGATGATGCAAAAGAGAAAGACCTGCTCGTCGGCCGGGATGGGGGTCGGAGATGATGCTGCTGCTGCAAGTTCCACCACCTCGGCGGCAGGATCGACGGAGGGCATCTGCACACGTCCTGCCAAATGGAAGCCAAAGGGGTCACGGGCTGCGGTGGAGTTGAGTTAAAAGGGGCAATGTGTGTTGCAAAACTGAAACTCTGAATATCCTCCCCGGTACAAGTCTGAATCTGACCTAGTCTCTTTGGTGTACCTCACCTCCCCACAAATCGATCTATCAATCTCTTCCCTGTTGCAAAACTGAAAGTTAAGTGTTGGAATTAATCAAGCCAAGACAAAACAGCCACAGATTTGTGCAGTTTTGTCGTCTCTGAAGATAATAAGTCATCCAATAAATATGGAGGAGCAGAGGATAGCATGAAGAGAAGAGCGGAGCATGGGTGCTGCTGTAGGTGGCTCTTCCACGGCGTCGTACTGGTTCTGGCGCGTCGTCCTTGTCCTGGTCATGTTGGCCCTTCCATGGCGTCGTCCTGGTCATGGTCATGGTCATGGAGACGGACGGGGGTGAGAGAGGGAGGAATAAGAGGAGGGACTCGTACCCATGCTCTACTCCGTGCTGTAGTGTGTTTGGTGCGGGATGACGTCCGTGCTGTAGTGTGTTTGGTGCGGGATGTGGCGATGGTTCGGATGCC
>LR738715.1:882304107-882323796 GCA_902687465.1 Secale cereale | reverse complement strand
AAGACATGTGTAACTTTTCTTACATCATCTCTCATAAATCGATAAGCATGGGGTTTTGCCAAAAACTGCTTGAAGAGGTTGTTGTCATACTATGTGGTGGAGTTTCAAGCCGTAGAAATGTAGTCCTGGGAGAAATCGGTGAATCAGGAACCCAGACCATGCAAGAGATGCGAGAGGAAGATGATGCGCTCACCGGAGCGGGGTTGCGGTACCCGGACCGACGTAGGTTCCCCTGTCGGTCTTTGAACCGCGGGAGAGCGAGGGGTGGCCACATCAGTCGCTGGCAGATGTGTGCCGTTAGAGTGCCCCGATCTCATCATGGGTGATGATACAAGGCCTCCATCGCCCCTGTTGCTCGAGGCTTATAACTCCCGGCGGCATTTTCTTGGCACACTTCATAGCCTTGGTTGCCCCTGCAGAGGCACCCTCGCCGACGCCCAATTCCCCTCCTCCTCGGTGACCATGGGTGCACCCCCACGGTCGACCCTTCATGGACCGCCCAATCAGGTCACGCGGACATCTGTCGTCCTTGCAGATCGGACGGTGTCGTGGAATTAACACGGCAGATGTCCGGTTTAACGGACTTGATGATGGAACCATCGCACGGGTTAACTTGAAAGGGTTCATAGCACACAAAGGACACAGAGGGTTTATACTAGTTCGGCCCCTTCAAAGAAGGTAAAAGCCTACGTCTAGTTGGTTTGGTATTGCTTGGGCGTCGGATTACAGGGAGCGGATTCGCTTGCCTGTGTCTCGACGGTTTGATCGTTGCTTGTCCCTGAACCGTCCGGGTCGTCCCTTTATATAGAGGTAACGCCTGGTCCGGTTTACAGAGTCCCGAGGCTGGCTCATACTTGTGTCCGCCTCGGTCTCTGTCTTTTCTTTCTTATCCCTCAAGTTACATTGCTTGGCGGTTTACAAACCGCACTTCTATACATGGGCCTTAAGATCTCATGGGCCGTAGCCTTTACTAAAATACTACAACCAAATATAACATAACTAAGCCGGTTTACACTAGCCGGTTCATACCTGCTAGTCATATCCCTGACATTAGGCCCCAGAATGATTTGAACTTGTTCATATCAGTCTTCCTTGTCTTGTATAATTTTCTTCTTTGTCTTCATATTTTTGTAAACCGGCTCGGACGTCATCTTCGAGAATCATTAAATCTGACCGTGACATCATCTCCGCATTTAACGCCGTGAGCTGTACTGTAGCCTTGTTTTAAGGGTTATCCCGAGAATCGAGGCGCCAGAAGATCTTTATCCGATTTTTTGCTTCCTCGAATCCCGCACCTGTCGCTTCGGATCTGACTCCCCTTTATAAATACCGCCACCCTTCATTCATTATCTTCTTCTCGCTCCGTCTTCTTCTTCCGTCTTCTTCCTCTGTCGCCGCCCGAGCTCGAACCGCCGCCGACGACCGCTGGATCCAAGTCCTCGCCTGGCCGCTGCATCACCCTGAACTCGACCAGAAAACCTCCGCCGCCGATCTTTGCTGCTCCAGGTACATCCTTCTTCTCCATTATCAGTTCGCAACTTCTAGGGTTTCCTTCCACGCCTCCGCCATTAGAGCTTAAATATAAACTTCATCTTGTTCAACCTTCAAGCAAATGACTTTTAGTAACGTTATCCTTTCAGATCTTGCTTTTTAACTGTGCTTTTATCCTGCTGTAAGTACTTCAGATCTTTGTCATTTCTGTCTAGCCTGCAGATCCATCCGCTTAGTATAAGGTCCTTGTAGCTTTCCCTGCACACTCCTAGATTTGTTTCTCTTTTCCTAGTATGCTCAGATCTATTCCTCCTTAGCAGTCTTTTGAAAACCTGTTTTTCTCCTCGGTAGATCTGCTAAGTATGTCCCGGTTTAAGTTGATATACCCTGTTCCTTGCGAAGCTCTGTAACTCAACGCAACGGTTTAGCCGTCCTTCTTCAACTGCCATTAACCGGAAATGATGTAGCTTGTTATAATTACCGGTTTAACCACGCCATTAGTCCTCAGTTTAAACCGTTGCGTAGTTTTCATAGATAGTTTCCGGTTTATGCCGCTGTACTTTCATAATCCGTTTTCTGTATTTTACCTTTCCAGTACTTTGCTCCTTCGTCGCAATGGCCAAACAGTATGTCTCCTGCGATTGGGTTCCTTCGGTCATCACTGAGGATGATTTAATCAAGATGTCTGAAATTGGTACGTTAGGATCTCAGTCTGAGTTAAAGTGGCGGGCTCCGGGTAATGAATGCCCCCCTACTCCCAGATCCGGGGAGGTCATTGTGTTTTTGGATCATATATCTCGAGGTTTCTCTCCCCCCGGTTCAAAGTTTTTCCGGGATGTTCTTGCTGCTTTCCAACTGCACCCGCAGGACCTTGGACCCAATTCTGTCTCAAACATCTGCGACTTCCAAGTATTTTCTGAGGTGTATCTGCAAGAGGAACCTTCCGTCGATCTATTCCGGGATTTCTTTCATTTGAACCGGCGCACCGAGTTTACCAGCGGACCACATCAGGAGCTCGGTGGCGTTAGTATTCAGAAGAGGAGAGACGTGGTGTTTCCCCATGCCGCTTTGCACTCTCATCCCAAAGACTGGAATAAGACCTGGTTTTACTGTGTGGACACTTCTCCTGAAGGGGAGAACCCTCTGCCGGGTTATCGTGAAACCCGTATTCCGGAGAATCATCCCTTACCATCACGGCTCGGCGCTGTTGAACGGACCCGGTTCTCACCACAGCTCTCCAAGCTAAGAGCTTTCATAGCAAATGGTTTAATTGGGACCGATTTTCTACGCTGCTGGCTATCTTGGAGCATACTTCCCTTGAGCCGGCGATCTCAGTTAATGTGCAAGTATTCTGGTAAACCGGATGATCCTCAAAGGTTTACCAAGGAAAGCTTTCTGAATCGGAAGTTGTGGAATCAGCGAAGAAAATTCTCAATGTTTCCTTGGCAGACTGTGCTAAGGTCGGTTTAGCTCCATATTACAAGAAGAATAAGCTGCCCGCAGTAAGTTTCTCTTTACCCTGTATTTGTAATCCGTTTCTTTTGAACCGTCTTTCAATTTGTCTTTATTTCTTTCAATTAGGCTGATGATCCTTTCTGGAAGAGAAAGCCTCAGGAGAAAACCGTCAAACAGGTCCGGCGAAAAACCCCTGCAAACAAAAAGAGGAAAGCAGCCGTTGACGCCGGTTCACCCACTGAGGACGATGATCCGGACTCCGAGGTATGCTTTAATCTGGTTTAGATTTTTGCTTTCATGTACTTGTAGCCGTATCTAATGATACCTTTCCACAGGAATTGCCTGAAGGTGATAACCCGGCTGAAATTGAGGTAAACCTTCTTTCTTCTGACTCAGAACCTCTTCCCCAAAAAAGTCGTCGGACCGTCCGGAAATATCAATTTTCTCATCCTTATGCTCAGTTAGACCCTAACTTTACTTTGAAGAAGCAACAGCACGAAGCTTTTCGCCGGACCACTCGCCACAGTGGCCTGGCGGTGGAGTCATCCAGAATTTCCTTAACTCCGGTTCGAAAACGCCGTGCTGAGGTGATACTTTCTCCGACCCTCCTTCATCCCAAGGCCGGTCTTATCCGAAAACCCCTTAAACCGTCTGACCCTGACTATCAGGAAACTCCATTGTCTTCCTCCGGTGAATCGACCGCCACGCAGCTTCCTCCCCTGAAAACCGTCCCAAGGTAATTTTCCTCACCTCTTCCGGTTTACGATCTCCTTTTTGCTTTATAATGCTAACTCATTTGCATATTTTTCTAGCAAACCGAAACCCAGCAAGAAGCCCAAGGCGAATAAGCCCATTGCTGATCCTACTGCGGATGATCCGATTGCTAATCCGTCAACAATTGTTCCCCCAGAAGGTGAACCCGTAGCTCCTGTTGAAGACCCTGCTCCTGAAAATCCTATTACAGAAGACGTCCAAAATCCACCAAGTCCGGCCCGGGTTAATTCTCCTCAGATTAATCCGGCGTCTCCTGATCCGGCTCACACTGTTACTCCCCCCAATGCACCAACTTCTCCTGATGTTGTGGTTACTGGGGCTGCTTACGTTGCTCCAGCTGAACCCACCGTTTTAGCCAAACATACGGCTAAAGCGGAAAAATTATCTCAGGAAAAGGGGAAGTGGAGTACTGACATATCCAGCCTTTCCGGCATGAGCGCTCAAGACATTTATTCTGGGTATCTGAACCGGCTCCACAGCAGTCGGGATTATGAAGCCAGCTTGGTAAACTTAATGAGGGAAAAATATGAGGTAAACTTCCTCTTCTGACTTTGTTCTTTTGATGCATCTCTATCTCATAACAGCCACCAAGTTCCGGTTTAGCTGCTTACTGAAGGTGATCCGGAACTTTGTTGATTGAACTGTTGGCCTTTACATTAGCCCCCAAGTATCAAGTAGATAACTTGCTTATGTAGTTGATACTTGTAAAAATTGCTGTCAATACTTCAATTATACATTAGCCCCCAAGTGTCAAGCAGACAACTGGTTTGTGTGCTTGAGACTTGTAACTTTAAATTGTCTTTGCTGTACTGCTTCAACTGCCATTAGCCCCCAAGTGTCAAGCAGACAACTTGGTTGTGTGCTTGAGACTTGACTAAACTTCACCTCTTGTTGTTGAACTTTGTCTGCAGGCTGAGCTGAACCGGAATGCTCTTGAGCTTAACGAGCTTCGAAGCCGCTTTCTGAAACAGAGTCTGCCGCTTCAAAGGCTAAAAAATAACTTCAAGTGAGCTTAAAGACCGCTGAAGACTTGAAGAAATATTTTGAGGAGGAGCGGGCTACTTTTGAGGTCCAGAAGAAAGATCTTGAAAAACGGGTTCAGGATGCTGAAGGAGCACTTAATCCGGTGACGGAAGAACTGTCCGGATTAAGACGGCAAATTGAATTAATGACCTCTGCTGTTTTCGGTAAATATAATCTGAACTCCTGCCTTCATCTTTGTAACCTATGCCTTGTACCGGTTTAACGGAGATTGTTGTATGTAGGTCGCCGTGTCTCCCATCTTGGGGATGACGTGCGGAAAAAAATCAAGGCTTGCTACACCTTGGTCGAACAGCTGTACTCCGGGGCGCAAAGGATCATCAGTGCTTCTTCGTTTGGTAAACCGGCCCCTACTACAATACAAGATACATTAAACAAGTTATCTGTTTTGCCAGCTTGTCTGGAAGAGGTCAAGAAGTCTGCTGCGCGGGGTGGTGCTCTTCTGGCCCTTACGAGGGCTAAGGCTTGGGTCCCGGATTTTGATCCGGAGGAGGCTTTTACGGGATTCCCGGATACGACGGAGGACGGCTCACCTTTCACCGAAACTGATCTCTATGCTTTGACGAAAGAGATGCGTCCCCTCGCCAGCAAGCTTGCCGCTGAATCGGATTTTTCTAGATATCATCCAGGATACAATCTGCAGAACGAGCGGGTGGAGCGACCGGTTTACGATACTGTCAACTTAATCCCGCCGGTTCGTCCTCACACCTTTGCCCCTGACATTGATCCTTCTGAACTTATCAACGATGAAGTGTATTTCCGGGCCTTGGCGAAGATTGATTGGCGTGCGCCGGACTTCCAACCGCTTCATGAAGATGAAGATGTTCCGGAACAAGGTGATGGCCAGCCGTCCCAGCAAGGAGAAGCCTAATCTTGAACTTTATTGCTGTAATCATAACTGATATTCCGTTAAACGATGTTTCCGAACCGTTGGGCTCATCATGCCTTGTAATAAGTTAGCCGAAACGTAATGTGCTTCAATCCGAATAGTTTGTCTTCATGAAATATCCTCCGGTTGACTTGTTTGTTTGATGTGGTTGCCTTCCTCTATACAGAAAAAATATCGAAAAAATATGTCCTAGTGGCTTACCACTGAGATTTATGTGGCCAATACACTTTAAACCGGCAGGACTTTAAAGTCACTTTATGAAGGTCTTCATGAATCCAAATAGAAACTCGAAATTCTCCGGTCCATCTTGATGATAAATCCGGTTCATCTTGTTTCAGAAAGTTGTAACTTTTGCCTGATATGCGAGCCGGGTTTTAATAAACGCCGGTTTATTTGGTCTGATATACATGATCCAGACTTTCAATTTTATAGATATGTGGTCAACTTGCATAGCTGTTCCACTCCGGTTTAAAAGGTTATAGAACACACAAACACCAAAACTATGCGATTTTTGCAAATAAGACCATGTAGTCGAGGCTTTTTCAAAGAGCTGCCAGGCTCAAAGCAAGGTTCAGCCAATCACTGGGACGCGGATTGGCCGACACTCCCAGAGGGCCTAGCCAATCACTGAACGTGGAATTATCCAACTTTTCAGAGGGCCGAAAGAACCGTATATAAAAATTATTCCGATCACTGGGACGCGGATTGGCCGACACTCCCAGAGGGCCTAGCCAATCACTGAACGTGGAATTATCCAACTTTTCAGAGGGCCGAAAGAACTGTATATAAAAATTATTCCGATCACTGGGACGCGGATTGGCCGACACTCCCAGAGGGCCTCCAGGGTTCCTCCTGAACCGGTGGGTCAATCTAAACCAATCACTGAACGTGGACTTGTCCAACTTTTCAGAGGGTCGAAAGAACTGTGAAACCAATCCGATCACTGGGAGTGGATGATACCAACTCCCAGAGGGCCTCCAGGGTTCCTCCTGAACCGATGGGTCAATGTAAACCAATCACTGAACGTGGACTTGTCCAACTTTTCAGAGGGTTTATAGAACTTACCAAATTAATCCGATCACTGGGAGTAGATGATACTAACTCCCACAGGGCCTCCAGTGTTTCGTCTGAACCTATGGTTTTTTTTATGGAGTCTTCTCTTCTTGAACCGGATATGATCTCCTATTCTTGAGAGTTCTATTGCTCCTTCATATATTCTGCAAAAAATTAGTTTCTAAACCGGCCAATATTGAAATATAGTATTTGATAGTAAACTTGTATGGTTGTTTTTCATAGGATTTTTGTATATGGAAAAAGGGCTGAGCCCCCGGTTTACCGAGGGTGCCGGTTTATTCATTATTCATAATATATACATAGGATACATTGGAGCACATAGCTCAAGTATAGTATGGCCGTAAATGGGCGATGTTCCATGGCCTCTTCGTCTCCTCTTCCGATGTCCGTGAGTCCTTGTGTTCTCGAATGTCCACCAAGTAATATGAACCGTTGTGTAGATTCTTGCTGACCAAAAAGGGCCCTTCCCAAGGTGGGGATAGCTTGTGCATATCTGTTTGGTCTTGGATGAGCCGGAGTACCAAGTCACCCTCCTGGAATGTCCTTGTTCTAATCCGGCGGCTTTGATATCTGCGCAAATCCTGCTGATAAATCGCCGACCGCGCTGCAGCCGTATCACGCTCTTCATCCAACCGGTCTAAACCGTCCTGTCTTGACTCCTCGTTGATTGCTTCCACATAGGCCGTTATCCTTGGTGAGTCATGACGTATATCACTTGGAAGAACTGCTCCAGCGCCGTAAACCATGAAGAAAGGCGTGTAGCCTGTAGACCGGTTTGGTGTAGTATTAATGCTCCAAAGAACAGATGGCAATTCTTCAACCCAGCAACCTGGGGTTCTCTGCAAAGGTGTCATAAGCCGGGGTTTGATACCTCGCAAAATCTCCTGATTTGCCCTTTCGGCCTGGCCATTGGTCTGAGGATGAGCCACAGAAGATACATCTAATCGAATATGTTCTCTTTGACAGAACTCCTTCATTTCACCCTTAGATAGATTAGTACCATTGTCTGTGATGATGTTGTGTGGAAAGCCAAACCGGAATATCACTTTTTTGATGAATTTGACCGCTGTTGCCGCATCACACTTGCTTATAGGCTCCGCTTCAACCCACTTTGTAAACTTGTCCACTGCCACTAGTAGATGAGTTTTTTGATCTTGGGATCGTTTGAAAGGCCCAACCATATCAAGCCCCCAAGTTGCGAAAGGCCAAGTTATTGGTATCATCCGGAGTTCCTGTGCCGGCACCAGAGCACGCCTTGAGAATTTCTGACAAGCATCACACTTCCGGACCAGATCTGCCGCATCTGCATGTGCGGTTAACCAATAGAAACCATGTCGGAATGCCTTTGCTACCAATGATTTTGAACCGGCATGATGACCGCAATCCCCTTCATGAATCTCCCTTAAAACCTCACAACCTTCCTCAGTTGAAACACATCGCTGAAATACTCCCGAAGTACTACGATGGTGAAGCTCTCCGTTTGCAATTGTCATGGACTTAGAGCGCCGGATTATCTGTCGCGCTTCCTCTTCGTCTTCCGGCAACTCTCCTCGACCAAGGTATGCTAAATAGGGTAGCGTCCAATCCGGGATAATATGGAGTGCTGCAACTAGCTGCGCCTCTGGGTCTGGAACAGCTAAGTCTTCCTCCGAAAGTACTTGAACCGAAGGACTGTGCAATTCATCCAAAAAGGTGTTTGGTGGTACCGGTTTACGCTGTGACCCTAGCCGGCTCAGAGCATCGGCCACTTCGTTTCTCCGCCGGTCTATGTGATCCACCTGATATCCCTTAAAATGTCCTGCAACTGCTTCAACTTCTCGTCGATAAGCCGCCATGAGGGGATCTCTTGAATCCCACTTGCCAGATACCTGCTGTGCTACTAGGTCTGAGTCACCTAGGCACTTAACCCGGCTCAAATTCATCTCCTTTGCTAACCGCAAACCGTGAAGTAATGCCTCATACTCTGCTGCATTGTTAGTACAAGGAAATAATAAGCGGAGGACATAGCAAAACTTATCACCTCTGGGGGAAGTTAAGACAACTCCAGCCCCCGAGCCCTCCAACTGTTTGGAACCGTCAAAGTGAATCGTCCAATAGGTAAGATCCGGCTTCTCTTCAGGAGTCTGCAACTCTGTCCAGTCATTAATGAAGTCTACTAATGCCTGAGACTTTATAGCAGTGCGTGGCACATATTTCAACTCATGTGGGCTGAGCTCGATGGCCCATTTTGCTACCCTGCCTGTAGCTTCCCTGTTCTGGATTATATCCCCCAACGGGGCTGAGCTAACCACAGTTATCGGATGTCCTTGGAAATAATGCTTCAGCTTCCGGTTTGCCATGAACACCCCATATACCAACTTCTGCCAGTGAGGATATCTCTGCTTGGACTCAATGAGTACCTCGCTTATGTAGTAAACCGGGCGCTGAACCGGGTGTTCCTTCCCTGCTTCCTTGCGTTCCACCACAATAGCAACGCTGACCGCTCGTGTATTCGCAGCAACGTACAGTAGCAAAGGTTCCCTGTCAACGGGCGCAGCCAAAACTGGTGGGTTTGCTAATTGACTTTTCAGATCCTCAAACGCTGCATTTGCCTCCTCACTCCAGATAAACCGATCTGTTTTCCTCAGCATCTGGTAAAGCGGGATTGCCTTCTCTCCCAAACGACTGATGAACCGGCTTAACGCTGTGATCCGGCCAGCTATGCGCTGAACATCATTGATACAAACCGGTTTAGTCAAAGACGTGATGGCTTTGATCTTCTCCGGGTTAGCCTCTATCCCTCTGTTTGAGACCAGGAATCCCAAAAGCTTACCAGCCGGAACACCGAAAGCACATTTTTCCGGATTAAGCATCATTCGGTAAGCCCGAAGATTATCAAAGGTTTCCTTGAGATCCTCTATCATTGTCCCTTCCTTCTTCGATTTGACCACAATGTCATCCACATAGGCATGAACGTTCCTTCCTATCTGCCCCTTCAAACAATTCTGAACGCAACGTTGATAAGTTGCCTGTGCACACTTAAGTCCAAAAGGCATAGACACATAGCAAAAAGCACCAAAAGGAGTTATGAAGGCTGTCTTCTCTTGGTCTTCCACTGCCATCTTGATCTGGTGATACCCTGAATATGCATCCAGAAAACTCAGCCGCTCACACCCCGCTGTGGCATCGATGATCTGATCGATGCGAGGTAGAGCAAAAGGATCAGTTGGGCACGCTTTATTGAGATCTGTGTAATCCACACACATTCTCCACTTCCCATTTTTCTTTAGGACCAGCACCGGATTAGCCAACCACTCCGGATGAAAAACTTCCACTATGAACCCTGCGGCCAAAAGTCTGGCCACTTCTTCTCCTATAGCCTTGCGCCTCTCTTCGTTGAAGCGGCGCAGATACTGTTTAACCGGTT
This sequence comes from Secale cereale, assembly GCA_902687465.1. NCBI lineage: Eukaryota > Viridiplantae > Streptophyta > Magnoliopsida > Poales > Poaceae > Secale > Secale cereale. Next base: position 882,313,666 of record LR738715.1, on the reverse strand, counting down.
TAAACTTCGGATCAATATTTAATTTGTGCTCAGCGAGTTCCCTCGGTATACCTGGCATGTCAGAAGGTTTCCATGCAAAGATATCCCGGTTCTCACGGATGAACTCGATGAGCGCGCTTTCCTATTTGGGATCAAGGTTAGCGCTGATAGTGAATTGTTTAGACGAGTCTCCAGGCACAAAATCAACCAGCTTGGTCTCTTCAGCTGATTTAAACTTCAACGCCGGATCATGCTCGGTAGTTGGCTTCTTCAGTGGAGTCATATCGGCCGGATCCACATTATCTTTATAATATTTCAACTCCTCTGTGGCACATACAGCTTCTGCATACGCTGCATCACCTTCCTCACATTCCACTGCTATCTTGCGGCTTCCATGAACCGTGATCGTGCCTTTATGACCCGGCATCTTAAGCTGCAGATAAACATAACACGGCCTGGCCATAAACTTAGCATAAACCGTCCTTCCAAACAGAGCATGATATGGACTTTTAATCTTGACGACTTCGAACGTAATCATCTCTGACCTGGAATCATATTCGTTTCCAAAGGTAATTTCTAAGTCAATCTTTCCAACTGGATAAGCCGACTTACCTGGGACCACTCCATGAAACACCGTGTTTGATTGCCTTAGCTTCTTATCTGTCAGACCCATACGACGGAAAGTCTCGTAATATAAGATATTGATACTGCTACCACCATCCATGAGAACCTTAGTAAATTTGTAACCCTCCACTTGAGATGCTACCACCAAGGCTAGATGGCCCGGATTATCCACCCGCATTGGGTGGTCTTCTCTACTCCATACAATAGGCTGCTCCGACCATCGAAGAAATTGCGGTGTCGCTGGTTCTACTGCATTAACAGCCCGCTTTAAAACCTTCTGGTCTCTCTTACATAGGCTTGTGGTGAAGACATGATATTGCCCACTATTTAACTCCTTCGGATTACTCTGATATCCGGATTGCGGCTGCTGCTGCTGACGATGCTGCTGTTGATTTCCCTGATTGTTATAACTTCCTTGGCCCTGCTGCTGATTATTCTGATTATTGTAACCACCTTGATGATGTGATTGATTGCCCTGGCCATTATAATTTCCTTGATTATTTTGGCCGCCTGCCCGGGGTTGATAACCACTGTTATTGCCCCTATATCCTGATCCGGAGCTGTTCCCCTGGTGACCCGGACCATAAAATCCAGGCCCTGAACCGCCATGTGGGGGTCGATTAGGAGGATTGAAACGGCCTGCTACTGCCTTCATTAGGGGTATGCACTCTCTCATGGTATGCTTCGCTACCTTCCCCTTTCCGCTATGCTTTGGACAAGGCCGATCCAATTCCTGCTCCCAGCCAATAGCTCCTCCGCCGGTTTGTAAAGCAGAATCTTCCGGATTACGTTGAAAACCACCTTGAACTTGAGTGTTAGCCACGAAGTCTGAACCACCCTCTGCTTTCCGTTTGCCCAAAAAGCCTGAAGTAACCGGATTGATCGGTGCCGGTTTACCAGATTTGCTGGCCTTCCCAGCCTTATCTCCTTCTGCTTCCGGATACTTTGTGTTATCAGAGTCTCCGTACTTCACCAGGGCACTCATTAAAGTTCCCATGTCATTGCAGTCCCTTTTAAGCCGTCCGAGTTTCAATTTTAACGATTCAAACCGGCAATTGTTCTCCAATGTCACTATTGCCGTACTAGGATTGATACCATTCGAAGAGTGTAAAATCTCTGCTACTCTCCGTACCCAAGCTGCTGTAGACTCCTGCTCTCCTTGCACACAGGCCGCAAGGTCTATCACTGACATCGGCTGTTTGCATGTGTCCTTGAAGTTTTTGATAAACTGGCTGCGCAGTTCTCCCCATGATCCAATAGAATTCGGGGGTAGAGCTTTCAGCCAGGTCCGGGCCGTGCCCTCGAGCATCATAGTAAAATATTTGGCACAAGCTGATTCATCCACGTCCAGCATCTCCATGGCCATCTCATAACTTTCAACCCAAGCTTCTGGTGGTAAGTCGGCTGTGTAGTTAGGTACCTTGCGGGGCCCTTTGAAATCTTTGGGCAGCTTGACACTCCGTAAAGCGGGGATAAGACACTGCACCCCAAAGGAACTCGTCGTAACCCCCGTCTCTGCGGTGGCTGTGTGAACCGGCGTTGTTTGATGAATCTCCTCCCTGGCTCCTGACCTAACCCGGTTTGTCTCCGGAGCTTGTTCCGCCGCACTTGCCGGATTACCCTGCCTGCGCTGATGTCTCCTGCGCTCACTGCTAGACACTTCTGGCTCATCCCAATGCCTACTATAACTCCGGCTGGGACGTGGTGTCGAATGTAACCTTTCCCTGCTGTGAGAATATGCTTGCTGCTGCATCAACGCCGTATTGAGTAGCTTCTGGACCCTGCGCGCCTCTATCGCCACCGGAGATGTCTCTTCCGCAGGTAAAGCGGCCAAACGCGCTGCTGCTGCAGCGATATTATCCAAAGGGTTTGAATAATGACCTGGAGGGACGGGGACATAAGGTGCCGACGTAATCCGGCGCTCCTGCTCTGCGGCGGGTTGCTGAACCGGCTCCTCCCGGGCCAGAGGCGTCCTCCGGTTTAAAGCCAGATGATTACTAGCCCCAGCCCCAGGTGTCCTGAACAGATTCGCTGATTCATAAACCGGCGGTATACGGGACCGGTACTTTCGTCCCCTTACTCCTTCCATAGAAGCTTGCTCCATCCTCAGATAAAAAGCTTGATCGTCCAACTCTGCTTGCCTTGTTGCTATCATCTCTCTTTCTGCCTTTAGGTCCTCTTTTAACTGATCAATCCGGCCTTTCAACTGAAGGAGCTCTGCATCATGATGCGCCTTGTCTGCTGGAGCTACTTCTTCCACCGCTTTAGCTGTGAACTCCTCGATCAAGGTGGATAGAACTTCAGTAAGGGAGGGGTTTGAACCACTTCCCCCTGCACCAGCTTCCGCTGTCGTTCCGTTCATCGGGGGCTGTGAACCGGCCATGAAGACCGCCACCCGGTTTGGCGGGTCAAAGGGGCCCGGAATACTGTTTCCATCGGACTCGCCCTCGGACCGGCCGTCCCGCAACTGATACAGAGATTCAGTTTCCCCGGATGAAGACTCGTCATCTGAGTAGACGATTGTTGCACCATCAGGTTCCGATCCGTCCTCGGCTCGACCTCCGTGGATTGCTCCAACGAACACGCGCTTCACGGCGGGCTGAATCCGGGCCGACCTTGCACGCTGAGCCGGCTCGACGATGTTGGGGAAGATGTCCGGCTCAGGCCCCGGTTCGCCGATTTTGCCGATGAAGACTTGGATGCTGCCGAAGGGGACCCGGTATCCGTATTCGATTGAATCGGCCTCCGGTCCCCAACCTGCGTCGTCGATGTAGATCCGGCCGCGGCGACTCTTGGTCATCCGGCCGACTGCGTAACCCTTGAGCCCCTCGAAGCCGCCTTTCAAGAACTCGAAACCATCGTGCGCAGGCCCCACGGTGGGCGCCAACTGTCGTGGAATTAACACGGCAGATGTCCGGTTTAACGGACTTGATGATGGAACCATCGCACGGGTTAACTTGAAAGGGTTCATAGCACACAAAGGACACAGAGGGTTTATACTAGTTCGGCCCCTTCAAAGAAGGTAAAAGCCTACGTCTAGTTGGTTTGGTATTGCTTGGGCGTCGGATTACAGGGAGCGGATTCGCTTGCCTGTGTCTCAACGGTTTGATCGTTGCTTGTCCCTGAACCGTCCGGGTCGTCCCTTTATATAGAGGTGACGCCTGGTCCGGTTTACAGAGTCCCGAGGCCGGCTCATACTTGTGTCCGCCTCGGTCTCTGTCTTTTCTTTCTTATCCCTCAAGTTACATTGCTTGGCGGTTTACAAACCGCACTTCTATACATGGGCCTTAAGATCTCATGGGCCGTAGCCTTTACTAAAATACTACAACCAAATATAACATAACTAAGCCGGTTTACACTAGCCGGTTCATACCTGCTAGTCATATCCCTGACAGACGGCGTGTAGAGCCCTCGAGAAGCCACCATGGCATGCTAGCGGGAAACAAACGGCACCAAGGCTTTCTTCGAGCTTGAAACACCTAGGAGGCGGGTACGCCAGCATCCTTTACAGGAGTATATGAAACAGTTTTGGGTAGGCACTTTTGATCGATTTGATGTCAGTCATCCTCAGTTGGCCTATACGTTTGTTGGTAAATTATTCAATCGTAACAATACGAGACTCACGTGTAAGACTTACTTTCTTAATCTTAAAGAAACGTCAAAAAATACATATTTCTCTTGAATAAAAGAATATAATCTTGTTTAATGTCTACATTATCGAGCACCACAATCCTGTTTTATTTACCTTCACCGTGGCGCGTATGCGTACACACGCACCGCTAAAAATTTATATGTGAAGCTATGTGTGGATTGATGCAATTTGTTGGATCCAGTATGGGAAATGATTGGGATCAACCGACAGTGATGCATGCCTCGGTTGCCTCGATGGATGTTGGATCTGATTTTAATCAACGTACTACCTAGACTAGGTTTCAAAATTGAGCCGTTGCTGCAATTTTCCCACTGCAACAACTGGTGTGGTGTGTGATCTGGATTTGGATCCCCACAAGAGAAGTGGCCACTTGTACACCTCCCGACCTCCTCGTCAAGGCGACGCCTCCTCGTGTTGCTTCGATCACCACCAACAACGCCTCCTCGTGCCGCTTTGAGCGCCGCCGCGAACGCTCACCGCTGGCATAGGCGTTGGCGCTATCGCCCTCCTCCACCATGAACGTCAGCCATCGCTGTGCGCACGAACTCAAGCAGCATCCACCGTCTCGGGGAAGCATCAGTGTTTGCGTCCACCACGAGGAGCTGCATCCATCGTTGCACTGCCATCCCGTGGGAGTTGGCCTTTCTTTTAGCTGACGTGGTTGCTGCTTGCTACTCGCTACAACGAATTTCTATGACAAGGTCTCTGTTGCAAAAAAGTAACAAGACCTCTGTTGCAAAAAAAAAAACAAGTAACAAGACCTCTGTTGCAAAAAAACCCTATAACAAGACATCTATTGCAAAAATAATCTACAACATGACCTGTATTGAATAAATTTCTGCAACATAACCCATGTTGTTGAAATTTTCTGCAACACGACATGTATTGCAGTGGTAGAAGGTGACCCTCGACCGCTCAATCCATCTGATCCGACAGCTCACGATCCACCGGTCGACACGTAGCAGCGCGCATCAAGTATTGGTATAACGTGAATCAAAATCAGTTTGTAGGGACTTACATCTCTATTCTGAATTCGAGAACAACTTAATCCTTCGTCGGAAAGGCACGCTTGTTTACCTGACACACTATCAAAAAGGGAAAAGAATTATGTCTTGACGTTTTCTAAAAGTAAATAAACATAGGATAAGTTACAGCGATGGAAAAAAAAGGAACCTAATTAATACTTCCCATAACCTCTTCGCTGATAAAACTGGGGCTCGCCTCCATCCATTGAATCTTGTTCATATAAAGCTACTTTGTGTTGTTCCTCTTGGCCTCACTCAACCGAGGAACCACACCAAAACCCAATGCTCGTCGGAGTGCCTCCTTCACCGAGGTGAGAAGCTTTATGACCGCGTCGTCTGGTATGTTTTCTTTATCTCCTCCATCCAACTATTCATTTCGTCAGTATCACCCTCAATCCCTTTCCTTACCCCAATTTATTTCCAGATACAATGGAAAACAGTCATGGCGCCAGCGGGATGCCACCATAGTACCCCAGTTTCGTTAGTATCTATGCCATCTTCCTCCATATGCACCATGGTAAATTATCCCGCCTATAAGTGTCCTTTTCCCACCTTTTTAACTAGTATAAGAACTTCATTAACTACGTTTTTCTGTCTTTGGTTGGGCCAAATGGGCTAAATTTTGCCTTATTGTTGATTCATATCTGACCAAAGTTTGAAGAAATTTCACACTTTTTCAGCTTTATTGAATCAATTCAGAATACATGTGCACCTGTAATATTTCCATCAAAGAATAACTATTTTGGTATGTAGTGTAATTTTAGGCAAAATATATTCAAAAGAAGAACCCCCGTTTAGGTGCCAAAATAATTACTAACCTTCACCTCTTTTTATTCACAACACTAACAATCAACCACCTTGCAGAACATCTGTGGCATGACCGTCCTTGATGACTTACCCGAGTTGGTCATTATCCAAGAGATACTAGTGAGGTTGCCGGTAGAGGACATCCTCCGATGTCGTGTCGTCCGCAAGTCATGGCGTCATGCCACCACCACCAAGGACTTCCTCCTCGCGCACCACCACCACCAACCGTCACTCCCCGTCATTGACGTTATCAAGAGTGATGGCCATGTGTTTGACCACCACCTCTCTGTATTTTGTCACACTAGTCCTGGTGCCGCAAATCGCAAGCTCTTTTGTCGGACCATCCTCCGGAATCCCAACACCCTTCCCTACGAAGACAACCTGGTGATTCATGCTGTATGTGATGGCCTCCTTATAATCTCCTTCCTTGACCGGGAAGGACTTTTCAAAGTTTGCAATCCAAGTACTCACCAACGTGCTCCTCTACCGCTGCTTCGTGAACAAGACCTACAGAGTAGAAGGGTTCGCATTGCCGGATTATACCAAGATCGCCAATCTGGAGGATACCAGGTGCTTTATTCGACCTGGAGAAGGAATGAGGATCTTTTCACTTTCACGGTTGATTTCTACATCATTGCCGTGGGAGCAAAAGAACCGAGGCCTATCGAACAACCGCCATTGCAACAAGTAGTAATGGGTGGAATCACTTGTTCCCACAATACATCGGTCCTCTACGGCAACACTCTTCATTGGTTATTACGACGGCAATATATTAGCAATGGACCCAGCAACGTAATGGTATTCAACACCTCGGCTTAGACATTTCGGTGGTTGTCCCATCCTCCACGTCAGTACCCCTGGATGTCACTATTGGAGTTGGATGGAGCACTTTCTATGTGTGGTAGTCATGATGGCATCATTGTTGAAATCTATGTTATGCATGACTACGAAGATGAGGTCTGGGCCCTCGTGTACTCTGTTAACATGATGGCACTGGAGGCATTGCCACTGCTCAATTTAAGGGCGAGAACTGTACGGAAGATTGCTACAGTTAACGAGTGTGAGATGCTGATCGAGTTTCCAGGATGTATTCTGCACTGTAACATTGGTGGTAAGTTTCTTGGAAAGATAGAGTGGAATGAAGACAAAGGCAACCGCATGCAGGTTACTCCATTTCGCTTTCAGGAGAACATTTGTCAACTTCCTTTCGTTGCAATGCAAGAAGATTATGGTGCCTGCAGGATGCTAGAAGGAGGTGATGAGAAGAATTATTCCATATGGCCATAGAATGTACTACTTCTTTTATCTTATGCTGAGGTGATGTTCTAGTTTGATGAGCCAGTGGTCAGTGTCTGGTCGTTCTTATTTGGAGTAAAGCCAGGTGTGCCTGGTTGGTCTGAGTTTTTTTATATGAACTCGATGTTTTGGTTCAAGATTTCAATGCATCAGTCATATATGCTATTCCCTCCGTCTCATAATACAAGACCATTTTTACACTAGTGTAGTGACAAAAACGATTATGAGACGGATGGAGTATGTTGCAAACTATGGATAACTTCTGCAGAATTATTGCACATTTCATCATTTGCTTTCATCCTAGTCTATTTTGCCTTCGCAACAAGAACAAAGTACTTGCATGCAACCTACAATTTCAACTACGCACGGGAGTGCATGTTTATTTCCGTTGCTGAACTAGCGAAGATCTCATTGATGCGTCCAAAACGTATCTATAATTTCTGCTTGCTCCATGCCTCTTTTGTGTGATATTGCTATGATATTTATGCACTTCCATACACTTTTGATTATATTTGGACTAACCTATTAACTCAGTGCACCCCAGTGCCAGTTTCTGTTTTCTGCTGTTTTTGTATTTCAGGTTTTCCCATTACGTAAACTGCCAGAAAAATTCCGGGAAAAATATATAAAAAATAAGCGTTCCGGAAGCTTCCATGCGGCCAAAGTAGGGCTAGAGGGGGGCCACCAGGCCTCCAGGCGGCCAGAGGGCGCGCCCCCCTCCTGGCCGCGCCGCCAGGACGCCTGGCCCCCCAGGCCTCCTCTGATGCCCCCCTTTGGCATATATTTACACCGCGTCCCGAAACCGTCGAGGACGGAACCCCTTTTCGCGATCTCATCTCTGTTTCGCCGCCGCCGCGCTTCCAAGATCGAGAGCACCAGGAGAACTCTTCCTGGCACCCTGCCGGAGGGGAGGATCACCACCGGGAGCCTCTCCACCACCATGGACGCCTCCCGGATGAGTTGTGAGTAGTCTCCCTTGGACCATGGGTCCATGACCAGTAGCTATGTGATGTTCTCCTCCCCTCTTTGTCCTTCACCGATTAGACCTCGTGAGCTGCCCTACATGATCGAGGCACATATGTAATCCTTATGCTGTTGGTATGATGAGTTTGCTGGGATCCGATGGATTATGAGATTATGTTCAGATTGTGTTTGAGTAATATATTTGATTTACTTCTTTTATATTTATGTTCTTGAGTAATTCTTGCATGTTCTCCGTTGCTGTTTATTGCTTTGGCCAAGTAGTAGGTAGTAACTCCAAGAGGGAACGTTATGCTTGATTGTGGGTTCATGCCCCTCGATGACTAGCTTGAGTGACAGAAACATGAGTCTAGGGGATGTGCTGTTGCCACAAGGGGGAAACAACGGTGCTTGTACTCGTGGGTGCAAGGATTGTTTACTTTACGCAAAGTTCTTTTATTGCAGTTGTCTGTTGCTTTGAGTTTACACTATGGTGGGACTCGCAACTTAATACCAGCGAGATGTTCTGGATAGATATCTCAAGGTGGATGATTAGTAGTAGATGACGATGGATTTCGGTCTACTTGCCTTGGCGTACCGCCCATGCTTTTGAGCCTCTACCTTTCTTGCAGCATAGTTAGCATTGGTTTGCGCACATAATCCTGTCAATTGCCCAGCTGTAATTCGTTTACCTAGCTTAGCTGTTTTATCGTCTTTTGGGAGAGAGACATCACTAGTGAACATCATGGGACCCCGGTCCATATTACCATCACTGATCACATCCGCTATTTACTTTCTATTCTTACTTACTAGTTGCAGTCATACCAATCACTATTATCACTTGCGTTTGATCCTTTGTAAACGACAAGGCCGGAGGGATTGACAACCTCTCTGTACTCGTTGGGAGCAAAGTTATTTGTATCTGTGTGCATTTACGTGTCGGTCATGAAAACTCGGATTTTCGGCCATTTCTGACCCGTATCGTGGACTATTACTCACCGTTTTGGGGTCCCGGGGCGATTTTCATGACTTATGAACCCCGAGGTGCGTTTACGTGTCAGTCATCAACACTCGTAGTTTTGGCCGATTCTGGCCCTTATCGTGGACTATTACTCACCGTTTTGGTGTCCCGGGGCGATTTTCATGACTGATGAACCCCGAGGTGCGTTTACGTGTCAGTCATCAACACTCGTAGTTTCGACCATTTCTAACCCGT
>LR738715.1:882218259-882272007 GCA_902687465.1 Secale cereale | reverse complement strand
CCGAGGTGCGTTTACGTGTCAGTCATCAACACTCGTAGTTTCGGCCATTTCTAACCCGTATCGTGGACTATTACTCAGCGTTTTGCGGTCCCGGGGCGATTTTCATGACTGATGAACCCCGAGGTGCGTTTACGTGTCGATCATCAACACTCGTAGTTTTGGCCGATTCTGCCCCGTATCGTGGACTATTACTCACCGTTTTGGGGTCCCAAAACGATTTTCATGGTTGCTGAACCCTGGGGTGGCCTTACGTTTCGTTCATCAACACTCGCTGTTTTGGCCTATTCTGGCCCGTTTCATGGGCTATTACTTACTGTTTTGGGGTCCCGGGGCGATTTCCACGATTGACGAACCCCGGTGTGCATTTACGTGTCGGTTGACACGTAAACGCACTCTCACCCTTCCACCATTGCTAGCCTCTCTTGTACCGTGCAACTTTCGTCGGTGCCATAAACCCACTATATATCCTTCCTCAAAATAGCCACCATATTGTTCCTCAAAACAGCCACCATACCTACCTATCATGGCATTTCCATAGCCATTCCGAGATATATTGCCATACAACTTTCCACCGTTCCGTTTATATGACACACATCATATTGTCATGTTGCCATGCATGATCATGTAGTTGACATCGTATTTGTGGCAAAGCCACCATGCATAATCTTATCATACATGTCACTTTTGTTTCATTACACATACCGGTACACCGCTGGAGGCATTCATATAGAGTCATACTTTGTTGTTGTAGTATCGAGTTGTAATTTCGTGTTGTAATGAAAGTGTGAGGATCATCATTATTAGAGCATTGTCCCATGGGAGGAAAGGCTAAATCTATAAAGCCCCTCTGCAAAAAAAAAGGAAAAAAAAAAGAAAGGCCCAAAAAAAGAAGAAAAAAAGAAAAGAAAAAAGGGACAATTGCTACTATCTTTTTCCACACTTGTGCTTCAAAGTAGCACCATGTTCTTCTTTGTAGAGAGTCTCATGCTTAGTCACTTTCATATACTAGTGGGATTTTTCGTTATAGAACTTGGCTTGTATATTCCAATGATGGGCTTCCTCAAATGCCCTAGGTCTTCGTGAGCAAGCAAGTTGGATGCACACCCACTAGTTTCTTTTGTTGAGCTTTCATTTATATTTTGCTCTAGTGCATCCGTTGCATGGCAATCCCTACTCACTCACATTGATATCTATTGATGGGCATCTCCATAGCCCGTTGATACGCCTAGTCGATGTGAGACTATCTCCCTCTTTTTTGTCTTCTCCACGACCACCTCTATTCCACCCATAGTGCTATATCCATGGCTCACGCTCATGTATTGCGTGAAAGTTGAAAGGTTTGAAAAGATAGAGCATGAAAACAAATGCTTGGCTGAAATCGGGGTTGTGCATGATATGAATATTTTTGTGTGATAATAAGGGAGCATAGCCAACACCATATGATTTTGTAGGGATAACTTTCTTTAGCCATAGTATTTTGAGAAGACATGATTGCTTTGTTAGTATTGCTTGAAGTATTGCTATTTCTTATGTAAATATAGACTTTTATCTTGAATCTTTCATATCTGAACATTCATGCCACAATTAAGAGAATTACATTGAAAAACTATATTGGTTAGTATTCCACATCAAAAATTCTTTCTTCATCATTTACCTACTCGAGGACGAGCAGGAATTAAGCTTGGGGATGTTTGATACGTCTCCAACGTATCTATAATTTTTTATTGTTCCATGCAATTATTTATGAAGTCTTGGATGTTTAATGGGCTTTATCGTTCACTTTTATATAATTTTTGGGACTAACCTACTAACCCAAAGGCCTAGCCCAGATTGCTGTTGTTTTGCCTATTTGAGGGTTTTGCAGAAAAGGAATATCAAACGGAGTCCAAACGGAATGAAACCTTCGCGAGAGATATTTTTGGAGAAAATCACGCACGGAAAACGTCGGGACCAAGTCAGGGGACAGAAGGGCTGCCCTCGAGGGTGGGGGGCGCGCCCCCCTTCCCAGGGCGCGACCACTGCCTCGAGGCTGGCCCGTGTGGCCCCCGGTGCCCCCCTTCTTCCTATATATAACTACGTACCCCAGAAACTCCATACACAGAGAGAAAACCCTAATTCCACCGCCGTAGCTTCTGTTCCCGTGGAGATCCCATCTTGGAGCCTGTTCCGGGAGGGGGATCCATCACGGAGGCCTTCATCATCATCATCATCATCGCCGTCACCATGAGTTGTGAGTAGTTTACGACAGACCTTCGGGTCCATAGCTAGTATCTAGATGGCTTCTTCTCTCTCTCTGGATCTCAATACAAATTTCTCCTCGGTCTTCGAGGAGATCTATTCGATGTAATCTCTTTTTGCGGTGTGTTTGTCGAGATCCGATGATTTGTGAGTTTATGATCAAGGTTATCTATGAAAGATATTTGGTTCTTCTCTGAACTTTTTATGTGTGCTCATAATATCCTTGCAAGTCTCTTCGAATTATTGGTTTGGTTTGGCCTACTAGATCTATAGTTCTTGCAATGGGAGAAGTGCTTGGTTTTGGGTTCAATCGTGCGGTGTCCTTTCCCAGTGACAGTAGGGGCAACAAGGCACGTATTGTGTTGTTATCATCGAGGATAAAAAGATGGGGTTTTCATCATATTGCTTGAGTTTATCCCTCTACATCATGTCATCTTTCTTAAGGCGTTACTCTGGTCGTATGAACTCAATACACTAGATGCATGCTGGATAGCGGTCGATGTGTGGAGTAATAGTAGTAGATGCAGAACCGTTTCGGTCTACTTGTCTCGGACGTGATGCCTATATACAATGATCATGCCTAGATAGTCTCATAATTATTCGCTTTTCTATCAATTGCTCAACAGTAATTTGTTTACCCGCCGTAGAATATCACTATCATGAGAGAAGCCACTAGAGAAAAGTATGGCCCCCGGGTCTATTCTCAACATATCATTCTACATCTACTTTACTTTTCTTGCCTTTATTTATTGGTTTATTAAACCAAAAATATCAAAAATATAATTATCATCTCTATTAGATCTCACTCTCGTAAGTGACCGTAAAGGGATTGACAACCCCTTATCGCGTTGGCTGCAAAGTTCTTATTTGTTTGTGCAGGTGGGAGGGACTGGCGCGTGGTCTCCTACTGGATTGATACCTTGGTTCTCAAAAACTGAGGGAATTACTTACTCTACTGTGTTGTATCTCTCTTTCCTCTTCGAGGGAATACAACGTAAGCTCAAGAGGTAGCAGGCGTTGTCTGTGGTTATTTTATAATAACACGCTTAACGAGTTTAGATATTTTATCCGAGTCTGGACGCTGGCTTATACGCACTAACCAGCTACGTGGGAATATATATGGGCTCTTGACGTCGTGGTATCAGCCGAAGCCTTCTTGACGTCAGCGACTTAGCTGCAAGCGCCGGGTTGGACTGCGTAACGTAACTTCCTTATTAATGAAGGTTGCTAGCACTACCAGAATCGCGACTAAGGCTGTGAGCTAGCGTATATCCCTGTTGGCCCCGCAGAGACGCACAGGAAAAAATGTTTTACTGTGGGCCAGGCTCTGGCTGATAGGTTTTTGCTATATATTCATGTAGGCTCTCGCAAAACTCACAGGAAAAATATATCCATGTGCGTCGCGGCCCACATGAATCTCGTTCAGCCCTTTGCGCCACTGGATTTTCATTGCGCGCGCATTTTTAGTAGAGGCCCATCCGTTTGGTCTGTTTTCCTGTGTGTTTGGGCTCATAGGGTTTGGCCCAGTACAAAATGAGAGGGCAAACAGAACCCTCTCGATCCCCAATTCTGTCCTTAGTCTCCAGAACCCTCGATCCCCAAATCAATCCTTACTCTCCTGCCACTTCACCGCCGCCGTCACTATCGTCCAATCCACCACCGCCGCCTCCACCGCCGCCACCTCTACCGCTGCCGCCACACCATCCTCCAGCCCACCGCCGACGCCGCCTCCGACACACCATCCTCAGGTCCATCGCTGCAGCCGCCGCCACACCATCATGCGATCTACCACCGCGGTTGCCTCCCCGTCCTTCAACTCGCATCTTCCTCACTACCTGCGTATTGCCAGTCTCCACTTCTCCACCCGCCGGAGCACCATCATCCGCCCCTCCCCCACCGAGCTCCCGTACTTGTCCCCGGCTGCACGTACTCCTCTTCTCGTTGCCTCACAAGCCCATTGTCTTCATATCCCTGGTAATATATCACCTTCTTTTCCTGGATCTATGATTTGCTTGATTTCTTTCTTGTGTGGCATTCAAGCTTAGTTGGAACTAATTTAGGCACCTCTGATTAGTATATGGTTGATTTGGACAGATTAGTTTTGGTTGTTCTTAGATGTATGTTGTAGCATCTATGGCAACCTCAGTGAGCAGCTAACATGTTGTAGCTTCTATGACATCTACCTGCTACCTATTTTATTCTTGTAAAGTGAATTTAACACGTATAATTTTGCAGAAACATCAGCAAATAGCTGGGGGAGTTGGTCGACCACCCTTTTCGACGCCATAACTTTCGCAGCTTGAACAAGTATATTGGTAAGTTATAGCTTTGAGCTCTTAGATTTATGTTTGACACAACTCTCTTTCTGTGAATTGTTATTTGTGCTGCTGCCCTTTAGTATGTTATTACTTATCTAAAATAGCCCCATTTTTGTGAATTGTTATTTTAGTATGAATTCTTGGTTAAATAATGGAGAACCGTGATTGGATGTATAATGGCTGGGTGTTTGGTCAAGTCCCTTCTAATATATGGCTTGAAGAAACTGCACGATTTATAGACCGGGCCTTCTCTTCCGTAGCTGAAGGCGGTAAAATTAAGTGTCCATGCTTCCGTAGCTGAAGGCGGTAAAATTAAGTGTCCATGCGCCAAATGTCAGAATTATTTTGTGTAAGAAAGGCACATTGTAGAGAAACACTTGTATAAACATGGGTATAAGCCAAATTACAACACCTGGACAGAACATGGTGAGAGTTTTGTAGCTGATGCTGATGGATCTATCCCTTTAGTACATCAAGACGGCTGTAATGAAACTGATCGAATGGACAATATGTTGGTTGACCTAGGTGGTAGCCATCCTCCACCGGTTACTGAGGAGCCAACCATCTCTGCCAAGGCTTTTTATAGGATGGTCAGTAGTGCCGATGAATTGGTACATGAGAACACCACGTGTTTCTGCTGTAGCTCGTTTGCTGGCTATGAAATCACAATACAACATGTCCATTGCACATTTTGATGATACCTTAAAAATAACCCATGAACTTCTGCCTCCTCAATCTAATTTGTCTGAAGACTTCTACCTTGGTGCAAGGAAGTTGCATGGCCTGGACTATGTCGTTATTGGACATCAAAGGAATACGAGACCAATAGGGGGAGGGGACGAGAAGCTAACATGAAATATGAGGATATTACTCAAAACCGAGGAGGCTCATGACCTTTTGCGGAGGCACAACAATATTTGGTATGTCGTGCTTATTGTATGATTTGCTTCACACTTAGTTTTTCTATTACATGATGATGCCAGGACTTTGCTTGAATTTCTGCCGTCTTGTAGGAAGAGACACTTGCATCTGAGAAGGCGACGACGCTGAATACGTATACTACAATGAAATGTGGAATGAAGAATGTGAGTAGCAGTGGCAACAAATGGTGCAATCATTAGCAATGGTGCAATCATGAGCCAGAAAGAACAAAAACGCTTTGTATGTCATTCTTTCTACTGCCATATTGCTTATAGATTTTGAAGATTGTTAATTTACTAGCATGTTGTGAACAAACTATAATTTGTCATTGTCTGGATGACTATACTTCATTGGCTAAAGAGAAGTAGCTGCTGAATCAGGTGGCATTCCTCATGGTCGTGTGTCAATAGGCGATGGGGCTGTTAAGAAAGCAGATATTAAATTAGCAACTAGAAAAAGGAATGTTGGTGCATCAACTGCGCTCACACTTCGAGAGAAGGAAGACCTCAGGCATGTTAATTAAGAAAATGTAGAAATTAGGCGTGCTAAGGAGACGCTACAGTAGAAAGTAGATATGCATGGGCAGCTCATAACCCTATGTACAAATTCATGCCCACATTCTAAAGCAATGGATCTCAACTTCTCAAGTATCAACTCTAGTAACATTTCTTCTTTGTTTGCAGGAACTTTTCAAGGAGATAGGAAAAGAGTTGCCAGCGCATATACTACATATACCAAGCCATGGAGATGTTTCGTAACCAGAAGTAAGTGTATGAGAAACTTGGTAGTTATATATATCATATGGATGAATGTGTGATGTGCACTACTCAACTTGGATTTGTGCATTACTTCTGCATGTCTACGCTGATGTAGCTGCAATATCAACACTATGTTGCATATGAGATTTTTTTTCATGTTTTGTATTAAGTTATTTGCCTGTTTGCATCTGTGAGCTTGTCTATTCTCATAAGATTCTTTAGCTGGTGTGCCCAATTTTCGCACAAATAATGCTTGTCATGCTTAAGGTCCATCTAATTGGAACTTGAAAGTAGCCTAGACTTGTAAATGAAAAGAAAATCAATTCTTGGTGCCAAGCATTAATCAATACATGGTCATTATTTGGTTCCGTTGTCTCCACTTGTTATCCAACAAAGTATTGTGTTTTTATTGTTCTAAGTCATATGCAATAAAAGTTTGGTTACTTCTCGATTCAGGGGACAAATAACTCATCTCAAGTCGGCTCGCAAGCGGTTGATGGCAACAATGATGTCATGGAGTCGAGCGAGGAGAATGACACCACTAGGAATGTTGGCGATCAGACCTTTGACGCAGCCAACCATGGCGGAAACTGATTGCTCAAACAACATGCACTACAAGAATTCTGTTAATCCATGACGGATTGGATCCGTCATCGACCTGTACAAAACTATCATGGAAGGTTATGTGTGACGGATTAAAAATCCGTCACGTATATCGTGTCATAATTTGACCTATGCATGCTCCATGACAGATCGTCCAAAACCGTCATGAACCATGAAGGATCTTGACCGTCATGGGTGCCACTTAACTAACATGCTCATAACGGCGTTAACTTGTGTGCCACAGCAGCATCTGACGTGGATCCGACGTGGCGGCCCATGGAGTAATCGGCCCAACCATAATTTTGGCTCACTAAACTTTAGCTCCATACAAGACCAACGCCCATGTAGTAATCAACCCAATTGGAATTTTGGCCCATTAAAGTTTAGGATTGTTTGAGGCTCACTGGTTTCAATCTCAACGATTAGCCCATCTTATTTCTCTTGTTCCATAAATATTCAAATTCTGAGACAGTATAATTTTTTCAAAAAATGTATGCTCAAGTCATTACATAAAAGGAACAAACATATAGACATAGCAGAAACAACTTACACAAAAAACTTAAAATTATGGATATTTCTGGACCATGCATCGGTCGAAGACCAGAAAAATAAAAGAACTAAAAAATACAAACACCCTATGCTAACTCTGCAGCCACCACGATTTGATAAAAAAAGGAAAAACTCTGCAACCAGCGTTCACCGGACGACAACTTGGGGTCATTCCCGTGCATTTCTGGACGCAGATCCGGCCATCCCCGCTGCGTCATCGGAGAGAAAACTTTATCCGGACGACAATTTTTGCCGATGCACAGGAATGATGCGCATCGGCAAAAGTTAAGACAGCCTCGAAAAATCCAAAGTAGAGAGGAAGGGGGACCTGGTGGGGCGAGCAGCTCATAGCCTGTCGCAGTCAACAGAGAAGCCAATGGTGAGGACGGTGTAGGCGACGGATGCGAGCCCCGAAGGGGCGGCAGTGCCCCAGCACAGCGCAGCCCCCCGGCGGCATGGGCCCGGTAGCGGCCCTGTGCAGCCCCCGCTCGGCACGCCCACGACAGGGGCGCCCGCTCCCTGCAGCGACAGAGCCACGACCTGCATCAGCGAGATCCACGATCTGCATCAACGACCCGCCACGATCTGGCCGCTCCTGAGGTGAGGGATGGGGATGGTGTAAGCGTGTAGGGAGGTAGGACGCCCGTGGCCACTCCGTGATGTGCCTAGGGTTGCCGTGGACTCGCGGATCTCGGAGGGATCTGGCCGGAGAAGGGAGTGCAGGGGGCGCGACCAGTTGAGGGGTTGATGGGCACGGCGGGGAGGCGTCGGGGTGGGAGGATGTGTGCACGACGAGGAGGAGCCAGGAAGGGAGGAGGTGGGTACGACAGGCTGGCGGCATGAGAGGAAGGAGGTGGGGTGGTGCGGCTGGGAGCGCTGGTCAACGGCGGATATTGCGCGTGGGTGGGTTGAAGAACCAACGAGAAAGAGGGGAGGTTTGCTAGCCGTCGGATCTCAGTGTAGCAGACGGTTCAGATCTGCGATCCGTGGGACGGTTTGGTCAGCCAATCACAGCGCGAGTTTTCCCTTGCCACGTTGGCAGGGCGGTCGGTTTCTTAAAAAAACAGCGGCATGCCGTGACGGTTTGGAGAGACAACGAGCATAATTGGTTTGATGTCAAAAAGTTGGCATGCCAAAATTTGGGCTAGAGATTGGTTGCTTGCCATTTTTTGTTGCCAATCTCACAAAGAGTTGTCAAATATTGACAACTTTTGGTTTTGCCAAATGTTGGCTTGCCAAATATTAAAAATGCCAAATGTTGGTATCAAACCAATTATGCTCAATGTTGAGAAACAGAGGAAAACAAAGCTAAGCACTACAACTCGTTATATGAGCTTCCCATATAGATGAAATCAACATATTATATTCATATTTTTGTGAGAAAACATGAATTGATTTTTGGACACCATATTATATAGGTGTATTACCAAAAGAAAAATGTCCAAGTACTCCTTTAGAGTGTAGGTGTATTACCAAAATAAAAACGTCCAAGTACTCCTTTAGTCAGGCTGGTAGCGTAGTTGTCACACGCTTGTCTCTTCACCCAATAGGTGCATTTTTTTCTTATAACTTAAAATCTATGGCCTCTAGAAAAAAGACCATATGGGTTTTGTAGGGTATCTAGGCACATTCGCATCTTGTTGATTGATGACGGTTTCTATGACGGACGAGAGAAAAACGTCATTGACTGTGATGGATTTTCATAACGTCACCAGAAATCCGTCATGGATTAACAAGATTCTTGTAGTGATGATACCATCAGACTATAGGTGGTCTTAATATGCTCTTTTGTGGACTTGTGTATCTGGTATGGCTTAGGAATGAGAACTGACATCTGGTGGTAGTTGCAAGATGGCGTATTTTGCTAGTATTATTGTAGTTGGCAGATCCTTTTGTCGATGGTACCTTTGTAGCCTTGTAGTGTACTTTGTTGATATATATGTATGGAACTGATGATGATATATGAAGTCTGATGTTGTCATATAAATCTATTCTCATATGGTTTCTGTGAAATAATGCAACATTTGTATATCTGGGTTAAGCACATTGCTGTTTTGGCAGTAATATGAAATAAAAAATTAACATCATAATGCAACAGTGACGGCCACGGCTGACAGGAATGCACGCATGTTGCATCAACCTAGTATAAATTCCTGTCGGCTGAACATACAGGTATCAGTCTTTCCTGGCGGTCTTTCCTGTCAGGCGGATGACAGGAATATGTATTTTCCCGAAGCATAAATCTGACGGAGCATTCCATTCCTGTGCGCCAACCGTCAGGGATAGCCGACAACAATAATATTCCTATGAGCAGTCCGTCAGGCATATTCATTCATTCCTGGCAGACTATGGCTGTCTGTTTTTCCTGTCGGTTGGCCGACAGGAATTATATTCCTCACGGCCATGTTTCTTTTCCTGACGGCTATTGGCCCACACGCTTAGTCGCATTTCTGGTAGTGTAGGTCTCCTCACCGTCCGCGCACGCAGCATGCAGGTGTGCAATGGGCGATGGGCCCAGACCCCTACGCGCTTAGGACTTAGACCGGAGTGCTGACCTCTCTGTTGCGCTTAGGTAGGGCTGCGACGTGTTGATCTTCCGAGGCCGTGCATGACCCAGGAAAGTGTGTCCGGCCAAAGGGGATCGAGCGTGCTGGGAAATGTGGTGCACCCCTGCAGAGAAGTTAATCTATTCGAATAGCCTTGTCCCTCGGTAAAAGGACGACCCGGAGTAACCCCGTGATCGCTTTCAGATGTAACCCCGTGATCGCTTTCCCACAGGGCGACGAGGGGAGGATCGCCGGGTAGGATTATGCTATACGATGTTAGTTGGTGAACTTACCATCTACTCTATTCTACTGCTACAAGACATAGGCTGCGAGAAGCGAGGATACTTGTTACTTTCCAGCTACTCTCTTCTACTGATGTAAGATGAAGGCTGCCAGAAGCGTAGTCTTCGATAGGATTAGCTGTCCCCCTTTTATTCTGGCATTCTGTAGTATAGTCCACAGATATTACCCCCCCCCCTTTACACATATACCATTGCATATGTAGTGTAGATCCTTGCTTGCGAGTACTTTGGATGAGTACTCACGGTTGCCTTGCTCCCTATCCCCCCCCCCCTTTCCTCTCTTCTCGGATGATGCAACCAGATGATGGAGTCTAGGAGCCAGAGGATCCCGAGGATGTTTCTATGTGGAGTTCGACTTCGAGGAGTAGTTAGGAGGTCCCAGGCAGGAGACATTGCCTTTTCGATCGTGCTACATTTGTGCTAGCCTTCTTAAGTCAAACTTGTTTAACTTATGTCTGTACTCAGATATTATTGCTTCCGCTAACTCCTTTGTTTTCGAGCTTATGTATTCGAGCCCTCGAGGCCCCTGGCTTATAGATTAGGTACATATGTTGTCATCGCTAACTAACTGATGCCATCTTTGGAACGAGTACCATTTTGGTGACTGGAGAATGTCAAAAGTATTAGATTCGTATGCCTAGTCGTTCCTCTTGCAGCGGATCTTGGTCCACCGACCGCCACAGAGACTCGCACTGGAGGGGTTTGCAAAATCGTGGTTGCTTTGGTCTGGCCGGCGTCCGTCCTTTGTTGTAACTTTGCCATTATCAATGCTTACTCCTGCAATATCTATTTGGATGATGTGTTAGTAAGAAATATCACCATTGTTAAATTTTGATATGCTAGTCCTTGATCCAGAGCTATTTTTTCTTATATTTTGGTACGCAGTTGTGCAGGTTATTTTTTATCACTTGGAGTTGGTTGTAATTGCGCGATGAAAAGTTATTTGACTGCTTGATGCAATCCGGATTCAAAACTTAAATCTGCAGGTGTTATGCTCACCCATATGAAAGGCTTTAAATGCTTTGTTCGGGCCATGAAAATCTGTAGTAGCTGGTGGGTGTTATGCCACTTAATTGATTATACTGTCTGTATATGGTGATGGTACTTGGTCTGGTAATTCATGATTTTCCTTTTGTGAATGATCATTAACAGTGTTAATCTGGCAATGGTTCCACTATGGAATATTGATGTGAGATTTTTTTTCCAAAGGTAACTACTGATGATTTATTAGAGCAAAAATGTGATAATTCTTTTTTCTTCTTTAATGATGTCTTGTGTGTTTGATTTCTTTTTATTGAAGTTATTCTAGATTGGGTCGGCTGTCAGTTGTAAGTTATATGATGAATTGGTCCATCTATATAACTGTTGAAAATTAATGATGAATTAGAATGGGGCAATTTGGACCAAGCTTGCAGTTTGGGACAGGTTCGAATGGAGTACTTGCAGCACATAGTCTTTGGGCATGACATGCCGCACTTAATGTTCATCCCCAAACGCGTCTTTTGAATTCCTTGTGCGGCTTCAGGTGAGTACAATAATCAAAAACTTGTAATGATAATTGCATTTATTGCTAGATTTTTCTCGTTAAAACAAATGACTAGGGTATTAGTGAGGACCAAATCAATAGATCCATCGTGGCGATAGTGTGCATGCAGGAAGTTA
The DNA here is from genome assembly GCA_902687465.1 of Secale cereale. NCBI lineage: Eukaryota > Viridiplantae > Streptophyta > Magnoliopsida > Poales > Poaceae > Secale > Secale cereale. Next base: position 882,260,110 of record LR738715.1, on the reverse strand, counting down.
CTGCGACAAATTTGGAGATTTGGAAACCTGATGGGTAGAGGCTGGGATTTTCCTTAAGGTTGGTGCTACGGCTGGTGATTTTCATAACAAGAATCGGTCGGGGGCCTTGCGGCATGGTGCTGCAGTTGAGAACTTGTTCGGGCGTGGGGGTAGCGTTCTATTCAGTGTGCGACTTGCTTGGGGAAGAAGAACAGTAAATGTTAGGCAGTGGGAGCGGCTAGGAGATGGGGAGGGCGGAGGGAAGTAAACATTATGGAGGAACGTGTTAATTTTGGCAATGAATGATGGTCAGATCTTTTTCACTTGCACCACCCTAGCAATCAAAGTATCCAGTGGGAACACACACTGTATTTTCCATGCTGTAAAAATTGGAGAACTCCAATTAGTAAAACCGGTCTTTAGTCGTGTCTTGCGTTGTGCCAATTGCTTTATGTTTCATTAACTATGACAATTACTGGCTGGTTCTTCGCAATAATGTGAGTATCCCGCCCTAGATTAGTGTCTGTTTTATACTTGAGGCCATCAGCTATGTTTTTCCATAGCAGTACCGGTGTGTGTTTTTCCAATGAAAAAAATAGCACGCTATTTTGACGTTATAGCGTCGCTATAGCATATCTGGAAGGGCTAGGTTACGTTTTGGCTAATTTGCTCGCTTTGGCGCTATTCGCGCTATAGCACACTATTTTGACGCTAAACGAAATAACGCTGTAGCGTTTTAGCATAGCATCTACCACACAACAACTCATTAGGCATTGCCACATCGCATCCACCCAACTCACACTCACTCTCTTATACGCAAACACAATACATAAAAACCTAACCTAGCCAACTCTTAGACGCAGCGAGCCTTAAATTTTATGATATAGTTGACATTTTTATGCCGCTATTTTGAAATATAGCACGCTATAACTTGTATAACATTTAGAAAAGGGTGACGCTAAATCTTATAGCACGCTACTTTTTGCACACACAAAAAAAATGTTTTAACAGTTGTTTCAAGTTGACGATGACTATATGTGCCGTTTTCACAGGAAAATTAGAGAGAAACTGTTGATTACTAGAAAACAAATTTTGACGGTAGCTATGGATAGTGTTTTTTAAACCACGACAAAAAAATGTGCTATAGCAAGACACTAGGTTTTCTGGTCAAAAGAAAAAAATGTCGGTTATTTTTCTAACTGGATTGTTTCCAAAGACATGGTCGTCCACTGGGCATGTTTAACCAACTTTCAACACTTAAATGGATGGAGCGATGAGACAATTCTGCCTTGCTGGCACATGTTGTGCTTGGTACTGCAAGGGATCAGTACCACGCTGAACGTCAGCATGGCGCATGTAGCGGCTTCGTGTGGGGTCGGGAAGGAAAAATACCAAAAGAATGTTTTTTTTGCGCATAATGTAACACCCCAAAAAATTTAACCATGTTTTGTTGATTAAAATTTTGCCAGGAAATTAAAATTTTCATTTGCTAGATTCTCCTTTTGATTTCAGGACCATTCTTTTCCTTCTTATTATGGAGTTTTTACCACTAGTGAAAACTTTCCAATTAATGTTAGACTCTCATATTCACTCATTAAAACTTTTCTTATATCAGTGGAATTATTTGTCTCCCTAATCTTCTTCTCTCTAAAAATGGTTTGCCTTAGTTTTAGGGCCCCATTTGAACTCCAACCAGTTGATAAATTTATTTAAAATTCCAACCAAAAATTGGAGAAGTCATGTGATGTGGTTAGATCACTTTTGTGCAAGAATATATTTCATTCTTTTAATATTCTGAGCTCCACACCAAGATTTCAAATCTGGTCCAGTGGGCAATTTTGCACTACAACCCCTTTAATTATTTCCTTAAAGCTTCCACCAAAATTGTGGGATGTTCATAGGAGTATATTATTCAACTTTATGCAAAAACCCAGAGTAGTCCTTTGGAATATTTGAGTGAATCAACCTCATTTTCATTCTGGTCCAGCATGGTGATTTGTACAGCAACTACCATTTAACTTCCCCTTCTAGTTGTGATTCCTTTTGCTACTTATAGCACATCGTGCAAAAACCTTAAGTCTAGGAGAGTGGACTCATTGGAGGATTTTAAGTGCATGCAATGGTGTCTTTTCCTTTCTGTCCAGAATCAGTTTTCTCACAAACTTGAACTGACAAGTTTTTGCTTTTAGCAAACTAACATTGCCACCCTCAGTATCACCTAGAGAGACCGCAATCTGGAAGATTTAGCCACCCCAAGAGTTGCCTAGCTGTCATTCGCATTTTGTCAAACACCTAGTGTGCATGGCCAGTTTTGGCATGATCTTTGTTTTGCACTGTGACCTTGCCCCTCCGTGCATACTGGCATGTCCACTAATCTCCCTAATGACTCTAGCCTAGACCTGCTAATTGCCAGCCTCACCCAAGCTCTGTAGCATGCATTGGCATTTTGTCAAGCAGCTCGCGTGCGTGCTCTGGGCGCGCCCAGAGCGCACGTTTTGCACGCGCGCGCACCGAGCCTCCGCGTCCCTCTGCGGACTGATACGTCTCAAACGTATCTACTTTTCCAAACACTTTTGATATTGTTTTGACCTCATTCTTGCATGATTTGAACTAAACTAACCCGAACTGACGCTGTTTTCAGCAGAGCTGCCTATATGGTTTTATTGTGTGAAGGAAAATGGATTTTTAGGTATCTCAGAAAAATCCACGAAAAATCACAGAAAATCCACGCACCCGAAGGAACACGGAGCCAGAAGTGGGGCCAGAGGGGGGCCAGGGGGTGCCCAAGCGCCCTGGTGGCACGGCCCAGCCCCTGGCCGCGCCTGGGGGTCGCCTGGGTGGGCCCCACCTCCCCTGGTGCCCTACTTTGACTCGTATTTTAGCCCCCGATGGAGAAACCCCAGATCAGAAGTTATTTTCGCAGTTTTCGTCGCGGAGCCGCCGCCACCCTTTGTTCTTCTTCGGGAGGGCTAATCTGGAGGCTGATTTGGCCTCCGGAGAGGGGAGATCGTCGCCATCGTCATCATCATCACCACTCCATCATCCTTCCATGACTTCTCCTTCCATGTGTGAGTAATCCCCTGCTGTAGGCGAAGGGGATGGTAGGGATTGGATGAGTTAGATCATGTAATAGTTTGTCAGATCGTTGGGGGCATGTTGCCTATCATCTACTATGGTGTTTATCATCTTTGCTTCAACTTGTTATTCTTAATGCTTGACACTTAGGGCCCGAGTGCCATGATTTCAGATCTGAACCATATGTGTTTGCATGAATATATTTGTGTTCTTGATCCTATCTATGAGTTGTTTGCACCTATTACGGTTCGGAACCGGCGATCCCAAAAGTGACAGCTTGGGACACCAAAGGGGATGGTCCGTAGTTTGAGGATTACATGTATCCATTGAGTTCATTGCTTTGTTCCGGTGCTCTTTGATAGGAGCACCTTAATCTCCATAAGTTCCTTTTGGCCCCGTTCGTAGCGGGATGGTAGGACAAAAGATGTTGTGCAAGTTCTTATTGCAAGCACGTACAACTACCTACGGGATACATGCCTAATGTTTGATATTTGCCTAGATGATCATTACTTTTCCGTGTGCCGTGCCCCAAGTTAGAATCATGATATATCTCATCCATGCAGCGCCCAACCATCCATCTCCCTAGCCTACAGTGTTTTAAATCCTGCTTGTCACTAGTTGCTACTTTTGCCATTTACCTTTACTATTTACTTTTGCTGTTTACTTTTACTATCACTATCATCACTATCATATCACTGTTACCATTTATCTTTGTTGCAAGTAAGTATATTTCAGGTGCGGTTGAATTGACAACTCAACTGTCAAAGCTTATAAATACTCTTTGGCTCCCCGTGTGTCGAATCAATAAATTGGGTTATTCTTACCCGCGAAGACTATCTCGGTCCCTTACGGTTAAGGGTTATCAAGTACCGTTTTCTGGCGCCGTTGCCGGGGAGCATAGCAATATTTACAAGTCTACTTGAAGTATCCTACCTGCTGCACTTCATCCGCTATGGGTAAGAAAGGAGACCCCAAGGTTCCGATCTTACTATCCACTACAAGAAGAGGTACTATTCTGAGCACTAGTGCTACACTTGATTCGCCTTCTGTTATGAGTAAGTTTGCCTCACCACCACCACATGATGCTCCTACTGAATCTGTTACTATGTCCGATACTCTTGATGATGCTTCTACTACTGTTGATGTTATTAGTTCACTTGGTTATGCTCTTGAGAAACAGATCGCTGCTGCTGCTAAAAAGTCTGGAATTGAAATTCCTGTTACTCGCTACCCTATTGGTGAAACTTATGATTATCCTGATTTGAGTAAACTCAAGGAGAGACTCCTTGATGATGATTACTATATGCTTGATGAAGATTTATGCAGGGAACTGACGGAGTTTTCTGGCTCTGACCCTGAAGTTATTAAGAAACTGTTTGAAAAACACTCTTTGAAGAACAAAACCGTTCCTGATCCTGAATTTGTTACATCTCCTATATGCATTGATGATCCTGATTATGATTTCTCTGTTGATCTTTCACTTATACCTATGGTTGAAGCTGACCCATTTTATGGCAGAGAAAATGATGATGCTATTGCACACCTAACTAAACTCGGTGAGTTGGGTGGCCTGTTTACCACAGATGATAAGATACGATACTTTTATGTGACCAAGCTTCTTCCTTTCTCCTTGAAGGAAGGTGCTAAAGCATGGTATGATTCACTCCCATGAGGTTCCATTAAGAGTCCTCAAGACTTAGCTCACTCTTTTGTTGATAAGTACTTTCCTGCTCACATGCAACATGCTGCTTTACAAAGAATTTATAACTTTAAACAGTTGCAGGATGAGTCCCTCCCTAAAGCTTGGGGGAGGTACTGCGGTCTGATTCGGGCTAGACCAGGACATGAAGTCCCTAAGAACGAATTAATCGATATATTCTATGCTGGTCTAACTAACGAATCCAGGTCCTATTTAGACAGTTGTGCTGGTTGTGTTTTCAGGAAAAGGACACCGGACGACGCAGAAGATTTGATGGGCAGGATTGCCAAAAATCATGAAGATTGGTCCGTCCCTGAACCACCTCCTCCACCAAAGAAGAGGGGCATGTTTGTTCTAAGCCCCGAAGATATGCGAGAAGCAAAGAAGTCTATTAAAGAGAAAGGTATTAAAGCTGAAGACGTGAAGAATCTGCCCCTATTGAGAAGTTGTGTGAGCCTACCACTCACCCTCCTATGGTAGAGGTACACTCTCTTTTAGATTTCAACGCAAGTGACACCCCTCATGGTAAGCCTCCTGATCAATGTTTAGATGAGTTTGATAATTTTATTATGAAACAAAATCATTTTAATGAGAGGATACAAAGTCAGTTGCATGATAATTCCCTTGCTATCAAAAGGTTGCTTGATGTTCTAGATAGAACGGTTAATGATGTTCAATGTCTTGTGAAACATTTTCATATGGTTCAAACTCAGCTTGACCAAATTTCTAATGTGCAAAAAGATTTGCTTGCTAACAATGCCAAACAAGATAATTTGCAGGCTTTCGGGATTAAGACCCGAGGAGGAACTAGCACTCAAGATCCTCTCTATCCAGAGGGGCATCCGAGGAGAATCGAGCAAGATTCTCAAATGCAGGAAGAAGAAATTGTTGGCTCTCCAAAGAAGAAGAAGAAACATAAGGAGACTGACAATTCTAATGATCCTATTGCAGATGAAGAGCCAGTTGTTGATCCCAACAGTGTATCTATCTCCGATGCTGAGACTGAAGACGGTGCTGAACCTGAAGGTAAGGATAATGAGAAGAATGATCCGCCTGAAGTTCAAGAAGAAGAAGCACCTGACAAACATAAGAGGTACACTAAAGAAGACTTCATCGCAAGAAAACATGGGAAGGAAAGAGAACCATGGGTACAGAAACCCATGCCCTTTCCAGGTAAGTCCGTCAAATCCAAAGAAGAAGAGCATTACAATAAGTTTTGTGAGGGGATTAAACCTCTTTTTCTTCAAATCCCTTTGACTGAAGCTATTAAGTTACCTCCTTATTCAAAATATATGAAAGATATTGTTACTAATAAAAGAAAAGTTCCTAATGAAGCAATATCTACTATGCTTGCTAACTACTCTTTCAGTGGAAAGATTCCTGAGAAGCTCGGTGATCCAGGTATACCCACCATTCCTTGCTCCATAAAGAATAATTATGTCAAAACTGCTTTATGTGATCTTGGAGCAGGAGTGAGTGTTATGCCTCTCTCTCTTTACGAGAGGCTCTGTTTAGATAAACTAATTCCTACATATATCTCCCTTCAGATGGCTGACAAGTCAACCGCCGTTCCGATAGGTATTTGTGAGGATGTTCCAGTAGAGGTTGCTAATTGTTTGATTCTTACTGATTTTGTTGTGCTTGACATGCCCGAGGATGGAAGCATGTCCACTATTCTTGGTAGACCTTTTCTTAACACCGTAGGTGCTATTATTTATTGCAATAAAGGGAAGGTTACCTTCCATGTGAATGATAAAGAACACACGGTATATTTTCCAAAGAAGATTGACAGGAGGCATGGCCTCAACTCTATAGAAAATATCGAGACCGTGAAGATTGGAGAATGGGATTGTCCACTACATGTGCCTCACAAATACAAAACTATCATGGTGGGGACAATGTCCATCAAGGTAAAGGTTCAGTGATTACTTCGTAAGAGGTGAGACTTTTTGCTCTATATATCGCCTGTTTGTTGGTGAGACTTGATCAACCTTACTAGTAAACATGTTTTATATAGATAAAAAAGTTGAGCCTGTTATGTTTTCACTTGTTTTTAGATTTTGTCCTACTTGCTGTACCAAGTATTTTTGTTTTTGAAGCTTCACGACACTACTAACTGCTTCAAGTTTTCAGAGAGTTTCGCAGCTTTTTGAACTTCGAAAAAAATTCAACAGTGAAGTTTTCAGAAAAATTCCAGAAAAATTAAAATAAAAATTTCCACGTCGGGAGTGACCCAGAGGGACCTGGGGCCAGCCAGGGGGGCCCACCAGTGGCCCAGGCGGCCAGCTGGCGCGGCCCAGCCCCTGGCCGCGCCCACAGGGCGCCTGGGGCCCACATGGCGCCCCTCCAGGTATGTCTTCTTCCTCCCTCTCTCTTTTTCTCCAAAAACGCGAGTTCTGCACTTGTTCTTGTGTTCTTGCTGTTCTTGGAGGCGATTCTTTGATCTCTCTCTACAGCCCACCATTTGAGCTGAGATTTTGAACAAATACTCCCTGGTATGTGACTCCTCCACGCCTCCAATTAGATTTCTGATTGGTGGCTTCATTTGTGAGTATTTAGTAGTTCTTGGTGCTGTATGGATGAGCATGCATGCATGTGTAGAAAGTTATTTTCCAAGTTTTGATGCAAGTTTATGCCTTGGGCAAGTGAGTTGAGTAGTTTGCCTTAACTCACCTTGTTTTAATCCTCGTTTTTGTAAATCGCAAAAAAAAATCAGAAATGAGTTTGTTAGGAAGGGCAAAAGGGTGGCTTGAGAAGAGGAGGCCCGCACACTCCGATCGAGTTACTAGAGCCGCAGCTTCACCCTCGACTGCTAGGGTGAGCTACAATGAAGATCATGTGCCCCTGGAGTTGTTGAAAGACACAAGTCCAGCGCGTGCGATGACGTTTCCATGTGATGAATTCCTTGCAGCTGCGGGAATCAAGGATGAGTTTTATAATCTTTGTGCTAATGCAGGTTTGACACGGCTCGTCACGTGCCGTGTTACTCAGTATCAAAAACTAACCTCCAGTTTCATTAACAATTTTAGATATAATCCTGATTCAGGTGCTATTGAGTTTAAAATTTACAATGATCTTATCACCATGACTTTGGGAAAGTTTTGTGAAATAATAGGTGTGCCAAACGTTGGGAGGACGGCTAGGATGGCCACTCAGCCCTCTGAGCTGAAAACCGTCATCAACTCTCTCTGCATCATGGGTACGAGGGATATTCATCGGTCGAAGATCTCCAGCATCTTATTTTCATTAACAATATTATGTTGCTAGAGGGGTGTTAGCTCATGACAACACGAGCAGCATTTCTGCTCCGGATATTACTATCCTGGCAGCAGCCCTCTCAGGGAGGTCTGATTATAATCTGGGTGCCTTAATTGCTCGACGCCTTGCTGTGAACGGTAACAAGGGGGACTTATATGGTGGCATTTATGCCACACTTATCTTAGAACATCTTGGAGGCACCCCACACCCTGATGATAATCCTTTTACTTATTTAAGCTTTGATCTTGCTGCTATGAAAAGGCATAAGTTTGTTACCATGGCTTCTGAGCTGGATAATCTTGTTTATATCTTGCGTTTCGGAACTACCGCGGAACGCGAGATCCGTCTACCTGCACCTCTTTTGTTTGATTTTTCTCGCCGGAACGGATGGTCCTTTGATGTTGTCCAGTTCGACGAGTTCATGGTCCAGTATCAGTTTCATAACCCCATGGAGGGGGTTGTGCCCGACAAGGAGGAGCACGGTGAGTTACCATCTTTTCAGGAAGAAACCGCCACCGAGTTTGGTGAAGGGTCTTCCTCTGCTTGGCGTACGGACCCTTCCTCGTGGGAGACTCTGAGGAGTTCGGTATACGCGCCGGCATCCTTCTACGACCCTTGGTCTCACCACCATACCCCCGGAGCAGGAGGCTCCTGGGGGCAGTAGCTGCTACCAACTTAGGCCAAAAGCCTAAGCTTGGGGGAGTACGTGCCCCTCTCACTTTTCCATTGTATTTTCCGTTTTGTTAGCTTTGATCTTTTCGAAGTTTTTGCCCGTTCTTCTTTATTTTTCTCTTTGCAAAAACAACAAAAAGATTTTCTCTTTCTTTTGCTTTCGTTCAACCTTTGAAATAATCCAAAAAGATTTCCTTTTTCTCTTTAGTTTGCTTTGTTTTCAGAGTTCAGCTCGAGTGCGTGATGGCATTTAATTATATTTCCTATGTTCGATCGTGCAAGTGACAAGCAGTAATGACGAAGATCGACTAAAAGGAAGCAACAAGGAAGACCGGTATGAACTCTTCTTGTTTCTACTTTTGTACATATGCCTGTACTTATGATCTAGAGACCAGCTTGTAGCGACATAGTGCTATGTTTACAATGCTCTTCCAGCGGTTCATGCTTTCCTTGTGGCTAGTCTCGAATAACTAGAGTATATAATGTGTTATTGAAATGATCTACATGCATTGCACTGTTCATAGTTCGGTATACTAAGGTGGTATTTCCCTTTAGAGAATTTTTGGATTGACTTGGCACATGCTTACACATGTTTGAGACTAAAAAGTCTGCTCTGCCTTGATGATCTTTGAGTTTTAGAATAGTTATATCACTTTCATGCCCGATTCAATGTTGCTTTGTCGCTCTGCATGATTATGGCCGTTATTGCTCCCTAGTTGGTCGCTTCCCAGTCTTTTGCTAACCTCCACCTGTACTAAGCGGACTGACTGCTTGTGCATCGAAAATCCCTAAAACTTGTTATGCCATATGAGTCCACCATACCTTCCTATACATGGTATTTACCTGCCATTCCTAACGAAGACTTTCGTGTACCATCTCGAAATTAATCAAAAGCATTTCTCTTTTTGTGCCTCTGTTTTAGCTCATGAGGAAGTAGTAGTTAATTCATGATCTTTTTAAGTTGGACGAGTTTCACCCCTGGATTGCATGTCTAATGTGCAAACCCCTAATACGAGAAGGAACTGGCATAGAGTGCGCCCAGCTCATAAAAGATAATACAACAAACAAACCCTCCTTCACGCTTTGTTCATGAGAAATCAGAAAACTTTGGCAGTGATAAACAAAGGAGATTAAGAGGATGTGATCGTCCTCATTCGGGAGCCGTTCCTCGAGATTTGTACAGCTTAAGAAGTGATTGAGTTATCTGCTAGCATTCGTTGACGAAATATGCACCTCTCAAAAATGTTTTTACCTCTGTTTTTAAAACCAAGAGCTCTGGTACATGTTTAGTTTTTGTTTCCGACCACGGGTTTTCAACCTTGCCAACAAAAGCCACGGTTCGAGAGTCTCCACCTTCTTTCTTCAAAGCACTAACTAGGAGAGCATAATTGTCATTCTGAGTGTAATGTGCATTGTCCCAAAGTATTACATTGTCTTCTGCATGCTTGTGATATGATTTAATCTGAAATTCTCAGTTCTAGTCTCCTTTAAAACTCTGGAGGAGTTTCTGCATTTATGTTTTGCTTCACTCATGGAGGCTAGCGAGATACCACCCTAATATGCTCAAGCTATGTGCAATGTGATCTTGTCTTGATTTTCAGTAATATATTATTTACTTTTAGGAATTTGTGATTGGTCACTTGAAAGAAGGATTGCTCCGTGCATTGTCCTCATAAGTACTGTTTCAATACTTGCTAGACTCTTTTCGTAGTACATGCTTATATACATCTAATGAAGCAAAAGAGTTTGTCAAAGTTTTCTTTGTCGCGTCCAGTTCGTTGAACTGAATTGCTTGAGGACAAGCAATATGCTAAGCTTGGGGGAGTTGATACGTCTCAAACGTATCTACTTTTCCAAACACTTTTGATATTGTTTTGACCTCATTCTTGCATGATTTGAACTAAACTAACCCGGACTGACGCTGTTTTCAGCAGAGCTGCCTGTATGGTTTTATTGTGTGCAGGAAAACGGATTTTTAGGTATCTCAGAAAAATCCACGAAAAATCACAGAAAATCCACGCACCCGAAGGAATCCGGAGCCAGAAGTGGGGCCAGAGGGGGGCCAGGGGGTGCCCAGACGCCCTGGTGGCACGGCCCAGCCCCTGTCCGCGCCGGGGGGTCGCCTGGGTGGGCCCCACCTCCCCTGGTGCCCTACTTTGACTCGTATTTTAGCTCCCGACGGAGAAACCCCAGATCAGAAGTTCTTTTCGCAGTTTTCGTCGCGGATCCGCCACCACGCTCTGTTCTTCTTCGGGAGGGCTAATCTGGAGGCTGATTTCGTTTCCGGAGAGTGGAGATCGTCGCCATCGTCATCATCATCACCACTCCATCATCCTTCCATGACTTCTCCTTCCATGTGTGAGTAATCCCCTGCTGTAGGCGAAGGGGATGGTAGGGATTGGATGAGTTAGATCATGTAATAGTTTGTCAGATCGTTGGGGGCATGTTGCCTATCATCTACTATGGTGTTTATCATCTTTGCTTCAACTTGTTATTCTTAATGCTTGACACTTAGGGCCCGAGTGCCATGATTTCAGATCTGAACCATATGTGTTTGCATGAATATATTTGTGTTCTTGATCCTATCTATGAGTTGTTTGCACCTATTACAGTTCGGAACCGGCGATCCCAAAAGTGACAGCTTGGGACACCAAAGGGGATGGTCCGTAGTTTGAAGATTACATGTATCCATTGAGTTCATTGCTTTGTTCCGGTGCTCTTTGACAGGAGCACCTTAATCTCCATAAGTTCCTTTTGGCCCCGTTCGTAGCGGGATGGTAGGACAAAAGATGTTGTGCAAGTTCTTATTGCAAGCACGTACAACTACCTACGGGATACATGCCTAATGTTTGATATTTGCCTAGATGATCATTACTTTTCCGTGTGCCGTGCCCCAAGTTAGAATCATGATATATCTCATCCATGCAGCGCCCAACCATCCATCTCCCTAGCCTACAGTGTTTTAAATCCTGCTTGTCACTAGTTGCTACTTTTGCCATTTACCTTTACTATTTACTTTTGTTGTTTACTTTTACTATCACTATCATCACTATCATATCACTGTTACCATTTATCTTTGTTGCAAGTAAGTATATTTCAGGTGCGGTTGAATAGACAACTCAACTGTCAAAGCTTATAAATACTCTTTGGCTCCCCGTGTGTCGAATCAATAAATTGGGTTATTCTTACCCGCGAAGACTATCTCGATCCCTTACGGTTGAGGGTTATCACGGACGCCCCGCGCCCGTTCTGGCCACTCCCCTCGCACAGCCAGCACGCCAGCCCCCTCCCCCGCTGCAGAGGCGCCACTGGAGCTCCACAGTGCCGCCGTCAGGTCGGCCGCGGCAGCTAGCGGGCGGCCACAGTAGCCTCTGTCGTGGACGGCGCCGCCCGAGCCACCAGCGCTCGCCACCTGCCCCCTGGAGCAGCTCCAGATCATCCGCAAGCTCGTCACCTAGCGCACGTCGCCGCCACGTCGCCCTAGCTATAGAATGACGGTCGCCGGTGTTCTTATCCACGGCCATCGTCGGAACCGACCCCGATCGCCTATTTAAGGAGCCCCCGAGCACATCCCGTCCCCCAGGCAGCTTAAAACCATTCTCCTAGCACCCCCGTAGCAGTCAATCGACCAGGGAAGGTCTTCTTCCCCATCTCCGGCGAGTACAGCCGCCGCCGCCCTCGGGTACATTCCGTCGCAACCCGAGCCCCTCCCGTCCATCTAGCGCCACCGTTCGACTCCCCATGACCCTGCGGAGCCACCCATCACCTCAAACCCGCTCGGGAACCGCCGTAGCGCGAAGCCCCAATTCCCCCCGAGGCCACCGTCCACCGCGAAGCTCGTCGCCGGTGACTTCCTCCACCCCCGTCGACCCCTCGACTACCGGGAGGACCGCCCCGGTCTGGAGGATCCATCCCCGCCCTCGGATGCCCTCGAGGAGCCGCCGTTCGCCGGCGTTGATCGCCGGAGCCGCACCTCTGTTCGGCCAGAGGAAAAAGGAGGCGGGGGCGACAGGTCAAACCTGACCAGTGGGCCCCCTGGGCCCTCTGTCAGCGACCCAGCGCCGGTGCACGCGGGCATAAGTGGAGGCGCAAAACCCCGAGTACGTTTCCTCTGCTTCGAAGACGTATTCTGCCCGAAATGTTTTCCTATTTCTGTTTTATTCTAAAAACAGAATTTGACTAAACTTTGACTGGTTGTATCTTTTTAAATATAAATCCAATTGACTTGATTCTTTTTCTGTTGTTTCCCAAATATTTTCTAGTTTATTTTCATATTTATTTCAAAATTTTCCAAACAACTTTTTTGTGCTGCTTTGAGTCTATGTATTGATTTCGTATTCTTTCAATTAGGAGTTTGAAGAGGAAAAAACTTCCAAAAAGTTTTGGAATGCATTTCTCCTCCCCTCTACCTGAAGGCAAGCACTTTTGAACCCTGCTCTAATGCATGTGGTTGTTGTTGACACGATTGCAACGATATGAGTGCATTCATTTTATTTCATATGTGATATATGATCATACCCATGAGTGCATGAGGTAAACCCCTTGTTGTGAATAATTAGTATGCATGACGGAGATCCCCTTCGTATGCCTTTCATGCCTAACAGAAGAAAGCCGTGAAAGTCGCGGTCTTGTGTAAATGCGAGCTTGTCACTAGCTCCCCGTCGGGACGGTGGAGTCCGGTATGGCTTGGTGAGGCATGACTGGTGGTGATTCCGACCGTTGATGTGGGATATGTTAGTTATGCTAATCATACCGGTGATGCTTGAACCTCCTAAGTCGACCGTAGATCGAGTCTTGTTCCAGTAACCCCCATACTTCTTTCGTGCTGCCACTTGTCCCTGCCGTAGGTAGGGTACAGTTCAGTAAGTGTCAACCCCTGTCCTAGCACACACACCGTACAGAGAGGCCATGGTGGAAGATACCGGCTGCATCCGGTAGGCATGCCACCTGGTCCGGGGGCATGGGAGTTTCTGGTTGGGACCGAGAGGGGGCACCCCTTAGAGCGCGCGATAGAAATTTGATCCCATGCTACGTGAGGTTGTAGCCTCCCCACTCAGAGTTTGCTTAACAGGTGTCGTGGGTGATTCCAGACACAAGTAAAGTTAAGTTGGTGTGTGCAAGTCAGGCGTGTTTTCGACTAAAAGACCGTAGACAGAAATTAGTTCCGATGGACTAAAGAAAACCATTACTCGTGGGTAAAGAGTACACCCTCTGCAGAGATATTAAACCTATTCGAATAGCCGTGTCCATGGTTAAGGACTACAGTCTGGGATGGGTCAAGTGTCGGTCTTAGTGTCGGTCTTCGGAGGAGAAACTACTAAACCAGAACATTGATTATGACCTGTGACATTTGGTGATCATGATTATTTTTGTGGACAAACCATTTGTATTATTTGAATTAATGAGTATCCCTGGGACGGTTCTACCTCCTGGATACTCACTGTGATTATGTTTATATATAAGCCCTTTATGTGGTGTCGCTCAGACGCCCGACCGTGGCATGCTTGTTATTTATTTTTCTTATAAGCCCTTTCTGTGGTGTCGCTCAGATGCCCGACTGTGGCATGTTTGTTATTTCTTTTATTTATAAGCCCTTTATGTGGTGTCGCTCAGACGCCCGACTGTGGCATGCTTGTTATTTATTTTCCTTATAAGCCCTTTCTGTGGTGTCGCTCAGACACCCGACTGTGGCATGATCGCTATTTATTTTATTATCACTCCCTGATTGCATATGCATTTTTATACAGATGAACTGCTTGCATCATGGACTGTCATATCATAATTAACATCGTGATCATCGAATATTCTCAAGCATGATTATATCTCACCCATGTTCATAATGTTTGCGAGTACATTCAAAGTACTCACTGGCTTGTCCCTGGCTATTGTCTTGGCCAGATTTCTTGCGTGGGAAGGGACGATGCGATGACAGCCCCGGAACCTACGCAAATGGAGATAGCAGCCTCGCGAAGATAGGAGTTAATCTGGTCAGCTTTTCATGTGGGAAATGGAGTCCCATAGTCGCTGATGAACCACAAACCGCTTCCGCCATCAGCCATTAGAAACCATGTGTTGTACTCACATGCCAGAATGGTCTTGTACTACATATCTTGTATTTTGCTTGGAGTTTCTGTGACAAGTTGGTGCCTCATCAGCTAACAGTAATCCTGGGGCTGGTGAGCACAAGGGCCGCTTTTGGGAAATTAATATCCCGAAAATCCGGTCCTGAAAAACATGGTATCAGAGCCAGGCTGACCATTGGCTAATCCTATCTTAGCCAGGTCCAAAACCTAGGTAAACCAACCCACCAGACCATAACCAGACCTCGGCCAAGCTTCTCGTGTAAGATAGCCACACAGTGACCGACACCTAAATAGTCTCTTCCGCAAGCGTGCGAAGGAAGACTCCGTCCCCTTTTTCTATAAAAAGGGCACGCTAGACTCAACCCAGCACAGCACAACCTCTACCCCAAACCAAGCCAAGATGCCTGGACCCATTGTTCACAATGAAACCACAGCAGCCAACCTTGAAGGTTTTGTGACCGTGCTAGCAAACCTCACCCGCCGTGCCTTTGCATTAGAAGAGCCCCCAGAATATGTTGTATACCAAGAGAACCGTCAATTCTGGGCCACTGTGCACGTCTATGGTAGGGGTCTATCACCGGAATGCCCCTACAGGTTCACCGAAAGGACAACTTCCTTTGAGCCGCAAGCCCTACAACTAGCTGCTCGAGAGGCTATAGTTCAACTCCGGCATTTGTCGCCCAGAGTTAACTGTCGCTCATTCTACTACTACCCCAGCCGTGACGGGTATGGTAGGCCATCCCAGGTTGCCAACGGGGATCACGAGACGGATCCTGCATTATTGCATCTGGTACGCTATGTAAGTGCACTAGAGGAACTGTTCGATCAAATCACCCTGGATCTAATCGCAGCTCGTGGAGAACTGATCCGCAGAGCCCCGGCAAAAGGAGAAGATGACCCCGACGCCGACAACCCAGTCGTGCTGTTTGGACAACCGATCGAATCCCTGAGGTCTGCCCCAGCCATCGACCAAAATATTTTGGTGTCCCCAGAAGTGATTCGTCGCCTCCTGGGAACACGCTCCAGCGGGATTGTGGCCAAGAACCCCCGCAATGGTCATCATCGCTACCCCGACCCTGCAGTCCCTCAATCCCATCAAGGTAACCCCGATGGTGAAAACCGTGGAGAAGCCTCGCCGTCCACAAGGCACGCCGCTTAGATATATACGAGGTAGACTAAGTCACTCGAGTAACGCCGAGTCTTAGTATGCCCACGACCTGTCATTTTGTGATCTTGTATCGCTATATTTCAATGCGGTCTGCTCGTGCGCCCCTATATATATATATATATATATATATATATATATATATATATATATATATATAAGTAGCCATGCATACGTATGTTGGTGTACGATTGCATTTTTAATTCCAGGTATAGCTACCAAAAACCACCCCAACGACACGCACAGTAATACGTCACTTTTACGAGATATGTGTATCTGTAGCACTGACCCCGAACCCATAGAGCAGAACCGCCAAGATAGTTGCCCTCTCATTGTAGTCATATTTTACTGCATGAGTAGGATGGTTATTTGTGTGATATTACTTTGTGATAGTAGGATTAATTCTTTTCATAACAGCCCTTAGCAAATCTGGAGGACGAGATTTTTCTTAAGGGGGGTAGTGTTGTAACACCCCAAAAATTTAACCATGTTTTGTTGATTAAAATTTTGCCAGGAAATTAAAATTTTCATTTGCTAGATTCTCCTTTTGATTTCAGGACCATTCTTTTCCTTCTTATTATGGAGTTTTTACCACTAGTGAAAACTTTCCAATTAATGTTAGACTCTCATATTCACTCATTAAAACTTTTCTTATATCAGTGGAATTATTTGTCTCACTAATCTTCTTCTCTCTAAAAATGGTTTCCCTTAGTTTTATGGCCCCATTTGAACTCCAACCACTTGATAAATTTATTTAAAATTCCAACCAAAAATTGGAGATGTCATGTGATGTTGTTAGATCACTTTTGTGCAAGAATATATTTCATTCTTTTAATAGTTTGAGCTCCACACCAAGATTTCAAATCTGGTCCAGTGGGCAATTTTGCGCTACAACCCCTTTAATTATTTCCTTAAAGCTTCCACCAAAATTATGGGATGTTCATAGGAGTATATTATTCAAATTTATGCAAAAACCCAGAGTAGTCCTTTGGAATATTTGAGTGAATCAACCTCATTTTCATTCTGGTCCAGCATGGTGATTTGTACAGCAACCACCATTTAACTTCCCCTTCTAGCTGTGATTCCTTTTTCTACTTATAGCACATCTTGCAAAAACCTTAAGTCCAGGAGAGTGGACTCATTGGAGGATTTTAAGTGCATGCAATGGTGCCTTTTCCTTTCTGTCTAGAATAAGTTTTCTCACAAACTTGAACTGACAAGTTTTTGCTTTTAGCAAACTAACATTGCCACCCTCTGTATCACCTAGAGAGACCCCAATCTAGAAGATTTAGCCAGCCCAAGAGTTGCCTAGCTGTCATTAGCATTTTGTCAAACACCCGGTGTGCATGGCCAGTTTTGGCATGATCTTTGTTTTGCACTGTGACCTTGCCCCTCCGTGCATACTGGCATGTCCACTAATCTCCCTAATGACTCTAGCCTAGACCTGCTAATTTCTAGCCTCACCCAAGCTCTGTAGCATGCATTGGCATTTTGTCAAGCAGCTCGCGTGCGTGCTCTGGGCGCGCCCAGAGCGCACGTTTTGCACGCGCGCGCACCGAGCCGCCGCGTCCCTCTGCCGACGCCCGCGCCCGTTCTGACAACTCCCTTCGCACAGCCAGCACGCCCGCCCCCTCCCCCGCCGCAGAGGCCCCACTGGAGCTCCACAGTGCCGCCGTCAGGTCGGCTGCGGCAGCTAGCGGGCGGCCACAGCAGCCTCTGCCGTGGACGGCGCCGCCCGAGCCACCAGCGCTCGCCACCTGCCCCCTAGAGCAGCTCCAGATCATCCGCAAGCTCGTCCCCTAGCGCACGTCGCCGCCACGTCGCCCTAGCTACAGAATGACGGTCGACGGCGTTCTTATCCACGGCCATCGTCGGAACCGGCCCCGATCGCCTATTTAAGGAGCCCCCGAGCATGTCCCGTCCCCCAGGCAGCTTGAAACCATTCTCCTAGCACCCCCGTAGCAGTCAATCGACCAGGGTAGGTCTTCTTCCCCATCTCCGGCGAGTACAGCCGCCGCCGCCCTCCGGTACATTCCGTCCCAACCCGAGCCCCTCCCGTCCATCTAGCGCCACCGTTCGACTCCCCATCACCCTGCGGAGCCACCCATCACCTCAAACCCGCTCGGCAACCGCCGTAGCGCGAAGCCCAGATTCCCCCCGAGGCCACCGTCCGCCGCGAAGCTCGTCGCCGGTGACTTCCTCCACCCCCGTCGACCCCTCGACCACCGGGAGGACCGCCCCGGTGTGGCGGATCCATCCCCGCCCTCGGATGCCCTCGAGGAGCCGCCGTTCGCCGGCGTTGATCGCCGGAGCCGCACCTCTGTTCGGCCAGAGGAAGAAGGAGGCGGGGGCGACTGGTCAAACCAGACCAGTGGGCCCCCTGGGCCCTTTGTCAGCGACCCAGCGCCGGTCCACATGGGCATAAATGGAGACGCAAAACCCCGAGTACGTTTCCTCTGCTTCGAAGACGTATTCTGCCCGAAACGTTTTCCTATTTCTGTTTTATTCTAAAAACAGAATTTTACTAAACTTTGACTGGCTGTATCTTTTTAAATATAAATCCAATTGACTGGATTCTTTTTCTGTTGTGTCCCAAATATTGTCTAGTTTATTTTCATATTTATTTCAAAATTTTCCAAACAACTTTTTTGTGCTGCTTTGAGTCTATGTATTGATTTCATATTCTTTCAATTAGGAGTTTGAAGAGGGAAAAACTTCCAAAAAGTTTTGGAATGCATTTCTCCTCCCCTCTACCTGAAGGCAAGCACTTTTGAACCCTGCTCTAATGCATGTGGTTGTTGTTGACACGATTGCAACGATATGAGTGCATTCATTTTATTTCATATGTGATATATGATCATACCCATGAGTGCATGAGGTAAACCCCTTGCTGTGAATAATTAGTATGCATGACGGAGATCCCCTTCGTATGCCTTTCATGCCTACCAGAAGAAAGCCGTGAAAGTCGCGGTCTTGTGTAAATGCGAGCTTGTCACTAGCTCCCCGTTGGGACGGTGGAGTCCGGTATGGCTTGGTGAGGCATGACGGGTGGTGATTCCGACCGTTGATGTGGGATATGTTAGTTATGCTAATCATACCAGTGATGCTTGAACCTCCTAAGTCGACCGTAGATCGAGTCTTGTTCCAGTAACCCCCATACTTCTTTCGTGCTGCCACTTGTCCCTGCCGTAGGTAGGGTACAGTTCATTAAGTGTCAACCCCTGTCCTAGCACACACACCGTACAGAGAGGCCGTGGTGGAAGATACCGGCTGCATCCGGTAGGCATGCCACCTGGTACGGGGGCATGGGTGTTTCCGGTTGGGACCGAGAGGGGGCACCCCTTAGAGCGCGCGATAGAAATTTGATCCCATGCTACGTGAGGTTGTAGCCTCCCCACTTAGAGTTTGCTTAACAGGTGTCGTGGGTGATTCCAGACACATGTAAAGTTAAGCTGGTGTGTGCAAGTCAGGCGTGTTTTCGACTAAAAGACCGTAGACGGAAATTAGTTCCGATGGACTAAAGAAAACCGTTACTCGTGGGTAAAGAGTACACCCTCTGGAGAGATATTAAACCTATTCGAATAGCCGTGTCCATGGTTAAGGACTACAGTCTGGGATGGGTCAAGTGTCGGTCTTAGTGTCGGTCTTCGGAGAAGAAACTACTAAACCAGAACATTGATTATGACCTGTGACATTTGGTGATCATGATTATTATTGTGGACAAACCATTTGTATTATTTGAATTAATGAGTATCCCTGGGACGGTTCTACCTCCTGGATACTCACTGTGATTATGTTTATATATAAGCCCTTTAGGTGGTGTCGCTCAGACGCCCGACCGTGGCATGTTTGTTATTTATTTTCCTTATAAGCCCTTTCTGTGGTGTCGCTCAGATGCCCGACTGTGGCATGTTTGTTATTTCTTTTATTTATAAGCCCTTTATGTGGTGTCGCTCAGACGCCTGACTGTGGCATGCTTGTTATTTATTTTCCTTATAAGCCCTTTCTGTGGTGTCGCTCAGACGCCCGACTGTGGCATGATCGCTATTTATTTTATTATCACTACCTGATTGCATATGCATTTTTATACAGATGAACTTCTTGCATCATGGACTGTCATATCATAATTAACATCGTGATCATCGAATATTCTCGAGCATGATTATATCTCACCCATGTACATAATGTTTGCGAGTACATTCAAAGTAGTCATTGGCTTGTCCCTGGCTATTGTCTTGGCCAGATTTCTTGCGTGGGAAGGGACGATGCGATGACAGCCCCAGAACCTACGCAAATGGAGATAGCAGCCTCGCGAAGATAGGAGTTAACCTGGTCAGCTGTTCATGTGGGAAATGGAGTCCCATAGTCGCCGATGAACCACAAACCGCTTCCGCCATCAGTCATTAGAAACCCTGTGTTGTACTCACAGGCCAGAATGGTCTTGTACTACATATCTTGTATTTTGCTTGGAGTTTCTGTGACAAGTTGGTGCCTCATCAGCTTACAGTAATCCTGAGGCTGGTGAGCACAAGGGCCGCTTTTGGGAAATTAATATCCCGAAAATCCGTCGCCCGCGCAGCCGGCAAAGAGGCGCGATCTGACCTGTCATTGCTCAATGACGACCTTAGTTGGATGGCCGGTGCTATCCCGTGGTCGTGACTTCGGCTGGTTGGCAGTCGTAGATGACATCGGCTGGTGACCTCAGTTCATCTACCGTGGGCGAGGACGGCAGAGATTGTGGCAGCACATGGTGGTGTCTTGTCTGCTACTTGGAAGATGGTGCAGGGCGCCAGGGCCCCTTGGGATTCTGGCGGTGCCGGTGACCTTCTTCCCACCTTGGACTTCCGCCGCGTTGTGGTGAGCAGCTCTTGTAATGCGTCAGTTGCCTGTTCATGTGGCATCTTTCATCTGCCGTCAGTGTATGCACGATTGCAACGACCGGGATCATGGCAAGTGGAGGAGTTATCGCAGGATGAATCCGATTGGGTGGATTTTGAAGAATCTCTCCCGTTGTCATGAGATAGTTGGCGCCGATGGTTGTCGCTATACATTGTCAATCGTTCTTTTTATCTTTTTATTCGCTAGGCATAGCTTCGGTCTTGTATGACCACCCTTCTTTGAGTGTGTGTGTTTCTTTGAGTGTATGTGTTTGGGTTGGCTGTGTGTATCCTAGTTATGCAGAGGTCGGGTGTAACTCATTATAATTGTATCCTTCGATGCGATAAGTCAATAAAACCACCCTTTATCGAAGAAACTGCTCTAAGGTTCCTCTGGTTCCAGCTGACAAGGTGTACACACTGTGCCTGAAAAGATTTTGTTTTTGAGACGGTGCCTGAAAAGGAGTACACGAGATTGGAGAGGCTGGACATGGACAACCGGTAGTGATCAGGTACTGAGCTTTTGGGCATGAGACGGAAACCACCACCGAAAAGTGAGCATTGGATAGCAGGAAAAGATATCTCAGTGCACTAAGCTTCAACCATCTCTAGAACACTTGAGTGCGGTCGTCACAAATTTTGACCATGCCTCACGCGGAAGCTCCACATGCATATCACACTCAGCTTGCCCTGAAGGAGAAAATACAAATCTAGCAAAGATCGAGTAATATTGTCCAGAAGTAGCTCTTTTTTTTTGCGTGAACTTCATAGCAAAGATATATAGATTGTTATTAAAAATTCGTATAGCGTGATTTTCTTAATTTTAATCCTTAACAATAGTTCTAGTTAAAGAGTAATGCATCGAAGACGAAAATCTAACATAATTATTGGTGCAAGATACAACTTAAACTTAGCGCAATGCACATTTTTTTTCCAAAAATATTAGAATTTCATAAAAGAGCATGATACAATAATCTTTTTTGGCGGGTTATATAATAATCTTTAGCAAAATGCACTTTGGTTAATTATGCTAACAAAATTAAGTATAAAAATATAATAGCCAATATTACAAGTTCAAAAATCTAATACAAAAATATAAAAGTTAAGTATAAATAATAAATATATTAACTCAATGTAAACTTTAATGATGTTCATGTACTCAATATAATTTGGCATATTTTTCCACTTGGCCATTATCTTTACGTGGCCAGCTTTTCCCACGTGGACAGCTTTTGCATTATCTTCACGTGCCCAGCTTTTTCCACGTGGGCCGGTGCGTGTATCAAAGCGCGTCATCGCCCTACTTGCTGGAGTTGTACCGGAGCTTGAGCTTTTTGGATAAGCCTAGCCAACCCGGGATGATCTCGAAGAGATGGTGACGGTCTCGGCGTCACCATCGCGCAGCTGATGGCCCATGCCACTCGTCGCCGCGCAGCGCTGACGAGATCCAGATGGTTAGAGCACTCGCTACCCGCTTGCGTGGCGGCAGGAGTCGCCGGCCGCCGTTCGGTGCACTTGTCACCACGCCTCAACGCCACTCGTAGCCAGCAGCACCCTCGCCGCGAAGCACCTTGCATCAGCCGCAGCCGTGTCCATGTGAGGAATCGGTCAGTGGCTCTGTACTAGTATGTGCTTGCAGTTGCAGCCATCAAGGATGAAGCGGAGGAAGCAATTAGTGCTTTATATTAGTTACTCTATTGAATTGAATCCTACGAGATAAGGCCGGTGGTGACGTGTGTTGGGGCCGACAGCGTTTCGTGAACTACACATAAGAGGATCTATACCCGTCTCAAACGCCCGTGCAGGTTTAAAAAAATCAACATAAGTGGACCTCTCAAACTGCGGACAAACGCCCAGGCTGACAGGCACCCCTCATATCCAACCCAAATATATGGCGAATATGGGGCGGCACGTCCGGACGCGTCCGTCTGATAGGCCCGGCCCACCACCAACCCCCAAAAAAGCAACCTGGGCGGCGAGCTCAATACCTAGCTCACTCTCTCCCTCTCTCTCGCTCCGTCCACTCCTCTCCCTCTCCGGTTTTGATCCCATCCACCACAATGGGAAGCTCCGGCAGCGACTCCGGCTCGAAGCTCGACTATGAGGAGGAGATGGCCCTCCGCATTGCACTGGAGCGGTCAAAGGTGGAGACCAGCGAGACCTCTAGATCTGGAGCGTCGTCGCAGCTCCCGCGTCGGTGTAGCGTGGATGCTGGAGTTGGACCCTCTTTAGTTCATTTCCTGATATCAACTAACTAAGAATTCCTTTATTCATTTTCTTTGCCGGCGGGCAGGGCTTGGCAAAAGTTTATCAAACAGGTTAAAGGTGAATGGAAACAACAGCTGAAATGGGTGCGGTCCAAGGTAATTAAGTAGTACTAGCTACGACTGCGCATCTCTTTAATTCTAGTTTCAATAACATTATCATGCTTGATTAATTATTATCTGATTGAATTTTATTCTCGTAAATTGCATGAGCCAGGCAAAGGGAAATAATTTATGTGCGTACTACGTTTGCGATAACATTCGCATTATGACGTCTGAAGGGAACAAATCTTCAAGACAACTTTGGGTACGCAAACACAATTAAAAGTTCATTTTATCAATGATCTAATATATATACACACAACTAATATATTCATATTGATCTCTTCTTTAATAAAGATGCAAGAGATGCGGGGTAAGCTCCTACCAATGGACCGCGTACGAGCAATTCAAGAGGAAATTGCGGGATTTTGCTTGACCAGATCATACATCCCAAAGGAGAATACCATTACACCCAATGCGTGCAAGTAATGATCTGCAAATTGTAGGAGAAATTGTATATACCAAATTGTAGGTGAAATTGTATTATATATGACGTGTACAGTATGTGGTAGCAGCAGCACTTGAGGTACGACTGCAGTAGCGTAAAATATGTTTGAAATAAAAAACAATTAACTGGAAAACACAAAATGAAAAGGAAAAATAAACCACATAAATCCTAAAACCCTAAACCTCTAGTCCCGGTTGGTGTCACCAACCGGGACTAAAGGTCCCCCAGCCCCCGGCGCGGGCTTGTGCCACATGGTGGGCCTTTGGTCCTGGGCCGTGACGAACCACGACTAAAGGGGGGGGGGGGGCTTTAGTCCCCACCCTTTAGTGCCGGTTGGTGAACCTGCACTAAAGGCTCTTACGAACCGGGACTAAAGCCTGATTCTGCATTAGTGAGCGCCTCATTTCAACAAGCGCTACCGATAAGACTCTGTGTATATGCTCTTCCCTAGAAGTGTTCGGCTGAAACGTCTAAGACATTCCGGTGTAGCTATCTTAGTTCTGTACACAATGCAGCCAACCACACCACAGCGCAAATTATTAGAGGGAAATTGCCTCTGGAGGGTGCATTGCAGCTAGTACCGATCAAGGCAGTGCCGCCGGATACACCATGGCAGCCACCACCACATAGTTGGCTTGCCTTGTCAGTGGATGGTTCTTATTCAGCAGAAGAGGGCTAGGTGGGAGCAGGCATGATCCTACGGGATAACTTGGGCTTAGTTATTTTTTCACCATGCCAACTATTATTCTACTGTAACAATGCTCTCGAGGCGGAAGTTCAAGCTATTAAGATTGGAATGTCTATGGCTATCAAATGGTCTAACCTTCCGGTCTTAGTAAAATCGGATTCGATTGTTGCCCTTTCTTCTATGACTGATGCCTCACTGGATAAATCACCCAATGGTCAATTGGTCAGGGAGATCAAGAACTACATGCTGCAGAGGGAGTTTAATTAAACCAGTGAAGATCGTGAGATCACAAAAAATGGTCTCACATTGTCTTGCTAGTTATGCTCGTACTGCTTGTAGCACCGCTTGTTGGTTGCAACGGCCACCCCTTTCATTCATAATCATGTATTAGCAGACTGTAAGCCTGTTACTTTGGAATAAAACTTCTTTTAAACCCGCAAAAAAAGTCACACAAAACCAAAACTCATAATTGATGGAGAAGTTGATTTGATAAGGCATATACGTAGATAAAAAGGGCGCAAGCAATTTTTTATTTAAATTGTGAAATCTAGGACGTGAACCCAAGACCTCTAGGCTCTCATACCATATTTAGTTTCACGCACCAACTAGATGAACCAAAAGTCCAAACTGATAGAAAAGGTTAGGCAATCCACATATAATTCAACAGTTGCTATATTGAAGAATGCATTAGATGTCTTAACTATGTGCGGTGCGATGAATTAAAAAGGCAAAGGACTAACGTTATTTTGATTTTCAAGGACCCTCTTGTAAGCAAAAAAAAAAAGGGCATAAGCAGTGCTAAAGCTCCCACACAATAAGAGATGCACGGAAGGAAATTTCTAGAGTCTTAGAGCAACTCCAACAGTTTCCCTAGAAATCTTTCCCTAAAAGTGGGTTTTTAGCCTTCCCGTAAAAGTTAGGGGAAGTTTTTTAACAACAAGTTTCATCAGTTCCTCTAATATTCTTCCCCCAACAGACTGTTTGGTTGGGGGTAATTAGAGCTAGGGAATGGGAATTTAAGAGGTACGAGACTTCAAATCTATTGTTTGGTTGGAGGGATTGGGAATTCGTAAGGGAATAGTCATGGGACTTGAGGCTCCAACTCCCACCGTTTTATTAACAGGGGAGGGGGTGGGAGTTGGGAGGGAATTGTATTAGTGAGTCAATCTTAACCGTTCATCATAACTTATGTTAAATTCCTTTGTCTAGTCCCTCGTCAATTCCCACGAACCAAACAAGGGAATACAATTTGTCCTCAATTCTCACACATAATTCCTATCATGCGCCAAACAGAAGATTGGGAATAAAATGACTCATCCCATGTTTAATCTCAATACAACTCCCTACTCTAAACTCCCATTCCCCTTCCCAAATATTGCCAAACACGCTGCAAATGCATTTTTATTTTATATTTAATGAAAGAAAAATAGGATAATTGCTAGGACCCGCCAGTCAATGACACCGGAGAGCAGTGTGGTTGCCGTCGGCGAGGGCGTGACAGCAGGTGCGGGCCCAGGCGCGGGCAATGGCGACAGGGGCGTAGCAGCGATGGGCCCAGGCACGGGCAGTGGCGACGTGGCAGGGGACAACGCGTCTGGCGGCGGAATCCCGGTGTGGTAGCGCGGCGGTGTTCCGGCACGGGCCTCGGCGGCGCTCCGACGAGGTTTCGTTAGAGCGGCGGTGTTCCGGCGGGCCGCACATGAATGTTTCATGGCGGTTATCTTCCCTCCAAAAGGTACGGGAGGCCATCTTCCCGTAAATTACGGGATCCTTTATGGATAAAGCGGCGGTTATTTTAGGCTGGCCATAGTGGGAGTAACATAGCTAGTAACATCACACATCCCAACACAGTTTTGCTTATGTGGCATGTAATTAATGAGGAGAGAAGTGCTTGTGGTAACTAGCTATGTTACTGTAACATCACACATACCAATACAAATTGAGTCTATAGACTAATAAATGAACTCTTGCATGACACCACATCTATGTTTCTACCCACTATGGAGGTAGTAACATAGTCTAGTAATACGTGTATGTTACTAGTGTAAGTTACTCCCCACTATGACTAGTCTTAGATATAAGCAAACTCTTGGAGTTGCTTGTACCCTTGCATAAAATTTTACAGGCCGCCCGTAAACGGTTTTTGCGGGACACCGCCGCGCTAGAGATGCCCAACCCGAAATCCCCCGCGCTCGGGAGGCCGCCGCCTCGCCCACCCATGGCGGCCGCGGAGACCGACCCCTCCGCCGCTGAGGCCACCTTCCAGGTCACTTCCCTCCGTCACTTGGCCGAATCACACGGTCGCCCCACATACCAGCCCCCACAAGACCGACCTTCTTGCTCTGCTCTTGCAGCCTGATGCCCAGATGCACCTGACTCCAAAAGCCCAAAGCAGAGCATATCATGTTGTTAGTTTGGTCAGCCTGATGCCCAGATGGACCTGACTCCCCGATTGATTTCAGGTACACTCCGTTGTTTGGTTCGCGCAACTGAGATTTGCTAGGGTCTATGCATATTCATATATAGATTTGGTAGGATGTACTGGAACAATGATTCATGTGTTCAATCGCCTTGTTGCCGAGCTTTCACTTTGCTGCTCTAGATGACACTAAAAGCAATCTGCCTATATTTCACCAGAAAACAACTCAAAACAGGCAAGCCTTTGCTAGGTACCTACCATTTTTCTTGTTGGCAACATCGCAAAAGTAATTTGTTATTACCAGGCAATTAAAGAGATAATCCAAGAAAAATCTCCAACGATATCCAGACTAAACTAATGAAACGATGGGTACAGATGCCGCTCATCACCTGACTGCAATAGGCCGACCTTCTTGCTCTGCTCTAGAGTGAATAGCCGTGCTACTTTTTCAATTTCAGCACCATATTGCACTAATTATGAGTTTAGTCTCCCAAGACATTTTAAACAAGTTCTCTATACGCTAGTCCTAACTTTTGGGTTATTGTTTTGCATCTAGAATAGCACCTCTGATGTGCTTTCTACAAAGATTTTTGCCTCCACATATATGACTCGTATATTAATACTCCCTGTGAGTTCTTTCAGATTTTAAAATGTACTTATATCACAAACATACTCCCTCCGTCCCAAAATTCTTGTCTTCAATTTATCTAAATACGGATGTATCTAGTCACGTTTTAGTGTTAGATACTTCCCTATCTAGATGAATCTAAGACAAGAATTTTGGGACAGAGGGAGTACAATCTAACCATGGTTTCGAAAATCGACAATATCATTACAAGATTAACCAGCTCTCTCTCGAAATAAGAAACATAAAATTAAGAAGTGCTTTAACATGATCTAGCTCGTCCGTAGCAGTGCGCAACAGAACTAGTACACATACATGAAGAAGCTAAGTTTAAGTGCAACAAAATTAAGCTAACAAAAAAATTATGACCGCCTTGAACAAAGACGCTTCTCCATCTTCACGACTGGTTTCTTTTCCTTTGGGTGGTTGGCAAGCTTTGCGAGGAGATCTGTCTTGAGTGCTTCGTCACAGCTGGAGCCCTTGAGCAGGACTTCCTT
Organism: Secale cereale; assembly: GCA_902687465.1. Classification (NCBI taxonomy): domain Eukaryota; kingdom Viridiplantae; phylum Streptophyta; class Magnoliopsida; order Poales; family Poaceae; genus Secale; species Secale cereale. The sequence continues at coordinate 882,232,259 of LR738715.1, read as the reverse complement.
GAGTTCACGTAGATGCTTCAGGCCAAAGAACGAGGACCCACTGCAGAATTCAACCGTCAGCTGCTCAAGCTTTTTCATCGTCTTCTCTCCAAAGGTGACTTTGGAGCTGGAATTGGAGCCGCAGGCAATCTCGAAGATCTTCATTTTCTTGAAAGAGTCTTCCTCCAGGTCATTTGTAATGATGGACACATTGAGCTCATCATTTTGAAGCTCCTTAACACCAAGACGGAGAATGCACAGATTTGGTAGCTCGCTAAGGAACTTGATGACATCCTTGGTTGGTTTCTTTTTTCCTTCTGGTGTGAGCAGTCCCGACTGCGGGGAGACATGGTCTTCTGTCAACTTGACTATTTCCAAATCCATCTTTGTGAGCATGGTGAGTTGCGATTCCCAGTTCGGCAACCGGTCTCCAAGCCCATAAAGTTTAAGGCTCTGCAGGCTCTGCAAAGGCAGCGGAATACCATCCAAACAGCCTTCATTGTTGTCCTCGAGTTGCACTGACAGTGATTCCAGATGGACATGATATCTGGTTGCAAGGAAAAACCTGTTGCTGTTATTCTTGTTGATCCCAGACACCCCGAGCTTGCGCAAGTGGTTCAGCTTCTGGATTTCTTTCAGGACAACCTTATTCCCTGAAGCATTGACATTCACAACACCAAGTGTGTGCAGCGCTGTCAGCTTCCCGATCCCTCGAGGCACCGCGACACCAATTACGTGACGACCACTTGAGAAATTTGACAGCTGGGGCAATAGATGATGTGTTGTTGGTGAATCGTTTGCTGCAGCGGTGGTGCCTGCACGAATGTACTGCAGCTTCCATAACTTGGTGATGCTCGCTGGGAGAGTGACTATGGAGGTGTGTCTGACATCTAGAGTCTGGAGCTGCCCCAGATCACCTACCGAACTTGGAAGATGGCTGATTTCATGGCATCCTCGCAGTGAGAGGAACTTGAGGCGACGCATCAACTTCACCATCCTCTCAAGATCGCTGTACTCTATGTCTGACACATCTTCTAGATCAAGCACCCGAAGCAGCTTCATATTTTCAGAAAGGAAGAAGGATTCCCATCTTCCGAACACTGTTAGTGATCGGAGCCGAGCCAAGTCAGTGCTCTCAAACACAATTATATCTCTGTCCCAGCTTTCTGATATCACAAGGTGACGCCCCGTGCGTTGGGTGGTTACCGCACAACTGCCACTAAGTTCAAACACAAGGTTCTCTTCCATTTGCCGTGAGACAATGTATTCACGAAAGAAGCCATTGACTTGGCAAAGGACCAACCTTATGTCATCCAAACCGAATGCCGATGGTTGCTGGATTATACTCAGATTAAGGAGCTCACAGAATTGTTTCTCCCCATTCATCTCTGCGGACTCTTCAATGCTGTCCATGGAGTAACCCTCAGCAATCCACCGCCTTACTAGTCGCCTCCGCCGAATAGGGTGGTTTCGAGGGAAAATTGGTAGATATAGGATAAATGGCTTGAGATAATCTGGGCAATGGCGGAAGTATGAATTCATCCAACCAAATAGACCCCTCAGACTGTGAAACTCGCTGCTGTACTCGAGCTCTAGCATAAATTTATTGTTGGTAGAAAGTGCATGTTTCCATGGATATGTGTTATTGGCGAATGAGCGAGCTATCTCAACTATTACTTTGGGAAGTCCACCACATATTGCTGTAAGGTCTCGTAGCACTGCGACTTCACGCTTCATGGATACCTGTATTCAAACAGTATTATCTTGACTGAGAGTGCCAAAATCAAGTTACGCTGCACTTTCATGTTGTTTGCTATATATAATTCATCAGTATTTTAATGTTGAATGCTTCCTACAGTGCCATGAAGTAAAAAGGCAAAGTTGAATAATATCATTAATTTTTTTGCATAAGCTTAGCAATAGAATAAGATGTGCGCCAGTGTACTGTGGTGCTAACCTGGTTCACATCCAAATAGCGGTGAAAAAATCTTAGAAAATTTTGGAACATTGACATGGAAGATATCTAGTATTTCATTTTCATATTGCATCCATAATCAATCATCATATGGGTAAGTAGTATAGCAAAATGCTACTGTAAATCTTAGCGGATACAGTTGTTTCAACAACCATTCACTCTAGGATTTATTATTTTATTTCTCAAGTACCCTCCCCCGGCCACAATTCCTCACCTCGCTGTTGGTGCGGTCAGGGCACATCTTTATACTTCACTAGTAGAAAAAGGACCTAATGTGAAGCTCATTCATCCCAGATTGTAATTGAACCGGTACTAATGTGACCATTAGTGCCGGTTCAAACGGCTAGCCGGGCGGCACTCATTAGTACCGGTTCGTGGCGAACCTTTAGTGCCGGTTCGTGTCACGGACCGTTACTAAAGAGGTGGTGGCCTTTAGTACGGGTTGGTGGCTCCAACCGGTACTAAAGACCCCCCCCCCCTTTAGTACGGGTTGGAGCCACCAACCGGTACTAAAGGGGTGAGCTGCCACCCGCAATGCACAATGTTTAGTCCCACCTCGCTAGTTGAGAGGAGTTCGCACCGGTTTATAAACCCCGCCGTGCCTACCGTGTCGAGCTCCTCTCTAAGCAGGCCTTTGTGGGCCTATTGCAAGTCTTCTACCCTGTGGGGCCTACTGGGCCGTATGGGCTTGCATCCTGGCCCAACTAGAGGTTGGATTTCTAGTCGTATGGAGGCCGTGCAGGCCCAGTAGGCGGGCTGTTTTTGCTTTATTTCAAGAAAAAATAATACCAACCGGTACTGAAGATCTCCCCGCCCCCGACGCGGGCTCGTGCCACGTGGTGACCCTTTAGTGACGGTTCGTGTTGTACCGGTACTAAAGGGGGTGACCTTTAGTCCCCACCCTTTAATGCCGGTTGTAGAACCGGCACTAAAGGGCCTTACGAACCGGTGCTATAGCCTGGTTCTGCACTAGTGCTTGTAGGTGTATGATTTTTTTCACCTTAAAGATGGCTTTGGGTTGATGTTTGTATTTATTTTGTCAGACTCTGTTGAATAACTTAATAAAGATGCCTGCATGCCTCCTTTTCGAAAAATGTGGTTAGGTTGTTAACATTATCAAATGTTCCAAAGATATTATGTTTCCTTTTCAACTGTTTAGCATGCGATCACTACAGTATCGAGGTCAGATGGATACCACGTTGTAGTGCATTCAACGAGTCATCAGTTTACAATAGAGCTGATATTATAATAAATACCTAACAAGCCAGAATTTAGTACTAAAAATCGATATATAGAGTGATATAAAAAATATAGGTACTGCAGCTTTTAAAAGGGATGCAATACACCCCAATGTTATATATATGTACTCCCTCTGTAACAAAATATAAGATATTTTTTGCATTTCAGTTGCAAAGAAAAAACTTCTTATAACAAGCTACAGAGGAAGTAGAACATATTTACTTTTAACCAAGTAATTCCGTAACATAAAAAACTTCTTATAACAAGCTACAGAGGATGCAGAAAAAAAAGGGTAATAACACGCAGGGAACTATAAATAGAAGGAAGTTTCTTATTGAAAAATGCACCTTCTTGAAGAGTTCAATGGCTGTGTCATCTTCCAGACCTTTGACATTAAACAACAACTCTCCCTTATCTCCGCGGCAATGAGCGGCAATTCCTTGGTCGCTTGTCACAACGATGATAACATTCCGGCGATTAGATCCAGATACTAAGCCAGCTTTTATGAGATCCCATTCTTCTGTGGACTGCAGTCCATCGATAACAACAAGGCATCTATGACTTCTCAGAATTTCATGACACTCTGAAATGGGATTTCTGCTTCCTGTCGAGTCCAAGTATGCAGGCTCAATGTCTTGAAGATATTCGGAACCAAAATTCGAAAGTAAGGTTCGAGAGAAGTCCCATAAATTGAAAGGATGTGATACATTCACCCAACCATACTTTTGGAATAGTTTGCAATTCAAGACTTTGTCAGAAAACATGTTTTTGACGAGAGCTGATTTTCCAACACCAGCTAATCCCCACACGGACATAACTTGGTAGCTTTTGGCTCGTGCCATGATTACTTTTATTCCAAGATACTTTAATTCTGACTCACGTCCAACAAGAGGATGCTCGTCTATCCACTTCATGGCCGCTTGCTTTTTAAAGTTGCTGATTGATAACCCATTGTTGCTGTCCATGATATTATCTCCATCATTGCCAGATCCCTGAAAGTAAGTAGTTAAATTAGTTTTACAGAAATTAAAGATGAAGTTCATTCTGATGATGGCTTTTCTAATTTGCTCCACCGTCCATTTTTTTCCCTACAATTTTCCATACATTCTGATGATGGCGTACAGAAATTAAAGTAAGTAGTTAAATTAGTGATATTGCTAAATTGCTTCGCAACACGTACTCATTAACCAAAACATTTCAATGATACAAATAAATTTCTATTGATGACAGGAATAAGTAATAGGCATGCGCCTAATAAAGTGCATCTGTTGTCAATTTTTTTGCTTGTTGTATACTACTCCCTCCATCCGAAAATATTTGCCACCGGAATGGATGTATCTAGACGTATATTTTACTTGTTGTATACTACTCCCTCCATCCCTATCCATTTTTATCCATTTTCCTGACAAGTATTTTCGGACGGAGGAAGTATATAGTTATATAAACATGTACTCCCTCCGTCCAAAAAAGCCTGTCCCTCAAATGAATGTATCTACGACCAAGTTAGCGCTAGATACATCTATTTGAGAAACAAGCTTGGGACAAGCTTTTTCAGACGGAGGGAGTATATACTATATTGACTGAAATTACTAACCATGCAAAGACTATTGATCAAAACCTAACTTATTTGTGATAAGGAGGGAGTATATATTTTCTGAATGTAACTAACTGGTTAGGGTCTTTGTGTTTTTCTATACCTGTGTGAAGAAGGCGTACACAGAGTGCTCGGCAGCTAGCTGGTTGAGATGCAGCACCTGGTATGGATGTCCCACGGACAAGCTTGCTACTTCGAATTTCTGCGTGGACAAGATGACACAGCTGCCATTCTTCGTGTTTGGAAGAAACCTCCTGACAGCATCCCACTCTGCCATGGTGGAAAGGTCCTCCAACACAACGAGGTACCTATTTTCCAGGACAAGCTGCTCGAAATCCTTGAGGGGATCTCCTCCTCGTGTAGCCTCCTCCGTCTTCCTTAGTGCTTGCACGCCACCACCTGCGGACGTCGCGGCATAGAACTGGGCCAGCAAAGACCGAAGCAAGACGTGGGGATCGAGAGGATGCGTCAGCTTCACCCAGGCACGGCAGGGGAATTTTTCGCAGGTCTCTTTGTCGATGTAGGCATTCCAGGCGATGGATGACATCCTAAGATCCCCACCTCCGGTGCCCCAGATCGAAATCACTCTGAGGTCTTGGTCTTTCTCGGGGAGCAGGGTAGTGACCTCAAGCCCCTCTTGGTTAGTATTTGCCGCCTCAAGGAGCCTGTTGAAGGCACTCACGCCGCCGGTACGATGGGTTGCAGGCTGTGCAATGGTGGCATAGTCGGAGTCGTTGATGTGATTGTAGCGCATGATCCTGCTGCCTATGTCCTCCACCCTGGTCTTGAGGTACTCCAGCTCGTCTACCGCCACGTCAAGCGGCAGCGGCCCGCGCAGATCCATGCATGGCCTGAGGAGTAAGCTCGCAGGCTTTAGCAAGCGGAGCCACCAGCGGTTCTTCTTGTCTAGGTGGAGAACAAACTCCAAGCAGTCCTCCACATCGTAGGCCAGCTCACGGATCTGCTGCACCCACATCTTCAGCAACGGATTCTTCAGGCGCTCACTGTCGGTGACGCTGAGAAAGCACTGCATCATATTGAACTCGCCGGTGATGAACACCAGGTTGCGCTGCACACTCTGCCGCAGCTGTGCTTCCTCCTCGATCGCGGCGTTGGCCTTGGCCACCACACCAAACACCACGGACTTGGCCATGCCAGCTGCAAGGTCCGCCATGGCTCACTAGAGATCTCACTGAGCTATATCTTTTCGTGGCTCTAGTTTGGGCTCTGTGTTTTCTTCTTGTCTAGCTTAGTAGCCTACTCTGTTCAAGTACCAGACTCGTATGCTGGTTTGAGTTCCTAAGCGGCTTTGCTACACTTACAGGCAAAATCTACGGATGAAAGTTTACAGGAAGATGTGGCGTGAGTTAATTGGGAACCACCAGCCCCACAGCTGACTTCACGGCCAGGAGAGGGATTATGAGGGACACACGTACGTCTGTAGGGTGCAGCGCGTAGGACTCAATCCGTAAGTGTAGAATTATTGAGTTCCTAAGGCTGATAGACACCGCCTTGAGCCACGAGACAGCAAATTGCAATTATTCATTCATTTATTTATGCTAGGTCATCGATGTCCAGTGCAATGATAAAATGCTGCCCCACTGACATGGTTTTGCGCTGGCACTAGATATTCTAATGTGTGTACTGTACACTGATTCAATGGTGTGTATTTTGGCATATACTCGTATGGTGGTATACTGGCATCACAAATTTAATTAGTGTGCAAAGACTGTGTCTTTTTATTTTGGAACGTAGACGCTAGTAGCGTCCGGCTTTAAATTAATAAAGCCACGAGGGCAACCGTCGACACACATAAGTTTAAATTACAGACCACACATAGCAGACTCAAAGTTTCAAACTGCAGTACCAACACAAGTACCAAAAGAGACAAGGCGAAACGGGGAAGACGTAAGATATCTCGCTTAAGTAACAGTGGCATGGGGTCCCTCGCCTCGTCGAACTTGGCTTGTCACGGATTTGATCTTCTCCATGACTGTAAGCATGTCTTGTTCGTCACGCGCTTTCCCCAACGGCATCCACACCTGAAGAAAAATGTGACATTTGAATAGTATGTCAGCTGGATGGTTTGGGAACTTGTGTTCGATAGTGAATTTGTTTCGAACCGACCAAAGGGACCATAAAAGCGCCCCTACGCAACGCCACAGAATCCTAGCAGAAGATCCTTTCTGGGCAGAAAGAATGTCTAAGAGGTCCTTCGCGGATTGAGGGTGCCAATTTTTGGAGAAGGTTTCCCTCACCGCACTCCACGCAAAACGGGCCAGCACACATTGAAAAAATATATGGTTGGCATTTTCTCCCAACCCACACAGGGTACAAGTGCCATCAGCCGGACCATTCCGTTTGGCCACGTTATCAGAGGAGGGTAACCGATTTCTCACCATCTGCCATATGAAGATTTTGATCTTCAAAGGCAAACCCGCTTTCCATAGTCCCCTAGCCATGGAAATCACCGGGCCCTCAGACATCTTGGAGTATATGGACTTAACCGTAAAATGTTTAGAGGACGTAAGTTTCCAAGAGATGGCATCTGGCTCGGGGGAGAGCTCGATATCCCTCCAAGCCTCTACCAGATTATCCCAGTTAGATGTTTCCACCGGGCCGAGAGCACGAATAAAGGATATCGCCGGGGGGCTGACTCTAAGGGCATCCGCAACCATAATATTGATATCGGTGGCCAGGTGATATAGCTCGGGATGAGATTTCCACAAAGGTGCATTCTCCCACCAATGATCAAGCCAGAAACGGGTAGAAACGCCATTCTTAATTGTGAATTGTGCCCCTAAAGCGAAAGCCGGCCGAACGTCCTGGATCCCTCTCCAAAACGTCGATCCCGAGGACTGGGCTTGAAAGACCGTTCCGTCCGGAAAGTACTTAGCTTTAAGAATACGAGCCCAGAGCCCCGACTCGTTTTGAGCTAATCTCCACCACCATTTGGTTAAGAGTGCTACGTTCATTAACTGGGAATTTGTAACCCCGAGCCCTCCAAGTTTTTTTGGACGGCAAATTGCCGCCCACTTGACCAAGTGGTATTTCTTTTTGGCTCCGGTGCCTTCCCAAAAAACCCGAGATCGGGGGGTGTCGAGTTTGGCATGAACTCCATCCGCCAGGAGGTACATACCCATAGTAAAGATGGGGAGAGAGGATAAGCTCGAGTTGGTCAGGATGAGTCTGGCCGCAGACGACATAAATCGTCCACGCCAAGGGCTAACTCGGTTGGCAACTTTCCCGTAAAGAGGTTCCCACTCAGCTATGGTAAGTCCACGAGTAGATATAGGTAATCCCAAGTACTTAATTGGAAAGGCACCACGCTTGCAATTGAGTAGGTTTGCCACTCGAGAGCTCGAGAGGTCATCCATCCCTATGGTAATGACTTCACTCTTAAGGAAATTTATCTTAAGCCCCGACATAAGCTCAAAGGCCAGGAGAAGGAGTTTGACAGAGGCCACACTACTGTCATTGGGCTCGAAGAGGAGTAACGTATCGTCAGCGTATTGAAGGTGTGAAACTCCGCCCGGAATGAGATGCGGAACAAGACCGGAGATGTGACCGGCAGCACTAGCACGGTGAATCATCGCGGCAAGTGCGTCCGCCACAAAGTTGAAGATTAAAGGGGAACTCGGATCCCCTTGTCTGAGTCCCCTCTTATTACGGAAGAATCTACCCATTTCCCCGTTAATAGTAACCGCCGTGTGTCCACTGGACACGAGATGCATGATGCGGTGAACAAAACCTGCCTCAAAACCCTTTTTGAGGAAGACTTCCTAAACAAAATCCCAGTTCACACGGTCGTAGGCCTTCTCGAAATCGAGTTTGAGTAAAACTCCCTTAGTTTTATTCTTTTTAAGCTCGTGCACAATTTCCAACAAAGCGATCGGACCCTCAAGAATATTTCTATGTTTAAGGAAGCCCGTTTGGCTGTGGCTAATGATCCGCTGCGCTATAGGAGCTAGACGAGAGGCGTAAGCTTTAGCGCAGATCTTGAAGGGAACGTTGATGAGAGTGATAGGTCTGAACAGTCGAATATTGGGATGTTGATGAGAACTGTGTCTTAATCAAGTCACCATTAAATATCATATATGATGGTTTCCTGCCGGCTTCCTCACAAATATCTTATACTCCCTCCGTTCCTAAATATAGGTCTTTTTAGACATTTCAAATGGAATGCAACATACGGATGTATGTAGACATATTTTAGAGTGTAGATTCATTCATTTTGGCCCGTATGTAGTCACTTGATGGAATCTCTAGAAAGACTTATATTTAGAAACGGAGGGAGTACATGATTGGGAACCATGTAATTTGTTACGTCTGTAAAAAAAAACAGGCTCGGGGCAGTTTGCTGCCTCACGGAAGAAACCAGCGTTTTACGATGCTTATTTAGCTTGGGTATGACTGATTACTGGACTAAACTGCTCAGCCCTTGATGTTTCCAAATGATGTGAGCTACTGTCGGGAAATGCGGATTACAAGTAGAAACACCTGAAGTTTTGAATTTATCTGTTTACTGAAATCTATCTTTGTTTGTATCACCAGACACATCGAATATCGTGACAAATGAGATATAATTTGTTCGTTTGGACCTTAACAACAATATAATGGTGCTTTCTTATTTCTTCCTGATGTACCCACATTATCAAAAAAGACTTTTGCCCCGCTTCATATATAAAGCAAACCGCCACAGAGTTCGACGCTGGGGCAAACAGCACAATCATGCACAAAAGAAAAACAAGAGAAAATCAAGAGAAAGAAATGCCAGCAGCACCGGATCAACGAAAGCTGAGGCATCCTGCAACCGCTGCGCCCACCAAAGACATCCACCACGCTCCAATGCCACCGAGTCGCCGCGTACCAAGCAACACCTTCAAGAAGGACCGCGACGACGACGACGCTGCAACCCGGACGAATCCTAGGATTTCTCTCGGTACACAGATGAAAGCGGAGGAGAGGTACACCTGATGCCCATCAAGAAGGTTGACGGCGCCCGCAGGCGTCACCGCGTCAGTGCCGGGTAGACCCGAGAGGGATTTCGCCCTACCCCTCATACCCACAACTCCGGACCAACCGATGGCTCCACCATGTCAACCGCCCACCAACCTGCGCCACCACGGTCACGAGGACACCACCGTCGTCTCTCCACCACATACGCTGCGAGGCCGGCCGAGGACACCGACGATAGGGACCGGGAGAACCACAGCCACGTGGGAGGGGACAACCTCCACTGGCACAAGCAGTAGCAGACCGGACGCTGGCGCAGGAGCACGCCGGACCCCCTGCCCAGCCGGGCCCAAATCGGGCCCGTTAAGCTCCTGCCGCCGCGCTGCAGCCGACGCAGCGCAGAGCCACCGATCCCAACGCCCGCGCCTCGCCTGCCCAGCCGGAGGCGACCCGCCGGAGGCCAGACCAACCCGCTTTGACCCAGATTGGGCCCAAAAAGGGCCCAGATCTGGGCCTGAAGGGCTCCGCCGGCCAACCCCGCCGCCAGCCGCCGCCGCCAAAGAGCCGCGCCACCGCCAAATCTGCACCCGATCTACACTGGAGCACCACCCGTCGAGGAGCACCGCCGCCCGAGCCGGGGATCGAGCCTGGGATCAGCGAGGGGAAGAGGAAGAGGGCCGCCACTGCCGGCCATGCCACGGCGCCGCGCGGCCAACGCCCGGCCGCACCAGCCGGCGGCAGCGGCATGAGGAGGGGGGAGGAGGGGGCTGGGCGCGAGGGGAGAGAGGGCCGCCCCGGTCGCCCTGCTCGGGGGGCGGCGCGGGGGGTACAGGGAGAAGGACGACCAACTTCTTCCATACGGGGGGTACCCACATACTCCCTCTGTCCCATAATATAAGAACGTTTTTTGCACTACACTAGTGTCAAAAACGTTCTTATATTATAGGACGGAGGGAGTACTTTTCTAGTACAATTACTGTGAAGTATGTGGAATTGATACCACACCATAATAAGCTACTAAGTTAACAGCAAAGCCTACAAATGTTAAAGTTATCTCGAACATCTCATGATATTGCTTAGAGCATCTCCACTCGTTCGGCCCCCCAGCGCATAGGCCGGCGCTATTTTGGGCTCCCCGGCGAATTTTAAGCCCAGGGGGATATCTAGGCGCCAGCCACGCCCCCAGGTGCCGCCCCCAAGGCGTCTCAAATTCAAACTTTGTCCATTCCCGCTCGCAAAAAATGCCACAAGTCTGACGATCACAGCGCCACAGATCGGCGCTCACGTTGCCACAGTTCGGCAATCAAAATGGAAAGTTCGTCCACAGCGAAATATATTATGGTAAGAGCTACACAAAAAAGAGAAAAACCCTGCATTTCTAATAGTGAACAATGTTCGCACTGTTCATCAGTCTGAAAAACGAGATTTGTCTTTTTTGTGTAGCTCTCATCGTAATGTATTTCATCTTAAAAAGTTTACACCCATGTAGAATACATTCATGTTAACATGTATGATTTTTGTCAGAATTTTTTGAAACTTTAAAATACATTTTTTGATTTTTTCAAAATACCCACCTCCATGAAGGTCGACCGCCGTTGGCATTTTGCGGTCATTTGGACGTTGTTGAACAACAAAATGCTATTAATTAACCAAGACCTGTGAGACCTGTCAGATGACTTTGGGGGGTCTCAAGAAACTAATTTGGCCGAGCCATCACGTTAACCGGACGTGGAGCCTTCGTGGTTTTCCGTCTTCTGAACGAATCTGCAACCTGAGAAGGGTGCGTCGCGATGGCTATGGCCTAGCTATGACATCTGTGAGTGCCAAAAGATGTGAATCATGGTCTGTTCCAATCTGTAACCGGAGGGGAGAAGGAATCGAGTGAAGAGACGCAACAGATCTCAGACTAAGATATTTCAAGTTGCGAGGCTGTCATTATTGCTTTCATTTGGTCAAATTGGCAAACAGATCCATAGCTATTACCCCTTGCACTAGTTTTAAGTCTACTGTCCTTCTTTCTTCTTATCTACACCTGTATAGAATATACTACAATGCACATTATTCCACGTCCTGATGCGTGAGCGGATACATGTAGTCGGTCGATGCCACATAGCTGTCTTGCCTATTACATATGGCAGTGTGTGAGGCTTTAACTAATCATCTTTTCTCTATCCTAAGCTAGATGGTGCCAAAAGACATATGACGAGCTGGTCAGTGGTGACAGTACCAATAGAAAGGAAAGACTTCGTACACCGATCAAGTCTCCCAAGTCATCGAGTATATATATATTACTTCCTCCGTTCCATAATGTAGTGCCTATAGATTTTTACAAAAGTCAAACATTACAAACTTTGACCATATTTATAAAGAAAAATATGTACATCTAGAATACCAAATGCACATCACTGGATACATCGTGAGTTATATTTTCAGAATATACATGTTGATATTGTAGATGTAGACAATTTTCTCTATACACTTGGTCAAAGTTGGTAAAGTTTGATTTTTACAAAAAATTATAGGCACTACATTGTGGAACGGAGGGAGTACGTGTAGTGGCCAGTTAGCTGTCCATCGAAGAAACAAAACATACCTACCTTTTATTAACTTCCACTTGTCTACTATGTTGTCTTATCTGCCTTGTCTAACCGGCGAGTACGTAGATAGCAGATTACATGTGAAAAGGTTCTGAAGTTGTTGCACAATTTGGGTTTGGAATCGCCAACCAGAACATGTATCGTGGTAGAGATGACAAGAGATACAAAGAAAGATTGTGCGCATCACATATGTCTCATACATGTCACTTCTATTTTAAATGCACATGCAAGCCATCCAAATGATCAAGCCCATGCAATCAACCAACTTTCCAATTTCCACCACATGCACACGAGCAATGCTACACCTACGTAGCAGATCTTGCGTAATTAATGTAAATGATTAAGTGGCATCGTTTGATTGGATAAAATTTGGGAAGGGGGACCCACCAGTTGAAATAGGGGGGGGGGGTGGTTATTGGTTAGGATGGAAAGTTATGTAGGTTTTCGTAGACCTTTTCGTAGGTCTAGCATTTTCGCATGCATGCCCTCCACATCATCAAGCGGAAATGCAGCCATTCCACTTTCCATCGCATGCAAGCCCGCCACATCATCAAAGAACATGAAGGCCCCCACATCATTAAGTTTTATTTTTATTTTTCAAAAATTAATAAATGTCACAAGACGATATAACATGCACCCACCCTCCATATACGTCTATTTTTTTTGGCGGGTAATATATACCTCTAGGTTGAATGTGGTGCGGTATTGTCCTCACATATTCCAATTTTATGTTGGATAAGTTCATTGCTAAAAAATTCCACTGCATGTCACACGGCGTTATCTAGTTATAATAATTTGTTAAACTCTAATATGCCTGATACATTTCCGTGGAGGTTAATCTCCAGTGTTGACTTCTCCAAGAAGTCTACATATGCGGATCTTATAAATTAGGACCTATTTTCCTTCAAAACATATTTACAATACTAAGGTTCCTTCCAATATCAAAGTTCACATGTGGTTTTTGCAGAGAGAGTTTGTTCTTACCAATGAAAATCTTGATAAGCGTAATTGGCATGGTACCAACTGATGTTGGTTTTGTGATCGGGAAGAGACAATTCATCATTTATCAAAAAATGCTTTTACCCCACTTTATATATAAAGCAACGATAAAAAACAACCCAGTAGAAACGCAAGCCACCACAACACACACACCCAAGGCATGATATATAGGTGCTGAGCGCAGCAACATGACCCCTCGCACTACAAGAACAACTGGAGGCTTCAACAATGAACACGCCACCGCGAAGAAATGAAGCCGCATACGACGAACCATGGGCTCAAAGACGGCGCCTCCGGGAAAATTACGACACCGGAGCGCCGCCAACCGCCTAGTCCGAGGATCAAAGTTTCCCCTAGATCCACACGACGTGCAATGAGAACCGCGACCACGCCTTTAAGATGGGAACAAGCTATGCGGCCGACGGTTGATACGTCCAAAACGTATCTATAATTTCTGCTTGCTCCATGCCTCTTTTGGGTGATATTGCTATGTTATTTATACACTTCCATACACTTTTAATCATATTTGGACTAACCTATTAACTCAGTGCACCCCAGTGCCAGTTTCTGTTTTCGGCTGTTTTTGTATTTCAGGTTTTCACATTACGAGAACTGCCAGAAAAAATCCAGAAAAATTATATAAAAAATCAGCGTTCCAGAA
>LR738715.1:882159773-882212080 GCA_902687465.1 Secale cereale | reverse complement strand
CAGGGGCTCCAGGCGCCCTGTGGGCGCCACCCCCCTGGGCCGCGCCGGGGGGGCGCCTGGGCCTCCCGAAGCCCGTCCGGTGCCCCCCTTTGGCATATATTTAGAGGGACCTCCGAAACCCTCAGAACAGGAACTCTTTTCGTGAGCCCATCTCTGTTCCGCCGCCGCCGCCGCTTCCAAGATCGGGAGCACCAGGAGAACTCTTCCCGGCACCCTGCCGGAGGGGAGGATCACCACCAGGAGCTTCTCCACCACCATGGACGCCTCCCGGATGACTCGTGAGTAGTCTCCCTTGGACCATGAGTCCATGACCAATAGCTATGTGATGTTCTCCTCCCGTTCTTGTGCTTCACTAATTAGTCCTCGTGAGCTGCCCTACATGATCGAGGCACCTATGTAATCCTTATGCTGTTGCTATGTTGAGTTTGCTGGGATCCGATGGATTATGAGATTATGTTCAGATTGATCTTGAGTAATATATTTGATTCACCTCTTTTATATTTTAGTTCATAAGTAATTCTTGCATGTTCTCCGTTGTTACTTATTGCTTTGGCCGAGTAGTAGGTAGTGACTCCAAGAGGGAACGTTATGCTCGATTGTGGGTTCATGCCCCTCGATGACTAGCTTGAGTGACAGAAACATGAGTCTAGGGGATGTGCTGTTGCCACAAGGGGGAAAACAACGGTGCTTGTGCCCGCAGGTGCAAGGATTGTTTACTTTACGCAAAGTTCTTTTAATGCAGTTGTCTGTTGCATTGAGTTTACACTATGGGTGGGACTCGCAACTTAATACCAGCGAGATGTTCTGGATAGATATCTCAAGGTGGATGATTGGTAGTAGATATTGATGGATTTCGGTCTACTTACTTTGGCGTACCGCCCATGCTTTGAACCTCAACCTTTCTTGCAATGTAGTCAGCATTGGTTTGCGTTCGTGGTCCTGTCAATTGCCCAGCTGTAATTTGTTTACCTCACATAGCTGTTTTATCGTCTTTTGGGAGAGAGACATCACTAGTGAACATCATGAGACTCCGGTCCATATTACCATCATTGATCACATCCACTATTTACTTTTCGTTATTTACCTACTATCGCAAAAACTATCTATCACTACTATCATTGCTTTTAACCCTTTGTGAACTACAAGGCCGGAGAGATTGACAACCTCTCTGTACTCGTTGGGAGCAAAGTTATTTGTATCTGTGTGCAGGTCCACGTTGGTTGCTACTAATCTGGCGCCGTAGCAATTGACACCTACTTGTTGAACCTAAGAGTCTCTGGGGAATCGATCCTTGGCATCTTTGCTAGGGGAAAACACTTCTACTTACTGCATCTTACACCTTCAACTTGGGGTAACCAACGAGGGGTTCGAGGCCCATCAAGGAGTATTTTCTGGCGCCGTTGCCGGGGACTCCACTCTTTAGGATAGGGGAGTTGCGTGCTATCTTTTACCTTTGCTTTTTAGTCTTGTTAGTTTACCTTTCATTTTTACTTTAGTTCCTTTTATCGAAAATCACAAAAATAGTTATCTTGCTTGCTTACTACTATGGGTTCCACCGAGAACACCAAGTTGTGTGACTTCACTAGTCACAACACCGATGACTTTATCAGCACACCTATCACTACGCCTGCCACTTCAGCACCTTCATATGAAATTAAACCTGCTTTACTGAACTTAGACATGAGAGAACAATTCTCCGGTGCTGGAGATGATGCTGCTTTACACTTGAACAACTTTGTAGAACTTTGTGATATGCAAAAGTACCAAGAAATAGATGGTAATATTGTTAAGCTTAAGCTTTTTCCTTTCTCCTTGAGAGGAGGAGCTAAAATTTGGTTTCAGTCTTTGCCTAGAAATAGCATAGATTCATGGGACAAGTGCAAAGATGCTTTTATTGGAAAATACTATCCACCTGCTAAAATTATCCAACTTAGAAGTAACATCATGAATTTTAAACGATTGGATAATGAACACGTTGCCCAAGCTTGGGAACGTATGAAGTCTCTTATCAAGAACTGCCCTACTCACGGTTTGACTACTTGGATGGTTATCCAAACTTTTTATGCAGGCTTGAACTTTACCTCGCGGAACTTGTTAGATTCGGCCGCGGGAGGAACTTTTATGTCAACTACCCTTGGTGCTGCCACAAAGCTTCTCGATGAGATGATGACCAACTATTCCCAATGGCACACCGAACGCGCTCCAACAGGTAGGAAGGTGAACTCTGTCGAGGAGATTTCCTCCCTTAATGAAAAAGCTGACTTGATCATGTCTCTACTTTCGAAGCAATCTTCTGTTGATCCTCGTTATGATCCTTTGGATTCTGTGATTGCCGATGCTTATAGGAGTAACTTTGGTAGTAATTCTAGAACGTTCCCCTCCAATTCCTATGGGAACAACAATGCTTATCCTAACATCAAGAACTCCTTCCAAAAAGATAGAGACTTGTCTGGCTATGAGAAACTGGTAGAAATAGAGGAGGCCACTAAGAACTACATGCACACCCAATATGAACAAAACAAAACCTTCTCGAGGCAATTAAATGAGCATACTGCTATCTTGCAAGACATTAGTAGACGATTAGAGAACATAAATATTGAGATTTCTAACCTCCAGACTAGACTCAGTATCACTGAGACCCAAGTTTCTAATATGTCCCACACACAGGCCACTTTGATAAACCAAATGGCAGCTAAACCCGTAGTGGTTGCATCCCTAATGGAGGAAGAGGAAAGAATTAAGAGCCTTCCTACCCACCACACTGTTGCTACTATCCAAGTTATTGAGGATGTTCACACTCTTAGCACCCAATGTACTCCTAGTCCCAATGGACCTATTAATGGTGATGCTATTACTATAGAAACTACCAAACAGGTGAACCTTAAGGACACCACTACCACTTTACTTGATGCTCATGACCTTGATTTTGATAATTGCACTCTTACCGAAGTTATTGATTTCCTTCACAAGATGTCTAGAGATCCCCGCACTAGCACGCTTAACCTTGCCTTCACAGAGCATATCACTAATGCTCTCATCAAAGCTAGGGAGGAGAAACTTAGAGTAGAAGCCTCCATACCTAGAAAGCTAGAAGATGGTTGGGATCCTATGATAAAAATTTATTTGAATGACTTCTCTTGTTATGCATTATGTGATGTTGGAGCTAGTACCTCTGTTATGCCCAAAAGGATATATGATATGCTTAAATTGAAACCTTATGATTCTTGTTCTTTTGGTGTTAGTCTCGTTGATTCTTCCATAAAGAAACCATTGGGGAGGATCGACGATGTTCTTATTGTTGTCAATGATAATTATGTGCCCGTTGATTTTACTATTATCGATATTGAATGTGATCCTTCTTGTCCAATTATTTTGGGACGTCCCTTTTTGCGCACCGTTGGTGCTATCATTGACATGAAAGAGGGTAATATAAAATTTCAGTTTCCTCTCAAGAAAGGGATGGAACACTTCCCTCGTAAGAAGATCAAGTTACCTTTTGAGTCCGTTGTACGGGCTAGCTATTCTTTTACTCTTGATAAAACTTGATCTATGCATTATGCCTAGCTTAAAGGCATAAAAGAAAGTGCTTTTGGGAGGCAGCCCACATGGATATTTTTTTTGCTTTTGTTGTGTCTTGATGTTGTTTACTGCTGTAGCATCATCATTGTATCTTTGCTTTTCATATTTGTGCCAAGTATAGCCTCTGATTGCTAGAAAGTTCAAAAGTTGTGAGGTGCTGTCCAGGAAACAGATTCTGTCCTTGGATAAAAAAATTCGTATAAAATCACCAGATCATCTTTTTGGTCTGAATTTTTTCGAAAGCGTTCACTATATAATTGTCTTTCGTGCGTCAGTTCTGAGTTTTTTGATTTGAGTTGCAGAAGTATCCCGAACAGATCAATTACTGCCTGCTGTTCTGTTTTTCACAGATTCTGTCCTGTTTTACCTTACCTTCACTTTGCAAATTAAGAACTTGTTTTTTCTTTGCAAAAACCTTTTGGCAATCTTGATAAACAGTAGAACTTCAAGAATATCCTTATTTCCAGCAAGGTATAATTATTTTATTAAGGGTACTAACCTCGCTAATCAGATTATGATGAGTTATGTATGAAGGGAGTTTTCAAGTGTGCGAGGGAAGATGATAAAAAGATTCAGGAGTGTCAAGCGCTCAAGCTTGGGGATGCCCCCGTGCACCCCCAAGAAATATTCAAGGAGACTCAAGCGTCTAAGATTGGGGATGCCCCCGTGCATCCCCTTCTCCATCAACACTATCAGTTCGTCTTTCGTTTCGTTATATTTTTATCACTTCATGTGTTATGTGCTATGCTTGGAGCGTCTTGCTTTTAGTTTTCTTTTTAGTTTTTCATAACGAGTCGGAACCCAGCATTCCTTTACGTGGGAGAGAAACACGCTCCACCTCTACCTAGAACATTACATAGAATTTTCATGCCTATCTATGCTGTGTGTGTTCTTTGTCTTTTAATAGCTACTATCATACTCTGCTCTTAGTATTCATGCTTATCTTTTCAAGAGCTTTTATTTAGTTGGTTGCTTGAACTCTCTTTAATTACCATGCTCACCTTATTAAGAGAGTTTGCTTCCGTTGCATGGGTTAATGTGTCTATGATAAAGATGCTACTTTCATGATGGTGCTTAGTAGTTCAGGTTTTCTTTTGGTTAATCTCAAATAGCTGGGGGGTTCCCAATGTGTTATTGGAGTACCAACTTGGTTTGTTTGCCTATGATATGGTATGGTTTAGTAATATCTTCCTTCGAGAATCTATTTTGATTGACTTGGCGTATGCTCACGCATATTCAAGACTGTAAAGAAAGTCTGTCAAGCCTTGATGATCTTTTGTTTCTGAGTAGTGATATAACTACCATGCCTGATTCAATATTGCTTTGTCGCTCTGCATGATTATGACCGTCATTGCTCTCTTAGTTGGTCGCTCCCAGTCTGTTGCTAACCTCCACCTGCACTAAGCAAACTAACCATGCAATACATAGCTCATGGGAAAGTAGCCTAAAAACTATTGTGGTAAAGAATATGTTGCTTATGTATCTTATTTCTTATAAGTTGCTTGCTGAGCGGTACCATGTTTCTGGGGACGCCATCAACTGTCACACTTTTGTTGAATATCATGTGAGTTGCTATGCATGTTCGTCTTGTCTGAAGTAAGGGTGATTTACCATGGGTTGAATAACTATGCATATTGTTAGAGAAGAACATTGGGCCGCCAACCAAAGCCATGCATCATGGTGGAAGTTTTAGCTTGGACCTTAATCCTCAATCTCTCATGAGAATATGCTTATGCATTAAAGAGGAGTCCATCATCTATTTTCTATGTTGTCCCGGTATGGATGTCCTCAAGTTGAGATCAATCAAAAACGAGAAATCAAATGCGATCTATCTCCTTGGACCTTTGTACAGGTGGCATAGAGGTACCCCTTTGTGACACTTGGTTAAAACATATGTAATGCAATGATAACCCATGGGGATCCGAGCTAATTAGGACAAGGAGCGAGCACTATTGGTATTCGATGCATGAGGCTTGCAACTTATAGGATGTTTTATGCATGACACATATGAAGTACTACTACCGTTGACACAATTGCTTCCATGTTTTCAAAATAAAAAGCTCTAGCACTTAACCTTTCTCTTACCTTTATGTTGAAGCACCAACTACTGAGAGCATGATTGTCATTCTGAGTGTAATGTGCATTGTTCCAAAGTAGCATTGTCTTTTGCATGATTGTGATATCGTTTATTCTGAAATGATTGTATCTAGTCATCACTTAAACATTGAAGGTGCCCCTGCATTTATGTTTTGCATCACTAAAGGGGGCAAGCTAGATATCACTTTATCATATTTGCACATCATACTGATTGCAAATCTTTTTGATGTTTCAGTTTCATGTTGTAAAACTTTCAGTCCTTTGTGATTTTCTCTTGAGGCAACTTAATTACTTTAGAATCATTGTCTCAGTAAGCTTTTGTCATATGACTATGAGAAAGTCCTATATGGTTAATAGCATGTCACCACAGAAATTATTCTTGTTATCATTTACCTACTCGAGGACGAGCAGGAATTAAGCTTGGGGATGTTGATACGTCCAAAACGTATCTATAATTTCTGCTTGCTCCATGCCACTTTTGGGTGATATTGCTATGATATTCATACACTTCCATACACTTTTGATCATATTTGGACTAACTTACTAATCCAGTGGACCCCAGTGCCAGTTTCTGTTTTCGGCTGTTTTTGTATTTCAGGTTTTCACGTTTCGAGAACTGCCCAGAAAAATCCAGAAAAATTATATAAAAAATCAGCGATCCGGAAACAACACTGCGTCCGAAGGGCAGCCTGGGGGGGGGGGGCACAGGGGCTCCAGGCGCCCTGTGGGCGCCCCCCCTGGGCCGCGCAGGGGGGGCGCCTGGGCCCCCCGAAGCCCGTCCGGTGCCTCCCTTTGGCATATATTTAGAGGGACCTCCGAAACCCTCAGAACAGGTACTCTTTTCGCGATCCCATCTCGGTTCCGCTGCCGCCGCCGCTTCCAAGATCGGGAGCACCAGGAGAACTCTTCCCGGCACCCTGTCGGAGGGGAGGATCACCACCGGGAGCTTCTCCACCACCATGGACGCCTCCCGGATGACTCGTGAGTAGTCTCCCTTGGACCATGAGTCCATGACCAGTAGCTATGTGATGTTCTCCTCCCGGTCTTGTGCTTCACTAATTAGTCCTCGTGAGCTGCCCTACATGATCGAGGCACCTATGTAATCCTTATGATGTTGCTATGTTGAGTTTGCTGGGATCCGATGGATTATGAGATTATGTTCAGATTGATCTTGAGTAATATATTTGATTCACCTCTTTTATATTTTAGTTCATAAGTAATTCTTGCATGTTCTCCGTTGTTACTTATTGCTTTGGCCGAGTAGTAGGTAGTGACTCCAAGAGGGAACGTTATGCTCGATTGTGGGTTCATGCCCCTCGATGACTAGCTTGAGTGACAGAAACATGAGTCTAGGGGATGTGCTGTTGCCACAAGGGGGAAAACAACGGTGCTTGTGCCCGCGGGTGCAAGGATTGTTTACTTTACGCAAAGTTCTTTTAATGCAGTTGTCTGTTGCATTGAGTTTACACTATGGGTGGGACTCACAACTTAATACCGGCGAGATGTTCTGGATAGATATCTCAAGGTGGATGATTAGTAGTAGATATTGATGGATTTCGGTCTACTTACTTTGGCGTACCGCCCATGCTTTGAACCTCAACCTTTCTTGCAATGTAGTCAGCATTGGTTTGCGCACATGGTCCTGTCAATTGCCCAGCTGTAATTCGTTTACCTCACATAGCTGTTTTATCGTCTTTTGGGAGAGAGACATCACTAGTGAACATCATGAGACTCCGGTCCATATTACCATCATTGATCACATCCGCTATTTACTTTTCGCTATTATTTACTATTGCAAACATTATCTATCACTACTATCATTTGCATTTAATCCTTTGTGAACTACAAGGCCGGAGGGATTGACAACCTCTCTGTACTCGTTGGGAGCAAAGTTATTTGTATCTGTGTGCAGGTCCACGTTGATTGCTAATATTTGGCGCCGTTAGCAGTTGACACCTTCTTGTTGAACCTAGGAGTCTCTTGTTGGAAATATGCCCTAGAGGCAATAATAAAAGAGTTATTATTATATTTCCTTGTTCATGATAATCGTTTATTATCCATGCTATAATTGTATTGATTGGAAACTCAAATACATGTGTGGATAAATAGACAGACTTTGTGTCCCTAGTGAGCCTCTACAGGACTAGCTCGTTGATCAAAGATGACCGCGGTTTCCAGGTCATAGACATGAGTTGTCATTTGATAACGGGATCACATCATTAGGAGAATGATGTGATGGACGAGACCCAAACGTTAAACATAGCTTTTGATCGTGTCAGTTATCGCTATAGTTTTCTGCATGTCAAGTATAAGTTCCTATGACCATGAGATCATGTAACTCACTGACACCGTAGGAATGCTTTGTGTGTGCCAAACGTCGCAACGTAACTGGGTGACTATAAAGGTACTCTACAGGTATCTCCGAGGGTGTCCGTTGAGTTGACATGGATCGAGACTGGGATTTGTCACTCCGTGTGACGGAGAGGTATCTCCGGGCCCACTCGGTAATACGTCATCTCAATGAGCTCAAAGTGACTAAGTAGTTGGTCACGGGATTATGTATTACGGTAACGAGTAAAGAGACTTGCCGGTAACGAGATTGAACTAGGTATAGAGATACCGACGATCGAATCTCGGGCAAGTAACATACCGACGAGACAAAGGGAACTGTATACGGGATTGCTTGAATCCTTGACATCGTGGTTCATCCGATGAGATCATCGAGAAACATGTGGGAACCAATATGGGTATCCAGATCCCGCTATTGGTTATTGACCTGGGAGTGTCTCGGTCATGTCTACATGGTTTCCGAACCCGCAGGGTCTACACACTTAAGGTTCGGTGACGCTAGGGTTGTTAGTGAGAACAGTGCATGGTTACCGAAGGTTGTTCGGAGTCCCAGATGAGATCCCGGACGTGACGAGGGTCTCCGGAATGGTCCGGGGACGAAGATTGATATATAGGATGAAAGGTTTCGGAGTCCGGAAGTGTTCCGGGGAGCATAGGGAAATCGGCGGATTATCGAAAAGGGTTTCGGGGGTCCCGGAAGTGGTTCTGGGCCTAATGGGCCACAAGGGGGGACACCACAGCCCTCATAGGGCTGTGCGCCCCCCCTGGGCCCTCTCCTCATGCGCAAGGGGAGGTGGACCCTCCTAGGGCTGCCGCACCCCCCCTGGCTTGGGGGGCAAGGCACCTAGGGGGGGAAACCCTAGGGCCTGGCCCTTGGCCGCCGCCCCCCCCTGCCCTGGCCGCCGGCCCCCCTAGGGGAAACCCTAGGGCGCCCCCCTCTCCTCCTTCCCCCTATATATAGAGAGGTATAGGGAGGGCAGCCAACACACGATTGTGCCTCGGTGCTGCCCTCCCTCTCCCATAACATCTTCATCTCCCGCGGTGCTTAGGCGAAGCCCTGCTGGAATCCTTCTCCACCATCACCACCACGCCGTCGTGCTGCCGGTCTCTCCATCAACCTCTCCTCCACCCCTTGCTGGATCAAGAAGGAGGAGACGTCCCCGAGCCGTACGTGTGAAGAACGCGGAGGCACCGTTGCTTCGGTGCTAGGATCTTCGGCGATCTGAATCGCGGCGAGTACGACTCCATCAACCGCGTTCTTAACGCTTCCGCTTAGCGATCTACAAGGGTACGTAGATCCAACTCTCCTCTCGTAGTAGCATCTCCTAGATTGATCTTGGTGAACGTAGGAAAAATTTTTGTTTCCCATGCAACGTTCCCCAACACCACCACCATGGACGCCTCCCGGATGACTCATGAGTAGTCTCCCTTGGACCATGAGTCCATGACCAGTAGCTATGTGATGTTCTCCTCCCGTTCTTGTGCTTCACTAATTAGTCCTCGTGAGCTGCCCTACATGATCGAGACACCTATGTAATCCTTATGCTGTTGCTATGTTGAGTTTGCTGGGATCCGATGGATTATGAGATTATGTTCAGATTGATCTTGAGTAATATATTTGATTCACCTCTTTTATATTTTAGTTCATAAGTAATTCTTGCATGTTCTCCGTTGTTATTTATTGCTTTGGCCGAGTAATAGGTAGTGACTCCAAGAGGGAACGTTATGCTCGATTGTGGGTTCATGCCCCTCGATGACTAGCTTGAGTGACAGAAACATGAGTCTAGGGGATGTGCTGTTGCCACAAGGGGGAAAACAACGGTGCTTGTGCCCGCGGGTGCAAGGATTATTTACTTTACGCAAAGTTCTTTTAATGCAGTTGTCTGTTGCATTGAGTTTACACTATGGGTGGGACTCACAACTTAATACCAGCGAGATGTTCTGGATAGATATCTCAAGGTGGATGATTAGTAGTAGATATTGATGGATTTCGGTCTACTTACTTTGGCGTACCGCCCATGCTTTGAACCTCAACCTTTCTTGCAATGTAGTCAGCATTGGTTTGCGTTCGTGGTCCTGTCAATTGCCCAGCTGTAATTTGTTTACCTCACATAGCTGTTTTATCGTCTTTTGGGAGAGAGACATCACTAGTGAACATCATGAGACTCCGGTCCATATTACCATCATTGATCACATCCACTATTTACTTTTCGTTATTTACCTACTATCGCAAAAACTATCTATCACTACTATCATTGCTTTTAACCCTTTGTGAACTACAAGGCCGGAGAGATTGACAACCTCTCTGTACTCGTTGGGAGAAAAGTTATTTGTATCTGTGTGCAGGTCCACGTTGGTTGCTACTAATCTGGCGTCGTAGCAATTGACACCTACTTGTTGAACCTAGGAGTCTCTGGGGAATCGATCCTTGGCATCTTTGCTAGGGGAAAACACTTCTACTTACTGCATCTTACACCTTCCACTTGGGGTAACCAACGAGGGGTTCGAGGCCCATCAAGGAGTATTTTCTGGCGCCGTTGCCGGGGACTCCACTCTTCAGGATAGGGGAGTTGCATGCTATCTTTTACCTTTGCTTTTTAGTCTTGTTAGTTTACCTTTCATTTTTACTTTAGTTCCTTTTATCGAAAATCACAAAAATAGTTATCTTGCTTGCTTGCTACTATGGGTTCCACCGAGAACACCAAGTTGTGTGACTTCACTAGTCACAACAACGATGACTTTATCAGCACACCTATCACTATGCCTACCACTTCAGCACCTTCATATGAAATTAAACCTGCTTTACTGAACTTAGTCATGAGAGAACAATTCTCCGGTGCTGGAGATGATGCTGCTTTACACTTGAACAACTTTGTAGAACTTTGTGATATGCAAAAGTACCAAGAAATAGATGGTAATATTGTTAAGCTTAAGCTTTTTCCTTTCTCCTTGAGAGGAGGAGCTAAAATTTGGTCCATATTACCATCATTGATCACATCCACTATTTACTTTTCGTTATTTACCTACTATCACAAAAACTATCTATCACTACTATCATTGCTTTTAACCCTTTGTGAACTACAAGGCCGGAGAGATTGACAACCTCTCTGTACTCGTTGGGAGCAAAGTTATTTGTATCTGTGTGCAGGTCCACGTTGGTTGCTACTAATCTGGCGCCGTAGCAATTGACACCTACTTGTTGAACCTAGGAGTCTCTGGGGAATCGATCCTTGGCATCTTTTCTAGGGGAAAACACTTCTACTTACTGCATCTTACACCTTCCACTTGGGGTAACCAACGAGGGGTTCGAGGCCCATCACCATTCCTAACGGAGACTTGCATGTGCCATCTCGAAATTATTCAAAGAAAAGCATTCCTATTTTGTGCCTCTGTTGTAAGTTCATGAGGAAGTAGTGGTTAATTCATGATCTTTTTAAGTTGGACAAGCTTCACCCCGGGATTGCATGTATAATGTGCAAACCCATAATACGAGAAGGAACTGGCATTGAGTGCACCCGGCTCAAAAAGATAATATAACAAACAAACCCTCCTTCACGCTTTGTTCATGATAAATCAGAAAACTTTGGCAGTGATAAACAAAGGAGATTAAGAGGATGTGATCGTCCTTATTCGGGAGCCGTTCCTCGAAACTTGTCCATCTCAAGAAGTGATTGAGTTATCTGCTAGCATTCGTTGACAAAACATGCATGATCTAAAAAAAATTATTACCTCTGTTTTAAAACCAAGAGCTCTGGTACATGTTTTGTCTTTGTTTCCGATTACGGGTTTTCAACCTTGCCAACAAAAGCCACGGTTCAAGAGTCTCCACCTTCTTTTAAAGCACCAACTACTGAGAGCATGATTGTCATTCTGAGTGTAATGTGCATTGTCCCAAAGTAGCATTGTCTTTTGCATGATTGTGATATCGTTTATTTTGAAATCATTGTATCTAGTCATCACTTAAACCTTGGAGGTGCCCCTGCATTTATGTTTTGCTTCACTAAAGGGGGCAAGCGAGATATCACTTTATCATATTTGCACATCATGTTCATTACAAATCTATTTGATGTTTCAGTATCATATTGTAAAACTTTCAGTCCTTTGTGATTTTCTCATGAGGCAACTTAATTACTATAGATTCATTGTCTCAGTAAGCTTTTGTCATGTGACTATGGAAAAGTCCTATATGGTTAATAGCATGTCACCACAGAAATTATTCTTGTTATCATTTACCTACTCGAGGACGAGCAGGAATTAAGCTTGGGGATGTTGATACGTCCAAAACGTATCTATAATTTCTGCTTGCTCCATGCCTCTTTTGGGTGATATTGCTATGTTTTTTATACACTTCCATACACTTTTGATCATATTTGGACTAACCTATTAACTCAGTGCACCCCAGTGCCAGTTTGTGTTTTCGGCTGTTTTTGTATTTCAGGTTTTCACATTACGAGAACTGCCAGGAAAAATCCAGAAAAATTATATAAAAAATCAGCGTTCCAGAAGCTACCGTGCGCCCGAAGTACAGCCGGGGGGGGGGGCCACCAGGGCTCCAGGCGCCCTGGCGGCGCCCCCCCCCCCAGGCCGCGCCGGGGGGGCGTCTGGGCCCCCCGAGGCTCCGCTGATGCCCCCCTTTGGCATATATTTAAAGCGTCTCCCGAAATCCTCGAGACGGGAACTCTTTTTTGCGATCTCATCTCTGTTCCGCTGCCGCCGCCGCTTCCAAGATCGGGAGCACCAGGAGAACTCTTCCCGGCACCCTGCCGGAGCGGAGGATCACCACCGGGAGCTTCTCCACCACCATGGACGCCTCCCGGATGAGTTGTGAGTAGTCTCCCTTGGACCATGGGCCCATGACCAGTAGCTATGTGATGTTCTCCTCCCGTCTTGTGCTTCACTAATTAGTCCTCGTGAGCTGCCCTACATGATCGAGGCACATATGTAATCCTTATGTTGTTGCTATGATGAGTTTGCTGGGATCCGATGGATTATGAGATTATGTTCAGATTGTGTTTGAGTAATATATTTGATTCACCTCTTTTATATTTATGTTCGTAAGTAATTCTTGCATGTTCTCCGTTGTTATTTATTGCTTTGGCCAAGTAGTAGGTAGTGACTCCAAGAGGGAACGTTATGCTTGATTGTGGGCTCATGCCCCTCGATGACTAGCTTGAGTGACAGAAACATGAGTCTAGGGGATGTGCTGTTGCCACAAGGGGGAAAACAACGGGGCTTGTGCCCGCGGGTGCAAGGATTGTTTACTTTACGCAAAGTTCTTTTAATGCAGTTGTCTGTTGCTTTGAGTTTACACTATGGGTGGGACTCGCAACTTAATACCAGCGAGATGTTCTGGATAGATATCTCAAGGTGGATGATTAGTAGTAGATGCAGATGGATTTCGGTCTACTTACCTCGGCGTACCGCCCATGCTTTGAGCCTCAACCTTTTTTGCAATGTAGTCAGCATTGGTTTGCGCACATGGTCATGTCAATTGCCCAGCTGTAATTCGTTTACCTCACATAGCTGTTTTATCGTCTTTTGGGAGAGAGACATCACTAGTGAACATCATGAGACTCCGGTCCATATTACCATCATTGATCACATCCGCTATTTACTTTTCCGCACTTTACTTACTATTGCAATTATATCTATCACTATTATCACTTGCATTTGATCCTTTGTAAACTAAAAGGCCGGAGGGATTGACAACCTCTCTGTACTCGTTGGGAGCAAAGTTATTTGTATCTGTGCGCAGGTCCACGTTGATTGCTAATATCTGGCGCCGTTAGCAGTTGACACCTTCTTGTTGAAACTGGGAGTCTCAGGGAAAACGATCCTTGGTATTGCCAAGGGAAAACTTCTGCTACACTGCATCTCAAACCTTCCACTTGGGGTAACCAACGAGGGGTGAGAAGCCACCTAGCACCGGTCCGTCCAAAGATAGTATGTTTTCATGCCAGCCAACACTCACCGTCACCGAAAACCATAACCCGGCTACCAGGCCGCCCACACGGCCATCGCCACCGGCCAACACTGGTCGACGGGCTCTGCCGATGAGCACCGCCCTACCACCACCAGGGCCACTGCCCTATTATCCAACACATTGACACCACCTCACCCGATACCCGCCGCTAACCCAACCGAAGAAACGAGCGGAAAGACCCTGCCTTTCACACCCCTGAGAAAACTAGCCTTCATCGACCCGTCCTACTGCATCGGGCGCGGGACGAGCTCGGTCCTGTTGCCGGGAGCGAGACGAGCTCAGTCCTGCTGCCAAAGCGTGAGACTAGCGATGAGCCGCAGCTGCGAGAGGGCCATCACTTGAACGGAAATAGCACCAAACGACGAGGACACAGATTGAAGGCCGACACAAGCCACCTACAGACGAGCCAGCGCCGGGACATGCCATCCGCCGCAGCGGCCGACCTGCCAAGCCGCCGAGGAGTCACTCACGGCCGGAGCAGCAGCGCCCCCGGGCCGCTGCACAACCCGTGCCGCCTGGCAAGCTCCAGGCGTCGGAGCCTCCGGGCACGCACATGCGCATCTAGCCACCAACAAGCACCAACCCCTGAACATCACGCCCATCACCGGAAGGATGAAAAGGTCCCTCCTTTCAAGCCACTAGAGACCCCCGACCACCCATGAACAACCAACATGCCGTGGGCCACGGGCAGCACCGCTGGCCACCGGGGAGGAAGGATCTAGCGACCAACTAGTCGGATGGAAACTCATACATATGAACATGCAATACATTGCATTTCAGCCCAAAACAAGGCCTAGCCATTCTGGGTGCGTTTATGGGCTAGTTGTTTTGGTGGCTTAAAAAATAAGCCGCCTCCTTCCCAGCTTTTGTCATAAGCCGCCTCCCTCATTCATTGCGGTTTCTGACCTAGTTATGGCATTAGAAATTTAAATGCCTCGGCAAATTTTGGGAGCGGCTTATTTTTTAAGCTAAGGAGAGACAACTTATTTTTGTAAGCCGCCCAAAAGAAGTGGCCCTATGTCTCACTTGTAGCTCGCATGGGTTGGGCCAGAAATACTTCTCTCGCAGTTGCTATTTTGTTTACGTGGGCACCAAAAAATATTATCTGTTGCGCACGTCACACGTATCCATCGCATGTATGAACAACCGTAAATTAAAATGTTTTTTCTGATTATTTCACTTTTCTATGTGAACAAAACATGAATATTTTATGATCATTAGAATAAAGTTGTATTAAGTGTGGGTAAATATTTTTCTGGTCATTTCCCATTTCTATTTGAAAATACACGAACATTTTTAAAAATTATGCGAGCAATTTAAAAAAATGAAGAGTATTTTTAAAAATGTATGAACCATTTTTAATTTACATGGAACATTTTAAAATACACTATACTTTGTCGAATAAATTATAAATAGTGTTTATTTAGAATATAAAGATTTTTGAAGTGCAAGATGAACATCATTTTCATATCGGGTCAATATTTTTATAACACAATTAATTTTTTGATAAAGTTGATGAGCAGTTTTTAAATAAATGATGAAAAAATTGAAATATATTATGAATATTATTTAAGTAGAATATGTACCTTTTGAATTAGAAGATGAACATGTGTACCTGGTGGTTGTCATCGCAGTCTCCGGTGACGGTGGTGTGCCGCCTTCCTTCCTGTGTCGACAAGATGGCTGGCCCATTAACTTTAGCATCGACTTCCCTGATTGCCTCCATGGCTACCAGTAATTACGTGAGTCCCTGGTTTCTCCTTCCTCCTCTGTCTGCTTTGGAACGTAGCCTTCAAGCTATGGAGAGCGGACGATCTGAACCCATGGGCATCTGCACCCGCTTTTGAAAAATGTACTTTTGATGCATTTTGTAATGTTCAAAAATTGTAAACAAAAATTTATGTATACATGTTGGCAAAGGTATGTCCACAGTACAAAGTTTTGTGTGAAAAAGTATTTTTGTTTTGTCTCAGTAAAAAAGACAAATTTTACTGCTTCTAAATAGCGTTTTACGACACAAAAAATTGTCTTTTTTGCACAGGCTGCAAAAAAAGTTGTTTTTCTATGAAATTTTCTGCACGCACATAGAATATGGAGATGTGTGCGCGCAACTTTTTACAGAATTTTTTGACATGGCAAAATGTGTTTTTCAAAGTGGGTTCATATGTACCCGGGTTCATCCATGCACTTCTCTCAAGCTATGGCCATACTATGCTCTGCTCTGGTCATCAAGTTGCGGATCTAGTACTTTTGGTAGGAAAATATATTTCAAGGTTTTTAATATGCAACAGACATTTTTAATAAATGATAAACATTTTCGTATTCAAAGATCAATACTTTATATATTCAATAAAACAATTATGAATACATGATGGATATCTTTTTTTATCTACACGACATTTTTTTACGAATAATGAAAAGTTATTGAATACAAAATGAACTTGTTTGTAAACTGCACAACAGGAAATTTTAAATACGTGGTGAACGTTTCTTCATACATGCTGATGATTTTTGAAAAAAAACATGATTAATTTTTTGGAAGACGTGCACCATTTTTTAACACCTGGAGAGAGTTTTGTGAATTCACAATTGGCGTTTTTTAATACACGATAAACATTTTGAGTACACATTTCACATTATTTAACAACATGAGAATCATTTTGTATACGTTCTAAATATTATTTTAATACATGATGAAATATATTTTCAATTAGATGATGAACATTTTCTATACATAAAAGCATTGCAATACACTATGAACATTTTTTTAAAATATTTTCTAAATAGATGATGATCATCTTGTCGTGGGTTGCTCGGTGTCCTGCATTCTCTGCAATCAAATTCACCGCTCGTTCGAGTGGTGGGGTGGCACTAAGAACACCGCTCCTTTATGTGAGCCGAAGAATCTCAACACCATGGTCGTCTAGGTCGATTTGGAAGGAATGTCATAGCTTGGTCTTTGGGGGAATTTTTCACATTGATGGGCTGCATGATCAAGCAAATTAAATGTGACGCTCACAACTGGTTTGGCTGCGGCTCCGTGTCTTCCACAGCTGTTTCACTTGGGTCATCTTGCAAGCCTTCATGTTTCAGCCCGTCTCAGTGTTTGGTGGAGTGATGTATTTGTTCCTTTGATGCTTACGTTGTTTGTTGTGCCTTTTTAGGTTGTGAACTATGCAGGCACTACAATTTTCAATAGTAAATCAATTGAGATCTGTATCTGGAAGACGTACAGTGTTGGGCCGGTACAATATAGTCTCGTTGTCCGGCGTTGGTCAAACAAAGGTGAGTAGAGACTAATTAAGCTGCCATTGTGTCCAGTCCCCACTATTTACTCGTTGTGTGTAGCCTGGTTTTAGCGCTGGACTGTTGTGTAGTACCAACTTGGTAATCTCGATCGATGCTACAAACCCCAAGTGGCCAAGATTCACACTCGGCTAACGTGAACAAAGGGTCTGTCAATAAGCTAACAAAATCGACGAGTTTCTTAATTATGACATCGATGGACTCCCAGGATTCTCATAGCTAGCTAAGTTTAGCAGGTACAGACAAGTCGATGCACCCTTAACGATGTCTTTATCATGTGCAGACCTGCAGGCGCCATTAGTTAATTAGTGTCTGTAGGAGGAGGACCTCACAGCTAGCTAGATCTGGATCTGCCCAACTCTCGTTTAACGATGTCAGTCAGACCTTTGCTTGTTTGAAGATATATTTGCTTTGAACGGTGCGGATTCATTGAATCGGTAAGCATTACCTCCATCGATCTGTGATGTGAGAACATACATGCTAGACACCCCCAGGAGACCAACAATCAGCTCCCTCTTAATATATTATGTTGTTCTTGAAAGTTTTTGCCTAAAAAAAACTGTAAATCATGGATTCCCCGCTTTGCTCATCAATTTCAGGATGTTAATTAATCTCCTCCAACAGCGAGCATGTTACATTTACACGCAGGTTTTGGTTGTCCCTCCATATCTCATTATCAACTGAGATAAGCAAATGGGAAACATACCCCGTTCTTATAATTTGCTGCATAATAGATAAGCAAAGATCATTCGCAAAAAAATAGATAAACAAAGAAGAGACCAACACAACTTTATTTGTATGGTTTGTTTCTGCCTGGCTTATATGCATAAAATCTCATAGTATAATTAAGCTATTGCTCTCTGTGAAGTTGTCGACTAAGGAAAGATGGATGACCTAAGAAAGTTGGTAAATCAATCGAGCATTATGACATTCATTCTTCAGTTCTAAAGCCTGATCCTTAAGCGGCGGGTCATCTTTATAGATTATTATGCCATCCTAAGTACGACAGCATATAAAAAAACATGGTCATAAATATATGAAACAACAGCTCTTAGCTCTTGCATACCAAATCAAGGTTGCTTAGTAGTAACAACACATTATTTAGAATACACTTTAGGCAACTTGACTAGTGAGTGGTAATGGTGCCATCATACGTGGGGTACAAATTGACTGAATTGAACCGAGGAAAAAGGGCATCTAAAAAGTTCAATAAGTAGGGAGGCAAGCATCGTGAAGGATGCATCACACAGTTGTGGCGGCAATAATGGTCGTTTGGTGATGTAGGGACCTCGGTATAATAATAATTATGTTTGTTGTTCTTTGTATTTTCTGGTGAACCTTTATAATAGATTTGAGTCTTTTTACAAAAATAGAAGAAAAAATGGATGAAACAAAGCCAAGGATATCGCCTCCTTGCAAGGCAACGGGAATTTGTGTTGTGCTCCCCCGACCAACCTTGCATTGAATCGATCACCTCCTTTTTTTTGGAAAAGGTGGCTTGCCCCCGGCCTCTGCTCAACCATCTTATTAAAGGTCTCGAAAAGAGCACAAGGTCTTAAATTCATTACAGCTAGCAAGCGGTGCAAAATTAAAAAAAACAAAGATAAAACTCAATACCACAACCTGTATGTATAATAGGACAAGATCCCTAGACTCCTATCCTATTATGAGACCGCCATCCAAACTGGTTGAATATAGTCCGTGCTACCATCTCCTCCCATTGGTTGCACCCAGTAACCAAGGCTCCATGGAGGTCATAGGAGTGAGTAAGGACCACATACGGATCCAAGCCGTAGCTCTGAAGATTACCTGCAAAAAGTTTAAGATGTGTTGTCTTTCAAAAATCATGTCGTTCCTGCAGTTGCATATAACCCAAATAAGCGTGCATATTCCAACCCGAATACGAGACGCGATAATATGATCTACTCCAGCTAACCACGTCTCAAATAACGATTCAATGTTAACTGGAGAAATAATGTTAAAGGCTGTATAAACCATTCGCCAAAGTAATTTCTGCGAGAGGGCAATCTTAAAATAGGTGTTGTATTGTTTCATCCTGATCACAAAAACAACATCGTGCACTACCTACCCAATGTCGCT
This sequence comes from Secale cereale, assembly GCA_902687465.1. Classification (NCBI taxonomy): domain Eukaryota; kingdom Viridiplantae; phylum Streptophyta; class Magnoliopsida; order Poales; family Poaceae; genus Secale; species Secale cereale. The sequence continues at coordinate 882,192,666 of LR738715.1, read as the reverse complement.
TTAGTAAGTTATCTTTGGTGAGGATCACTTGCTTGTGAACAAACCACATAATTTTTTTAATACGCAATGGAACCTTAACTTTCCAGATATGTACCGATCTCGGGATTGGGCCAGAGTTAATTAGATCCACATCCATTGATTTGACCGTAAACACACCGTTTCTAGCTAGCTTCAAGTGAAACGAATCAGGTTGGTCGGATAGTTGAACCTCCATCAACCTCCGTACCAAGCATCCAGGAGTTCCAACAACAACCCATTAAAACAACAACTACAACAATAACAACAAGAATTAATCCCCTCATAGGTTGGGTTTAACCTGTTAAAACAACAACCCGTAGATTAAAAGTGGACAGGAAACCGTAATAGACGCATCAGAACGGCGCGCATCTAGATTGGGTGGACATTTTTTATTATTTGAAGTCAATTGAAAATAGTCGACTGAAATTGAAGAAAAACATTTGGATAACTTTGATAATGATAAGATTAATTCTAACAAATAGATCCTATGACTACAGACAGCCAAACCAGCATACAACGCAAAACTAGGAATGTGGCAGACTTATAACCATGACAGTGTACAATCCTCCATACACATACTAAAATAGCGTTCCCCACGCCACCAGGACATTAATCTCATACTTCACGCAGATGATCAGTAGAACTAGTGGGAAGCCAAAGAAAACAAGGTGAATTGCCTTCTCCTTCATATCAAATATCTTTTCAGAATCTTCAGAATCACGCCTGCACATGAAAGGGCAACCGTATGAGGTGAGCTTTCAAATGGATATTTTTCTAAGAGCAGCTAGTAATGTCGTTTATACCTCATAAGCTCAAGAAAAGCATCCATGTCCTGGGTTAGCTTCTCCCGGGTATGGTTATAGTCCATGCGCATGCGATCTATTTTTTCCCTCTGTCTGGCCAGCACTTCTTCAGAATGAATTGAATCCTGTGGAGGAAATTCGCAACAAATTTGTAATACGGTGATGTGTTGGCGCCCTATGAAGTCCGTAAGCTCTTAAATTGGATGAAATGGAAGGGTGAATTCCATTTCATATTAGCTGAACTTATGCAGCCAAACCGCAATGCCGGGGGATCAGATCTAATCTAACTTCCAATATAGTAACTGAAAACTTATGCAGTAACAGGGAGATGATTTTACTTACCGGACGACCCTGGGTCATAAGTCGAGAGCCCGCCGCCGGCGACAGCGCGTGGACGGGCCGCCCAATTCTTCCAAGGGCCGGCACCATCCTCACAAGAGAGCGCAGCAGCGCCATGAGGTCTTTTTGAGCCGCCCCGGGATGGCGGCGTTCGTGTTTTGCTCGCCTTTTATTTCCCTGCTTTCGTACTGGGATTCACGGTGGTCACCGGAGCGCACATAAGAAAAGGCAATTTTTTTGTAGACAGAGAAAAGGCAAATTATTTGTCTTGGAGCGTCAGACTCCTCAATCGTACCTCATACGTTCGGGCTGACGGCCCAGTCACTCATCGGTCACAAAATCTCATTCTAGCCACGCTTGCTTATACATGTGGACTCACCGGCATCCCTCATATTCAGCTCATATATGTGGTAGACTCCAACCCCATATAATCGTACATATCCGCATCCCCGACGAAACCCTAGCAAGCACACTCCACTCCATCTGTAGATCCATTTCGCTGATCTTCAGCCTTCGCCAGCATGATGGATAGATGGTTTGACTTCGAGCTCTCCCGATCCGTTGATTGGTACCTCATTCCATGCGGGGATGAGGAGAAGATGGCCGTCTGCATCGCTTTTTGCCGATCCCAGAGGAGTGCACCGGACCGCAGTCAGACTCGATCCGGCAGGGAATCCATTGTGTTGACGCAAATGGTGTTTGGATCCGCCGGGGCTGGTGGCTCGAGGCGCGTGACCGTGGCCTCACCGGACACTGTGACCTCAACCCGGTGCCCAACTCCAGGATGGTGGCATGGGCCCGGCCGAGGCCGTCGGCGATCTCTGGCAGGCGATAGTGGTGAGGTGCACGGCGGGCATGCAGCGAAGGACCGCGATTGTGAGAAGGTGCAACGTGCGGTAACTGGCAGACATGGGTGGCATCACGGAATACGAGTATGTCCAAAACTAAGTCGAGTGCCTTTTGTCGAACACTTGACGTACGGAAGATGAGAAGTATTGGTTAGAAATAAAAAAATAAAAATGGACTCCCTCCGTTCCAAAATAGATGACTCAATTTTTTATATTAACTTTAGTACTCCCTATCTTCCCTTATACAAGGCCACTATGAAAAATACAATTTACATATATACAAGACATAGCTGCAATCGAGGCAAAAGTTAATGATGTTTTCTCGTACTACCAACTGCTTTAATACTTGCATGCATGTAGTCATAATGACACTGTGCTACTTCCTTCTAATTTCTTTCTTGCATGCATATGACCGCATTAATGATCCCAGTTAAAGAAAAGAAAAGTGAACTTGTAAAACAATCATTAAATTTTACCTTGGTACCTGTAATTTGAGTTTGTGGCCTTGTATAAGGGAATGGAGGGAGTACAAAGTTGAGTCATCTAATTTGAAAGGGAGGGAGTATTACATAATCCGTGTGGGCACTCGGCTTATACCGCACGCTGTCACAGAGTCGTCAAGTGGAGGAGTATGGCCACATGGAAGGGTAATACACCAAGCATCCCTTAGAGCATCTCCAGCCGCGTCCCCAACAGCCCCGTCCCCCCCCCCCCAAGTCCCTTTTTAGCGTCGGCGCTAAAAAAAGGCCCAATTGTGACCCCAGGAGCGTAATTTTCGCCGGTTAGGCTCGAAACTAGTGCCGGCGGACCCAGGCCGAACCCGGCTCGCTGGGGTGCACCCAGGGGCATCAGGGGAATCATTTTTGGCGTGAAAGCACGGTGGGCCCGCCGAGTCAGTGACCCCGACGCATTGTCGTCCTCGTCGCCTCGATTCCCGCGGGAAAGCATTGCCAAGGCTGCCGCGCCGGTCAGGCTCCATTGATGCCTCACAGGCGGCGCGGTGACGCGTGTCCCGCCCAAGCCCGCCATGTGTAGACACGTCAGCCGCCCTCCCACCACCCAAGCCCGGCTATAAAAGCCGCCCTCCCTCGCCGGGGAGCACACACTCCATTCGCCACAACTCATCCTCTCGCCGCCGACGCCCCTCTCGACCGAGCTCGCCTCTCCTCTCCCTTTCTCCCCGTCGACAAGCATGGCCGAGCGCTAACCAGGCGACGGCGTGGCGGCGAATGGCTTCGGCCGCCTGAAGAAAATATGCCCTAGAGGCCATAATAAAGATGTTATTTGTATTTCCTTATATCATGATAAATGTCTTTTATTCATGCTAGAATTGTATTAACCGGAAACTTGATACATGTGTGAATACATAGACAAAATAGTATGTCCCTAGTATGCCTCTACTAGACTAGCTCATTGATCAAAGATGGCTATGTTTCCTAGCCATAGACATGAGTTGTCATTTGATCAACGGGATCACATCATTAGGAGAATGATGTGATGGACTAGACCCATCCGTTAGTATAGCACTATGATCGTTTAGTTTTGCTGCCATTGCTTTCTTCATGACTTATACATGTTCCTATGACTATGAGATTATGCAACTCCCGAATACCGTAAGAACACCTTGTGTGCTATCAAACATCACAACGTAACTGGGTGATCATAAAGATGCTCTACAGATGTATCTGAAAGTATTCGTGGTGTTGGCATAGATCAAGATTAGGATTTGTCACTTCGAGTGTCGGAGAGGTATCTCTGGGCCCTCTCGGTAATGCACATCATAATAAGCCTTGCAAGCAAATGACTAATGAGTTAGTCACGAGATGATGTATTACGGAACAAGTAAAGAGACTTGCCGGTAACGAGATTGAACTAGGTATAGAGATACCGACGATCGAATCTCGGGCAAGTAACATACCGATGGCAAAAGGAACAACGTATGTTGTTATGCCGTTTGACCGATAAAGATCTTCGTAGAATATGTAGGAGCCAATATGAGCATCCAGGTTCCACTATTGGTTATTGACCGGAGATGAGTCTCGGTCATGTCTACATAGTTCTCGAACCCGTAGGGTCCGCACGCTTAACGTTTGATGACGATCGGTATTATGAGTTTATGAGTTTTGATGTACCGAAGGTAGTTCGGAGTCCCGGATGAGATCACGGACATGACGAGGAGTCTCGGAATGTCCAAGAAATAAAGATTGATATATTGAACGACTATATTCGGACACCGGAAGTGTTCTGGAAAGATTCAGAATTTACCGGAGTGCCGGGGGGGTTACCGGAATCCCCCGGGGGAATGGTGGGCCCTGGTGGGCCATAGGGGAGAGAGAGGGCAGCAGCCAGGAGGTGGCGCGCCCCCTCCCTAGGAGGAGTCCGAATAGGACTAGGGGAAGGGGGCGCGGCCCCTCTTTCCCTCTCCCTCTCCCTCTCTTTCCTTCCCGCTTCTTCCTTCTTTGGTAGGTTCCTACTAGGAATAGGATTGCAATCCTATTCCTAGTTGGATTGCAGCCCTAGCCGCACCATAGGAGGGCCGGCCGGCCTCCCCCCTTGCTCCTTTATATACGGGGGCAGGGGGCACCCAAAGACACACAAGTTGAATTGTTCTAGCCGTGTGCGGTGCCCCCCTCCACAGAAACACACCTCGGTCATACCGTCGCAGTGCTTAGGCGAAGCCCTGTGCCGGTAGATACATCATATCCGTCGCCACGCCGTCGTGCTGACGAAACCCTCCCGTGAAGCTCAACTGGTTCAAGAGCTCGTGGGACGTCATCAAGCTGAACGTGTGCTGAACGCGGAGGTGCCGTATGTTCGGTGCTTGATCGGTTGGATCGCGAAGAAGTTCGACTACATCAACCGTGTCACTTGACGCTTCCGCTTCCGGTCTACGAGGGTACGTAGACACACTCTTCCCTCTCGTTGCTATGCATCTGGTAGATAGATCTTGCGTGATCGTAGGAAAATTTTGAAACACTACGTTCCCCAACAGTGGCATCATGAGCCAGGTCTATGCGTAGATGATATGCACGAGTAGAACACAATGAGTTGTGGGCGATACTAGTCATACTGCTTACCAGCATGTCATATTTTGCTTCGGCGGTATTGTGAGATGAAGCGGCTGATAACCCTCAACCGTAAGGGATTGAGATAATCTTCGCGGGTAAGAATAACCCAATTTATTGATTCGACACACGGGGAGCCAAAGAGTATTTATAAGCTTTGACAGTTGAGTTGTCAATTCAACCGCACCTGAAATATACTTACTTGCAACAAAGATAAATGGTAACAGTGATATGATAGTGATGATAGTGATAGTAAAAGTAAACAGCAAAAGTAAATAGTAAAGGTAAATGGCAAAAGTAGCAACTAGTGACAAGCAGGATTTAAAACACTGTAGGCTAGGGAGATGGATGGTTGGGCGCTGCATGGATGAGATATATCATGATTCTAACTTGGGGCACGACACACGGAAAAGTAATGATCATCTAGGCAAATATCAAACATTAGGCATGTATCCCGTAGGTAGTTGTACGTGCTTGCAATAAGAACTTGCACAACATCTTTTGTCCTACCATCCCGCTACGAACGGGGCCAAAAGGAACTTATGGAGATTAAGGTGCTCCTGTCAAAGAGCACCGGAACAAAGCAATGAACTCAATGGATACATGTAATCCTCAAACTACGGACCATCCCCTTTGGTGTCCCAAGCTGTCACTTTTGGGATCGCCGGTTCCGAACCGTAATAGGTGCAAACAACTCATAGATAGGATCAAGAACACAAATATATTCATGCAAACTCATATGGTTCAGATCTGAAATCATGGCACTCGGGCCCTAAGTGTCAAGCATTAAGAATAACAAGTTGAAGCAAAGATGATAAACACCATAGTAGATGATAGGCAACATGCCCCCAACGATCTGACAAACTATTACATGATCTAACTCATCCAATCCCTACCATCCCCTTCGCCTACAGCAGGGGATTACTCACACATGGAAGGAGAAGTCATGGAGGGATGATGGAGTGGTGATGATGATGACGATGGCGACGATCTCCCCTCTCCGGAGGCCAATTCAGCCTCCAGATTAGCCCTCCCGAAGAAGAACAGAGGGTGGCGGCGGGTCCGCGACGAAAACTACGAAAAGAACTTCTGATCTGGGGTTTCTCCGTCGGGAGATAAAATACGAGTCAAAGTAGGGCACCAGGGGAGGTGGGGCCCACCCAGGCGACCCCCCGGCGCGGCCAGGGGCTGGGCCGCGCCGCCAGGGCGCCTGGGCACCCCCTGGCCCCCCTCTGGCCCCACTTCTGGCTCCGGGTTCCTTCGGGTGCGTGGATTTTCTGAGATTTTTCGTGGATTTTTCTGAGATACCTAAAAATCCGTTTTCCTGCACACAATAAAACCATACAGGTAGCTCTGCTGAAAACAGCGTCAGTCCGGGTTAGTTTAGTTCAAATCATGCAAGAATGAGGTCAAAACAATATCAAAAGTGTTTGGAAAAGTAGATATGTTTGAGACGTATCAACTCCCCCCAAGCTTAGCATATTGCTTGTCCTCAAGCAATTCAGTTCAACGAACTGGACGCGACAAAGAAAACTTTGACAAACTCTTTTGCTTCATTAGATGTATATAAGCATGTACTACGAAAAGAGTCTAGCAAGTATTGAAACAGTACTATGAGGACAATGCACGCAGCAATCCTTCTTTCAAGTGACCAATCACAAATACCTAAAAGTAAATAATATATTACTGAAAATCAAGACAAGATCACATTGCACATAGCTTGAGCATATTAGGGTGGTATCTCGCTAGCCTCCATGAGTGAAGCAAAACATAAATGCAGAAACTCCTCCAGAGTTTTAAAGGAGACTAGAACTAAGAATTTCATAATAAATCATATCACAAGCATGCAGAAGACAATTTAATACTTTGGGACAAGGCACATTACACTCAGAATGACAATTATGCTCTCCTAGTTAGTGCTTTGAAGAAAGAAGGTGGAGACTCTCGAACCGTGGATTTTGTTGGCAAGGTTGAAAACCCGTGGTCGGAAACAAAAACTAAACATGTACCAGAGCTCTTGGTTTTAAAAACAGAGGTAAAAACATTTTTGAGAGGTGCATATTTCGTCAACGAATGCTAGCAGATAACTCAATCACTTCTTAAGCTGGACAAGTTTCGAGGAACGGCTCCCGCATGAGGACGATCACATCCTCTTAATCTCCTTTGTTTATCACTGCCAAAGTTTTCTGATTTCTCATGAACAAAGCGTGAAGGAGGGTTTGTTTGTTGTATTATCTTTTATGAGTTGGGCGCACTCTATGCCAGTTCCTTCTCGTATTAGGGGTTTGCACATTAGACATGCAATCCAGGGGTGAAACTTGTCCAACTTAAAAAGATCATGAATTAACTACTACTTCCTCATGAGCTAAAACAGAGGCACAAAAAGAGAAATGCTTTTGATTAATTTCGAGATGGTACACGAAAGACTTCGTTAGGAATGGCAGGTAAATACCATGTATAGGAAGGTATGGTGGACTCATATGGCATAACAGGTTTTAAGGATTTTGGATGCACAAGCAGTCAGTCCGCTTAGTACAGGTGGAGGTTAGCAAAAGACTGGGAAGCGACCAACTAGAGAGCAATAACGGTCATAATCATGCAGAGCGACAAAGCAACATTGAATCGGGCATGAAAGTGATATAACTATTCTAAAACTCAAAGATCATCAAGGCAGAGCAGACTTTTTAGTCTCAAACATGTGTAAGCATGTGCCAAGTCAATCCAAAAATTCTCTAAAGGGAAATACCACCTTAGTATACTGAACTATGAACAATGCAATGCATGTAGATCATTTCAATAACACATTATATACTCTAGCTATTCGAGACTAGCCACAAGGAAAGCATGAACCGCTGGAAGAGCATTGTAAACATAGCACTATGTCGCTACAAGCTAGTCTCCAGATCATAAGTACAGGCATATGTAAAAAAGTAGAAACAAAAAGAGTTCATACCGGTCTTCCTTGTTGCTTCCTTTCAGTCGATCTTCGTCATTACTGCTTGTCACTTGCACGATCGAACGTAGGAAATATAATTAAATGCCATCACGGACTCGAGATGAACTCTGAAAACAAAGCAAACTAGAGAGAAAAGGAAATCTTTTTGGATTATTTCAAAGGTTGAATGAAAGCAAAAGAAAGAGAAAATCTTTTTGTTGTTTTTGCAAAGAGAGAAATAAAGAAGAACGAGTAAAAACTTCGAAAAGATCAAAGCGAATAAAACGGATAATACAATGGAAAAGTGAGAGGGGCACGTACTCCCCCAAGCTTAGGCTTTTGGCCTAAGTTGGTAGCAGCTACTGCCCCCAGGAGCCTCCTGCTCCGGGGGTATGGTGGTGAGTCCAAGGGTCGTAGAAGGATGCCGGCGCGTATACCAAACTCCTCGGAGTCTCCCACGAGGAAGGGCCCGTACGCCAAGCAGAGGAAGACCCTTCACCAAACTCGGTGGCGGTTTCTTCCTGAAAAGATGGTAACTCACCGTGCTCCTCCTCGTCGGGCACAACCCCCTCCATGGGGTTATGAAACTGATACTGGACCATGAACTCATCGAACTGGATAACATCAAAGGACCACCCGTTCCTGCGAGAAAAATCAAACAAAAGAGGTGCGGGTAGACGGATCTCGCATTCCGCAGCAGTTCCGAAACGCAAGATATAAACAAGATTATCAAGCTCAGAAGCCATGGTAACAAACTTATGCCTTTTCATAGCAGCAAGATCAAAGCTTAAATAAGTAAAAGGATTATCATCAGGGTGTGGGGTGCCTCCAAGATGTTCTAAGATAAGTGTGGCATAAATGCCACCATATAAGTCTCCCTTGTTACCGTTCATAGCAAGGCGTCAAGCAATTAAGGCACCCAGATTATAATCAGACCTCCCTGAGAGGGCTGCTGCCAGGATAGCAATATCCGGAGCAGAAATACTGCTCGTGTTGTCACGAGCTAACACCCCTCTAGCAACATAATATGCAAAATACCTGAGGTGAGGAAATAAGATGCTGGAGATCTTCGATCGATGAATATTCCTCGTACCCATGCTGCAGAGAGAGTTGATGACGGTTTTCAGCTCGGAGGGCTGAGTGGCCATCCTAGCCGTCCTCCCAACGTTCGGCACACCTATTATTTCACAAAACTTTCCCAAAGTCATGGTGATAAGATCATTGTAAATTTTAAACTCAATAGCACCTGAATCATGATTATATCTAAAATTGTTAATGAAACTGGAGGTGAGTTTTTGATACTGAGTAACATGGCACGTGACGAGCCGTGTCAAACCTGCATTAGCACAAAGATTATAAAACTCATCCTTGATTCCCGCAGCTGCAAGGAATTCATCACATGGAAACGTCATCGCACGCGCTGGACTTGTGTCTTCCAATAACTCCAGGGGCACATGATCTTCATTGTAGCTCATCCTAGCAGTCGAGGGTGAAGCTGCGGCTCTAGTAACTCGATCGGAGTGTGCGGGCCTCCTCTTCTCAAGCCACCCTTTTGCCCTTCCTAACAAACTCATTTCTGATTTTTTTTTGCAATTTACAAAAACGAGGATTAAAACATGGTGAGTTAAGGCAAACTACTCAACTCACTTGCCCAAGGCATAAACTTGCATCAAAACTTGGAAAATAACTTTCTACACATGCATACAAGCTCATCTATACAGCACCAAGAACTTCTAAATACTCACAAATGAAGCCACCAATCAGAAATCTAATTGGAGGGGTGGAGGAGTCACATACCAGGGAGTATTTGTTCAAAATCTCAGCTCAAATGGTGGGCTGTAGAGAGAGATCGAAGAATCGCCTCCAAGAACAGCAAGAACACAAGAACAAGTGCAGAACTCGCGTTTTTGGAGAAAAAGAGAGAGGGAGGAAGAAGACATACCTGGAGGGGGGCCATGTGGGCCCCAGGCGCCCTGTGGGCGCGGCCAGGGGCTGGGCCGCGCCAGCTGGCCGCCTGGGCCACTGGTGGGTCCCCCTGGCTGGCCCCAGGTCCCTCTGGGTCACTCCCGACGTGGAAATTTTTATTTTAATTTTTCTGGAATTTTTCTGAAAACTTCACTGTTGAAAAATTTTCGAAGTTCAAAAAGCTGCGAAACTCTCTGAAAACTTGAAGCAGTGAGTAGTGTTGTGAAGCTTCAAAACATAAATACTTGGTACAACAAGTAGGACAAAAGCTAAAAACAAATGAAAACATAACAAGCTCAACTTTTTATCTATATAAAACATGTTTACTAGTAAGGTTGATCAAGTCTTACCAACAAACATGCGATATATAGAGCAAAAAGTCCCACCTCTTACGAAGTAATCACTGAACCTTTACCTTAATGGACATTGTCCCCACCATGATAGTTTTGTATTTGTGAGGCACATGTAGTGGACAATCCCATTCTCCAATCTTCACGGTCTCGATATTTTCTATCGGTCTCGATATTTTCTATAGATTTGAGGCCATGCCTCCTGTCAATCTTCTTTGGAAAATATACCGTGTGTTCTTTATCATTCACATGGAAGGTAACCTTCCCTTTGTTGAAATCAATAATAGCACCTGCGGTGTTAAGAAAAGGTCTACCAAGAATAATGGACATTCTTCCATCCTCGGGCATGTCAAGCACAACAAAATCAGTAAGAATCAAACAATTAGCAACCTCTACTGGAACATCCTCACAAATACCTATCGGAACGGCGGTTGACTTGTCAGCCATCTGAAGGGAGATATCTGTAGGAATTAGTTTCTCTAAACAGAGCCTCTCGTAAAGAGAGAGAGGCATAACACTCACTCCTGCTCCAAGATCACATAAAGCAGTTTTGACATAATTATTCTTTATGGAGCAAGGAATGGTGGGTATACCTGGATCACCGAGCTTCTCAGGAATCTTTCCACTGAAAGAGTAGTTAGCAAGCATAGTAGATATTGCTTCATTAGGAACTTTTCTTTTATTAGTGACAATATCTTTCATATATTTTGAATAAGGAGGTAACTTAATAGCTTCAGTCAAAGGGATTTGAAGAAAAAGAGGTTTAATCCACTCACAAAACTTATTGTAATGCTCTTCTTCTTTGGATTTGACGGACTTACCTGGAAAGGGCATGGGTTTCTGTACCCATGGTTCTCTTTCCTTCCCATGTTTTCTTGCGATGAAGTCTTCCTTAGTGTACCTCTTACGTTTGTCAGGTGCTTCTTCTTCTTGAACTTCAGGCGGATCATTCTTCTCATTATCCTTACCTTCAGGTTCAGCACCGTCTTCAGTCTCAGCATCGGAGATAGATACACTATTGGGATCAACAGCTGGCTCTTCATCTGCAATAGGATCATTAGAATTGTCAGTCTCCTTATGTTTCTTCTTCTTCTTCTTTGGAGAGCCAACAATTTCTTCTTACTGCATTTGATAATCTTGCTCGATTCTCCTCGGATGCCCCTCTGGATAGAGAGGATCTTGAGTGCTAGTTCCTCCTCGGGTCTTAATCCCGAAAGCCTGCAAATTATCTTGTTTGGCATTGTTAGCAAGCAAATCTTTTTGCACATTAGAAATTTGGTCAAGCTGAGTTTGAACCATATGAAAATGTTTCACAAGACATTGAACATCATTAACCGTTCTATCTAGAACATCAAGCAACCTTTTGATAGCAAGGGAATTATCATGCAACTGACTTTGTATCCTCTCATTAAAATGATTTTGTTTCATAATAAAATTATCAAACTCATCTAAACATTGATCAGGAGGCTTACCATGAGGGGTGTCACTTGCGTTGAAATCTAAAAGAGAGTGTACCTCTACCATAGGAGGGTGAGTGGTAGGCTCACACAGCTTCTCAATAGGGGGTAGATTCTTCACGTCTTCAGCTTTAATACCTTTCTCTTTAATAGACTTCTTTGCTTCTCGCATATCTTCGGGGCTTAGAACAAACATGCCCCTCTTCTTTGGTGGAAGAGGTGGTTTAGGGACGGACCAATCTTCATGATTTTTGGCAGTCCTACCCATCAAATCTTCTGCATTGTCCGGTGTCCTTTTCCTGAAAACACAACCAGCACAACTGTCCAAATAGGACCTGGATTATCAGTTAGACCAGCATAGAATATATCGATTAATTCGTTCTTAGGGACTTCATGTCCTGGTCTAGCCCGAATCAGACCGCAGTACCTCCCCCAAGCTTTAGGGAGGGACTCATCCTGCAACTGTTTAAAGTTATAAATTCTTTGTAAAGCGGCATGTTGCATGTGAGCAGGAAAGTACTTATCAACAAAAGAGTGAGCTAAGTCTTGAGGACTCTTAATGGAACCGCATGGGAGTGAATCATACCATGCTTTAGCACCTTCCTTCAAGGAGAAAGGAAGAAGCTTGGTCACATAAAAGTATCGTATCTTCTCATATGTGGTAAACAGGCCACCCAACTCACCGAGTTTACTTAGGTGTGCAATAGCATCATCATTTTCTCTGCCATAAAAGGGGTCAGCTTCAACCATAGGTATAAGTGAAATATCAACAGAGAAATCATAATCAGGATCATCAATGCATATAGGAGATGTAGCAAATTCAGGATAAGGAACGGTTTTGTTCTTCAAAGAGTGTTTTTCAAACAGTTTCTTAATAACTTCAGGGTCAGAGCCAGAAAACTCTGTCAGTTCCCTGCATAAATCTTCATCAAGCATATAGTAATCATCATCAAGGAGTCTCTCCTTGAGTTTACTCAAATCAGGATAATCATAAGTTTCACCAATAGGGAAGCGAGTAACAGGAATTTCAATTCCAGACTTTTTAGCAGCAGCAGCGATCTGTTTCTCAAGAGCATAACCAAGTGAACTAATATCGTCAACAGTAGTAGAAGCATCATCAAGAGTATCGGACATAGTAACAGATTCAGTAGGAGCATCATGTGGTGGTGGTGAGGCAAACTTACTCATAACAGAAGGCGAATCAAGTGTAGCACTAGTGCTCAGAACAGTACCTCTTCTTGTAGTGGATAGTAAGATCGGAACCTTGGGGTCTCCTTTCTTACCCATAGCGGATGAAGTGCAGCAGGTAGGATACTTCAAGTAGACTTGTAAATATTGCTATGCTCCCCGGCAACGGCGCCAGAAAACGGTACTTGATAACCCTCAACCGTAAGGGATCGAGATAGTCTTCGCGGGTAAGAATAACCCAATTTATTGATTCGACACACGGGGAGCCAAAGAGTATTTATAAGCTTTGACAGTTGAGTTGTCAATTCAACCGCACCTGAAATATACTTACTTGCAACAAAGATAAATGGTAACAGTGATATGATAGTGATAATAGCAATAGTAAAAGTAAACAGCAAAAGTAAATAGTAAAGGTAAATGGCAAAAGTAGCAACTAGTGACAAGCAGGGTTTAAAACACTGTAGGCTAGGGAGACGGATGGTTGGGCGCTGCATGGATGAGATATATCATGATTCTAACTTGGGGCACGGCACACGGAAAAGTAATGATCATCTAGGCAAATATCAAACATTAGGCATGTATCCCGTAGGTAGTTGTACGTGCTTGCAATAAGAACTTGCACAACATCTTTTGTCCTACCATCCCGCTACGAACGGGGCCAAAAGGAACTTATGGAGATTAAGGTGCTCCTGTCAAAGAGCACCGAAACAAAGCAATGAACTCAATGGATACATGTAATCCTCAAACTACGGACCATCCCCTTTGGTGTCCCAAGCTGTCACTTTTGGGATCGCCGGTTCCGAACCGTAATAGGTGCAAACAACTCATAGATAGGATCAAGAACACAAATATATTCATGCAAACACATATGGTTCAGATCTGAAATCATGGCACTCGGGCCCTAAGTGTCAAGCATTAAGAATAACAAGTTGAAGCAAAGATGATAAACACCATAGTAGATGATAGGCAACATGCCCCCAACGATCTGACAAACTATTACATGATCTAACTCATCCAATCCCTACCATCCCCTTCGCCTACAGCAGGGGATTACTCACACATGGAAGGAGAAGTCATGGAGGGATGATGGAGTGGTGATGATGATGACGATGGCGACGATCTCCCCTCTCCGGAGGCCAATTCAGCCTCCAGATAGCCCTCCCGAAGAAGAACAGAGGGTGGCGGCGGGTCCGCGACGAAAACTGCGAAAAGAACTTCTGATCTGGGGTTTCTCCGTCGGGAGCTAAAATACGAGTCAAAGTAGGGCACCAGGGGAGGTGGGGCCCACCCAGGCGACCCCCCGGCGCGGCCAAGGGCTGGGCCGCGCCGCCAGGGCGCCTGGGCACCCCCTGGCCCCCCTCTGGCCCCACTTCTGGCTCCGGGTTCCTTCGGGTGCGTGGATTTTTTGTGATTTTTCGTGGATTTTTTTGAGATACCTAAAAATCCGTTTTCGTGCACACAATAAAACCATACAGGCAGCTCTGCTGAAAACAGCGTCAGTCCGGGTTAGTTTAGTTCAAATCATGCAAGAATGAGGTCAAAACAATATCAAAAGTGTTTGGAAAAGTAGATACGTTTGAGACGTATCAGCGGCCCGGACCGACATTACGCGTACGCTTACGCGAGAGTGGTTTCACCATTACGAGCACTCGTTGCTTAAAGGTGACTGGCGGGTGTCTGTCTCTCTCACTTTAGCTGAATCAAGTGTGGCTACGCCCGGTCCTTGTGAAGGTTAAAACAGCACATACTTGACGAAACATTGTTGTGGTTTTTGTATGCGTAAGTAAGAACGGTTCTTGCTAAGCCCGTAACAGCCACGTAAAACTTGCAACAACAAATTAGAGGACGTCTAACTTGTTTTTGCAGGGCATGTTGTGATGTGATATGGTCAAGACATGATGAGTTATATGGTTTTGTATGAGATGATCATGTTTTGTAATGTTATCGGCAACTGGCAGGAGCCATATGGTGGTCACTTTATTGTATGAAATGCAATCGCCATGTACTTGCTTTACTTTATCACTAAGCGGTAGCGATAGTCATAGAAGCAATAGTTGGCGAGACGACAACGATGCTACGATGGAGATCAAGGTGTCGCGCCGGTGACGAAGGTGATCATGACGGTGCTTTGGAGATGGAGATCAAAAGCACAAGATGATGATGGCCATATCATGTCACATATTTTGATTGCATGTGATGTTTATCTTATTATGCTTCTTATTTTTCTTAGAACGACGGTAGCATTATAAGATGATCCCTTACTAAATTTCAAGGTATAAGTGTTCTCCCTGAGTATGCACTGTTGCGAAAGTTCGTCGTGCCGAGACACCACGTGATGATCGGGTGTGATAAGCTCTACGTTCAAATAGAACGGGTGTAAGCCAGTTTTGCACACGCAGAATACTCGGGTTAAACTTGACGAGCCTAGCATATGCAGATATGGCCTCGGAACACTGGAGACCGAAAGGTCGAGCGTGAATCATATAGTAGATATGATCAACATAAGATGTTCATCATTGAAACTACTCCATCTCACGTGATGATCGGACATGGTTTAGTTGATTTGGATCACGTGATCATTTAGATGACCGGAGGGATGTCTATCTAAGTGGGAGTTCTTTAATTAATATGATTAAATTGAACTTTAATTTATCATGAACTTAGTCCTGATAGTTTTTGCATATCTATGTTGTTGTAGATCAATGGCCTGTGCTACCGTTCCTTTGAATTTTAATGCATTCCAAGAGAAAGCTAAGTTGAAAGATGATGGTAGCAATTACACGGACTGGGTCCGTAACTTGAGGATTATCCTCATTGCTGCACAGAAGAATTATGTCCTTGAAGCACCGCTAGGTGACAAGCCCCCTCCCGCTAATGTAGACGCTTTGAACGTCTGGCAGTCGCGGTCTGATGACTACATGATAGTTCAGTGTGCCATGCTTTACGGCTTAGAACCGGCACTTCAACGATGTTTTGAACGTCATGGACCATATGAGATGTTCCAGGAGTTGAAGTTAATATTTCAAGCAAATGCCCGGATTGAGAAATATGAGATTTCCAATAAGTTCTATAGCTGCAAGATGGAGGAGAATAGTTCTATCAGTGAACACTTGCTCAGAATGTCTGGGTACTACAATCATATGACTCAACTTGGTTGCAAAGTTGACGAGGATAGTGTTATTGATAGAGTTCTTCAATCACTGCCACCAAGCTATAAAGGCTTCGTGATGAACTATAATATGCAAGGGATGCAAAAGACAATTCCCGAGCTCTTCGCTATGCTCAAGGCTGCGGAGGTAGAAATCAAAAAGGAGCATCAAGTGTTGATGGTTAACAAGACCACTAGTTTCAAGAAAAAGGGCAAGGGAAAGAAGGGGAACTTCAAGAAGAATAGCAAGACAGTTGCTACTCCCACGAAGAAACCCAAGTCCGGAGCCAAGCCTGAAACTGAGTGCTTCTACTGCAAGGGGACTGGACACTAGAAGCGGAACTGCCCCAAGTATTTGGCGGATAAGAAGGATGGCAAGGTGAACAAAGGTATATGTGATATACATGTTATTGATGTGTACCTTACTAATGCTCGTAGTAGTACCTGGGTATTTGATACCGGTTCGGTTGCTAATATTTGTAACTCGAAACAGGGACTACGGATTAAACGAAGATTGGCTAAGGACGAGGTGACGATGCGCGTGGGAAATGGTTCCAAAGTCAATGTGATCGCTGTCGGCACGCTACCTCTACATCTACCTTCGGGATTAGTTTTAGACCTAAATAATTGTTATTTGGTGCCAGCGTTGAGCATGAACATTATATCTGGATCTGGTTTGTTGCGAGACGGTTATTCATTTAAATCAGAGAATAATGGTTGTTCTATTTTTATGAATAATATCTTTTATGGTCATGCACCCTTGAAGAGTGGTCTATTCTTATTGGATCTCGATTGTAGTGACACACATATTCATAATATTGAAACCAAAAGATGCAAGGTTAATAATGATAGTGAAACTTATTTGTGGCACTGCCGTTTAGGTCATATTAGTGTAAAGCGCATGAAGAAAATCCATAGTGATGGACTTTTGGAATCACTTGATTATGAATCACTTGGTGCTTGCGAACCATGCCTCATGGGCAAGATGACTAAAACTCCGTTCTCCGGAACTATGGAGCGAGCAACAGATTTGTTGGAAATCATACATACTGATGTATGTGGGCCAATAAGTGTTGAGGCTCGCGACGGGTATCGTTATTTTCTGACATTCATTGATGATTTAAGCAGATATGGGTATATCTACTTAATGAAGCACAAGTCTGAAACATTTGAAAAGTTCAAAGAATTTCAGAGTGAAGTAGAGAATCATCGTAACAAGAAAATAAAGTTTCTACGATCTGATCGTGGAGGAGAATATTTGAGTTACGAGTTTGGTCTTCATTTGAAACAATGTGGAATAGTTTCACAACTCACGCCACCCGGAACACCACAGCGTAATGGTGTGTCCGAACGTCGTAACCGTACTTTATTGGATTTGGTGCGATCTATGATGTCTCTTACCGATTTACCACTATCGTTTTGGGGTTATGCTTTAGAGACAGCTGCATTCACGTTAAATAGGGCACCATCTAAATCCGTTGATACGACACCTTATGAACTATGGTTTGGCAAGAAACCAAAGTTGTCGTTTCTTAAAGTTTGGGGCTGCGATGCTTATGTGAAAAAGCTTCAACCTGATAAGCTCGAACCCAAGTCGGAGAAATGTGTCTTCATAGGATACCCAAAAGAGACTGTTGGGTACACCTTCTATCACAGATCCGAAGGCAAGATATTCGTTGCTAAGAATGGATCCTTTCTAGAGAAGGAGTTTCTCTCGAAAGAAGTGAGTGGGAGGAAAGTAGAACTTGATGAGGTAATTGTACCTTCTCCTGAATTGGAAAGTAGTACATCACAGAAAATTGTTCCAGTGATTCCTACACCAATTAGTGAGGAAGCTAATGATGATGATCATGAAACTTCGGATCAAGTTTCTGCTGAACGTCGTAGATCAACCAGAGTACGTTCCGCACCATAGTGGTACGGCAACCCAGTTCTGGAATTCATGTTACTAGACCATGATGAACCTACGAACTATGAGGAAGCGATGATGATCCCAGATTCCGCAAAATGGCTTGAGGCCATGAAATCTGAGATGGGATCCATGTATGAGAACAAAGTATGGACTTTGGTTGACTTGCCCGATGATCGGCAAGCCATCGAAAATAAATGGATCTTCAAGAGGAAGACCGACGCAGACGGTAATGTTACTGTTTACAAAGCTCGACTAGTTGCGAAAGGGTTTCGACAAGTTCAAGGAGTTGACTACGATGAGACTTTCTCACCTGTAGCGATGCCTAAGTCTGTCTGAATCATGTTAGCAATTGCCGCATTTTATGATTATGAAATCTGGCAAATGGATGTCAAAACTGCATTCCTAAATGGATATCTCAAAGAAGAGTTGTATATGATGCAACCAGAAGGTTTTGTCGATCCAAGAGGTGCTAACAAAGTGTGCAAGCTCCAGCGATCCATCTATGGACTGGTGCAAGCATCTCGGAGTTGGAATATACGCTTTGATGAGGTGATCAAAGCATATGGTTTTATACAGACTTTTGGAGAAGCCTGTATTTACAAGAAAGTGAGTGGGGGATCTGTAGCATTTCTAATATTATATGTAGATGACATATTGTTGATTTGAAATGATATAGAATTTCTGGATAGCATAAAAGGATACTTGAATAAGAGTTTTTCAATGAAAGACCTCGGTGAAGCTGCTTATATATTAGGCATCAAGATCTATAAAGATAGATCAAGACGCTTAATTGGACTTTCACAAAGCACATACCTTGATAAGATTTTGAAGAAGTTCAAAATGGATCAGGCAAAGAAAGGGTTCTTGCCTGTATTACAAGGTATGAAGTTGAGTAAGACTCAATGCCCGACCACTGCAGAAGATAGAGAGAAAATGAAAGTCATTCCCTATGCCTCAGCCATAGGATCTATCATGTATGCAATGCTGTGTACCAGACCTGATGTGTGCCTTGCTATAAGTCTAGCAGGGAGGTACCAAAGTAATCCAGGAGTGGATCACTGGACAGCGGTCAAGAACATCCTGAAGTACCTGAAAAGGACAAAGGATATGTTTCTCGTATATGGAGGTGACAAAGAGCTCGTCTTAAACGGTTACGTCTATTCTAGCTTTGACACTGATCCGGATGACTCTAAGTCACAAACCGGATATGTATTTTTATTGAACGGTGGAGCTGTCAGTTGGTGCAGTTCCAAGCAGAGCGTCGTGGCGGGATCTACGTGTGAAGCGGAATACATAGCTGCTTCGGAAGCAGCAAATGAAGGAGTCTAGATGAAGGAGTTCATATCCGATCTAGGTGTAATACCTAGTGCATCGGGTCCAATGAAAATCTTTTGTGACAACACTGGAGCAATAGCCTTGGCGAAGGAATCCAGGTTTCACAAGAGAACAAAGCACATCAAAAGACGCTTCAATTCCATCCGCGATCTAGTCAAGGAGGGAGACATAGAGATTTGCAAGATACATACGGATCTGAATGTTGCAGACCCATTGACAAAGCCTCTTCCACGGGCCAAACATGATCAGCACCAGGACTCCATGGTTGTGAGGATCATCACTTTGTAATCTAGATTATTGACTCTAGTTCAAGTGGGAGACTGAAGGAAATATGCCCTAGAGGCAATAATAAAGATGTTATTTGTATTTCCTTATATCATGATAAATGTCTTTTATTCATGCTAGAATTGTATTAACCGGAAACTTGATACATGTGTGAATACATAGACAAAATAGTATGTCCCTAGTATGCCTCTACTAGACTAGCTCATTGATCAAAGATGGCTATGTTTCCTAGCCATAGACATGAGTTGTCATTTGATCAACGGGATCACATCATTAGGAGAATGATGTGATGGACTAGACCCATCCGTTAGCATAGCACTATGATCGTTTAGTTTTGCTGCTATTGCTTTCTTCATGACTTATACATGTTCCTATGACTATGAGATTATGCAACTCCCGAATACCGTAAGAACACCTTGTGTGCTATCAAACGTCACAACGTAACTGGGTGATCATAAAGATGCTCTACAGGTGTCTCCAAAAGTATTCGTGGTGTTGGCATAGATCAAGATTAGGATTTGTCACTCCGAGTGTCGGAGAGGTATCTCTGGGCCCTCTCGGTAATGCACATCATAATAAGCCTTGCAAGCAAATGACTAATGAGTTAGTCACGAGATGATGTATTACAGAACGAGTAAAGAGACTTGCCGGTAACGAGATTGAATTAGGTATAGAGATACCGACGATCGAATCTCGGGCAAGTAACATACCGATGGCAAAAGGAACAACGTATGTTGTTATGCGGTTTGACCGATAAAGATCTTCGTAGAATATGTAGGAGCCAATATGAGCATCCAGGTTCCGCTATTGGTTATTGACCGGAGATGAGTCTCGGTCATGTCTACATAGTTCTCGAATCCATAGGGTCCGCACGCTTAACGTTTGATGACGATCGGTATTATGAGTTTATGAGTTTTGATGTACCGAAGGTAGTTAGGAGTCCCGGATGAGATCACGGACATGACGAGGAGTCTCGGAATGTTCGAGACATAAAGATTGATATATTGGACGACTATATTCGGACACCGGAAGTGTTCTGGAAAGTTTCGGAATTTATCGAAGTGCCGGGGGGGTTACCGGAACCCCCCGGGGGAATGGTGGGCCCTGGTGGGCCATAGGGGAGAGAGAGGGTAGCAGCCAGGAGGTGGCGCGCCCCCTCCCTAGGAGGAGTCCGAATAGGACTAGGGGAAGGGGGTGCGGCCCCTCTTTCCCTCTCCCTCTCCCTCTCTTTCCTTCCCCCTTCTTCCTTCTTTGGTAGGTTCCTCAATCCTATTCCTAGTAGGATTGCAGCCCTAGCCGCACCATAGGAGGGCCGGCCGGCCTCCCCCCTTGCTCCTTTATGTACGGGGGCAGGGGGGCACCCAAAGATACACAAGTTGAATTGTTCTAGCCGTGTGCGGTGCCCCCCTCCACAGAAACACACCTCGGTCATACCGTCGCAGTGCTTAGGCGAAGCCCTGCGTCGGTAGATACATCATATCCGTCACCACGCCGTCGTGCTGACGAAACTCTCCCGTGAAGCTCAACTGGATCAAGAGCTCGTGGGACGTCATCAAGCTGAACGTGTGCTGAACGCGGAGGTGCCGTACGTTCGGTGCTTGATCGGTTGGATCGCGAAGAAGTTCGACTACATCAACCGCGTCACTTGACGCTTCCGCTTCCGGTCTACGAGGGTACGTAGACACACTCTTCCCTCTCGTTGCTATGCATCTGGTAGATAGATCTTGCGTGATCGTAGGAAAATTTTAAAATACTACATTCCCCAACACTGCCGTCACCTGCATGAGGAGGAGGCACGACTCCTCTACGAGGCCGACTACCTGGCAACGCCCGACATGCGGGTGCCAGGCACATGGGAGCTGAGCGCCGGCGGAGTCCCGGTGCCACCAGTGCCCACAGGCGCTGCCCAGCGCACCGAGATCACGCGCATCCGGTCCTCGCCGATGGAGGAGGTGCGTAACTAGCTGAGGTACACCCCGGACAGCAACACGCTGTGGACTATGTACTTTGAACGCCGCCACGCCGACCAGCTCGCCCCCGCGCCTGGCGGCCGCCACATATCCAAGGGGCAGCGCCGATGGTCGGGCGTCCCCGGCCGCACCCTCAAAGCCGTCCTCGAGCACATCGAGGCCGGCAACACGCCGCGCCTGGAGTACCCGGCGCCCCCAGCTTCTCGCGTCGTCGCGACAGCTCCTGGACGTCGCGGCGGATGGAGACGGCGACCTCCTCATCGTCGGGCTCTGGCTCCCTCTCCTCCGGTTCGTCGGCGCTTCGCCCCGTCAAGCTGGAGCCACAGGAGACGCCGCTCGGGCGCCGTACCCATGGCGGTGCCCTCGTCATCCACAAGGGCGGCCACCCTTCTCCTTCTTCTTCCCGGCTTGTCAGACCGAAGACCGAGCCAGGGTTGCTCGCCGTGAGGAAGGAGCACGCGAACATGGCCGCCGACGATGAGACCGACCTTAAATGGGCGAGGGCGGAGTACGTCAACGAGCAGCTGGAGCGTCAGCGCTGCGCCTTCGAGGAGATCGCCTCTTGTCACCGCGGATGCGAGGAAGATGACGTCGTCGTCCTCGACATCGATGACGAGGACACGCCTGCACCGTCCAACCCCCCACGCATTGGCGACGCTAACCAGGCGTGTAGCAGGGACGGCGGCGGCATGCAGGACGGCAACGACGACGACGACGATGACGGCGGTGACTACACCCGATTCTACAGTCTCCTCGGCATGTAGAAGGCAGGCGGCCGGGGACGACGACAACGGCGTAGTTGTAGTTTTTAGTTAGTCTTAGTTTATATTTTTAAGTTTGTTCAGAAATATCAATGAAATCACCTAGTCTGGAAGAATTTGTGGCGTGTTTGGCCGAATTCTGGATGATTTCCTGTTTCAAAAAAGGCATGTGGGGTCCTTGAGGCGATGGCTGGAAACCAAACCGCCCCACATCGAAATTATCGCCGGCGCGTCCCCAAATGACGCTATTTCAAACCCCTGGGGCTGAACGGGTAAAGATGCTCTTACAAGCCGAGTGCATTTCACACATTATGCCGAGAGTCTTGTCTACGCCAAGTGTTTTTGGGTTGATTGGCGGCATGTAGAGTATTAGGTATTACACGGCGTACATTTGTATATGCGGAGTGGCCGATAAATTCCCCGCGGCGGAAGAGAAGGCAACAATTGTTTTTGTTTTTAATAACCAATTGAATAAGACGCAACGCAGCCACCGCCACCTCTCCCAAAAAAGAAAGAAAAAAGCTTAGGATTTCTTGCCTCTCACTAGTGCGGCCGCTTGTTCACCTCGTATCAGGTGGCACTACGACCATGGAGGCGCAATGTACACTCGTCCTGGTTGGTGGGAGAGATCTTCCCGACTATGCACTACAACAAGTATGGGCTAGCTCCGATGAGAAAGGGGCGATGCCAATAAATAAATTTATCGGAGCCGGTACCTACCCGTGGACAATCCATCGTTCATTACATTCATCAAGATTGGTGCAGCTCTTTAGGTATAAACAAAAGAATTCTTTTCAATGGCAATACTTAAGAATACAACCTGACCATGTCAGCGTTTTGGCAGAAGAGAGAGAGTAGGTCCTGACCATGGGTGATTGGCGCATGCATGCATTGTTTCTCCCCACATAATGACATTCATTTAATTTCATCCTTGTATTTTGAATGCTTGATATCTTTTGAATCAAATGTCCGTATTTGAAACTTTTTATATATTTGAATTTGTGGCAACAAGGCCTTCAAAACAAGATCAACCTTGGATATATTTGAACTACTTTTTATTTTACATATTTCACTCATTTGTAACAACCAATTTCGCTCATTTTAGAAACGGATTTCACTCATTTGAGTAAACATATTTCACTCAAATTTTAACCATATTTCACTCATTTGAAACAACCAATTTTGCTTGTTTCAAACGATTTCGCTCATTTCACAAAATATATTTCACTAAGTTCAATGAAAAGTTACGGTTCAATTACCCAAAAAATCGAATTTCACTATGTTCCAAAAAATGATTTCCTAAAATTAGTTTCACTTGTTTTAACCATATATTTCACTTCACTCATTCAAGAATATAATTTCACTCATTCCAACAATTGGTTTCAATCATTAAGAGACCGATTTCACCCGTTTTGGAAGAAAAATTACTTCAAAAACCAATTTCAATTTGAAAAAAGCACTCATTTCATTAAACAAATTTCACTCATTATATTTAATTTGAAATAATCAAAATTTCGTGTCTTTGGAATAACAAGTTTAAAAATTCTAAATAATAAGGTTCACGTATTTCACATCGAAATATGTGTCATGTGTATCAGAAATAGATTTCACTTAATTCATTTGTTTTTAGAAAGCTAATTTCACTCATTTCAAACATTGAAATTTAAATTTGTTTGAATGTATTCAAGATTGATCTTGTTCTAAACTAATTTCACTTATTCCAAATGACTTATTTCATTCATTTCAGAAAACACACTACACTCATTTACAAACTGTAGATTTCACTTTTCACTAGTTTTAGAAAACACATTACACTCATTTTCAAAAAACGTATTACACTCACTTAAACTAATTTCACTCATTACAAAAATAGATATAAAACTAATTTCACAACGTACTTGTGGAAAATTTGAAACGTATTTCACTCATCACAAAATAAATCAGTTTCAAACACTGAAATAAGCAGTTCCACACAAAATATATTGAGTGAAATATGTTAATTGGAACATTGGAAACTAAAGGTGTTCAAAATATATCAAAGATTGATCTTATTCTAAAGGTATTTGTGCGAGGATTTCAAATATATAAATTATTTCAGAAACAAAAACATAGTTTAAAATATATGAATGATTAAAATTGGCATGGGTGGAATAAAAGGATGGGCTTGTTGGTGAGAGGAGAGAGTGAGTGTGTCATAACCAGCACGGGTGAGTCAGAAAAATAGATGTGAAAGGACCATGCATGCTACCTTTATCTGCCAATGGTAGGATCCACAAGAGACAAATACCAACACTTCAAACTAAGAAAAGAATCAAATACAGGCTACTGTATTGAGATACTTCAGGATGTGGCAGTACCCTATTGGGTCGTACGTCGCCGGTAGATCCCGGCACCGGTAAAAATGACTTTGCGGAGGGGCGATGACGGTGGTGTGCTTTCGGCTCGCTCTAATGCTTATAGGCGTCACTAGGTGATCTACATACATGAATGTAATATTTATTAGTATTTTTATATTATTTGTACTGTTGGAGTACATCGAAATTTTTGCTGGAAAGAAAAAAAATAAATGTTTTCCCCGCAGTGACTTGTATGTTTTCCCCCGATTTCTAGAACTA
Organism: Secale cereale; assembly: GCA_902687465.1. Taxonomy (NCBI): domain Eukaryota; kingdom Viridiplantae; phylum Streptophyta; class Magnoliopsida; order Poales; family Poaceae; genus Secale; species Secale cereale. The sequence continues at coordinate 882,167,672 of LR738715.1, read as the reverse complement.
CCGTGAGCCCACCAGTCAGCCACTCCCAGTCCGGCTGGCCCATTTCAGTAAACTGCTTTCCAAAAAATGGGTGTTTGTGGAGAAGCCCGTGGTTAACCCAATTGCTGGACCGATATCATTCCTCTTACGCCGCCGCCACGCATTCACACATTTTACATTCTGCCAACACCACCACGGCACACAAAATGGCATACTTTCTTCGCCGCGCCGCCAGCACCACCGGCATCCGCGTTGCCGCCGTCACCATAGCCCCCGCCCCCTACGCCGCCTCCAGCCGCTGCCCAAGCGCCACCATTGTCCGCCGGCTCCGGCACACACAAGAGCCTCCGGTCCCTGCGCCTGATGTGCCTCCGGAAGTGAGGAAGGAGCTAAAGCAAATCGAGGATGACTCCCTCCGGCGCCACAGGGAACTCGCCGGTGACCTCGCCAAGTTCGACAAGAAAGTCATGGAAGACATTTCTGCTGCGTTTGAAAAACAAGGTGATTCGTGGCCTCGTATGAAAAACATGGCATGGCGTATTTTGACCTCCGTTTTGCTTTTTTACCTTGCAACCCGTTTCGTGGAAGGATTGCTCGGGGGGATTTCCGCGGTTGTAAAGGCGATACAAATACATCTTGAGGCCAAGTTGGAGAGCCTTATCGCCGAAAGAGCCGGCGCTATTAAAGCACAAGCCTTCGATGCAGGGAGAAGGTCGGTGCTGTTAGAGTCCAAGTCTTCCCGGCCATGGCTAGGGAGGAAGGAAGAGAAGGGTCCGCGTTTCTAAAGCCTAAGCCCAGTTAAGAGGATGGGGAGCATATTATCATCTTAAGTTCAATTTAGCATGCTTAGTTGCAATGGTGAATACTTTGTTTTGTGCTTCTTGAGAACATACATTTTGTTTTATTATTCCAACTTTGTTTCTTGTGCTTTGACGGTGATGATGTTAGTGATGTGAGCTTCAAATCCTCTATCCCCATTATTCTTAGTAAAATGCTTCTAAATATGGTATTATGTTCTCTTGCAGAACCATGTTGCTCTCCTTGGCACTTCTTTGAATTGGTTCCTCTTTTTGCAATTCGGACATTTCTCAGTTTTTATTTAGAATTTGGTTCGGACATAAACTAGTTGTTTCTTTTAACTACAATTTTTTCTTCTACAAATATATGCTGTAATAAATTCTCTAGAACACTCGATAATACTTGCGTTAGCATGTAAATCTTACTAGAAATGTAACATCCCCTCGGCTTTCATTACTTGTGTACTTTTCTAATGTATATGTCTTGTGAAATAAAGAAGTTTTTTTTTACCTTTGCCAGGACATGCAAATTTTGTGACCCAAATATAATATCTGCATTTTAGTAAGATCTAAATGAATTAGTGTAAGTATTTTGCGGCTGTCATGTTCAATGCCTTTTTTCTGCAGAGATTTATATTAAGACAATATATATGTGAGCTCCATGTTCATTTTTTCTCAGCCAAAATTTTCAGAAACCGCTCGGTAACTAGACTTTCCGCTACCTTCCGAGATATTTCGATTCAGGGTGAATAGGTCAGGGATACTACATCCTAGCTGATAAAAGCGTACCGAGTTACCACTGAAGCAGGGGACCATTGTTTGGTGAAATATGTTAGCTTTTATCTGTATTAACTTATCGAAAATAAGAATTCAAACTCACCTTAATTCTGTTGGACGAAAAAACCAGGAATTCCTGAGATTTACTGGAGACCAGTTATTTTGTCCCTGCCTTGAAAAAGTATTAAGAAAAACCTTGGTGAGCACATATGTGTCCCACTAAATGATTCATTTTGGTACTAAAGTATTTCCTTGTTTATATTTTCAATATTGATCTTAATTTACTTTATCTCTTGTTTGTTTCCTCGCTGCTTTCAGAAAGTTAATTACAACTCAATAATTCAGTGGTAAGCGGGCAAGATAATTTAGTTCATGAGGATCCTTCACTGTTTGTACTATTGCAACTTCTTAGTTTGCTCATTCATGCACAAAGATTTAAATTGCTTATTAGAAAGACTCTCTAACATTTGATCAATGAATGGAACCGGATAACAATCCATGGGAGTCTCTTTATTCAGTTTCCTGTAATCAACACATTCGATACCTGACAAGTTGTTTAGTGGGGATAGTTTTTTTATTTAAAGCAAATATAAATCCCCACTTGCTAGGAACACAATGAATTGTACTAACTCATTCACCATCAGAAATAGAGAAACAAATAGGTAATTGGATTACCTCTTTTGTTACCACTTCTTTCATAGTATTAGCAATTAGTTCCCGTTAGTTCTTGTTGGTACTCAGTTACTCGCTTGGCTCATTCCTCCATAAATATTTTATGGATCCATATAGAAGGGCTTTTACCATATTATATTGTTCATAGAGTACTCTGAAAGCTTTACCTGGCTTCTTAACGCTATGATAAGCTTATCGTTCTCGTCCCCTGGAACTTATAAAAACATGGAATATTGCTACTCATTGAAACTTTCATACGTGAGTTCCTCCAGTAGATCTTGCCGACGTTCTTGAAGTTACTACTGACGAGGCTGAAGATGTGGACAAGTAGGTCGAAAGTCTTTGGATAGCCCACCGAAGGCTACCACGCCCTCGGGCAAGTGGAAGGTGAATTGGGCCTACGATATCTACATGGTAGGAACTCTGAACAATGGCTATGGTAATAGCAACACCAATGGTGCTAACAGAGACCCTCTGCGTGATGGGTCACGCGACGAGGATGTAAACCCCCGGAGTGAGATCATTCCTTACGATGAGGACATAATGAACGAATCTTAAGGTTCTGAGTGCCACGATGAATGCCGAGAGTGATTGGTAAGGTCAGTTAAGAAGGTGACCCAGGATAGGGGATCCCTAGCCGAGCACCCAGGAAGGAGACGACCAAATATGATCAAAACCTAATGAAAAACATGGACATTGAAGCAGACCATATTTCTAAACGCCCGTTGGCAATAGGCCTACGCCAGGCAGAAGATCGGCCTCCTCGCTATGAAGGCGTGCAAGACGATGCGGGCAAGCACGCTCCCGAGGTGGGATACCGCTCGAAGAACCACGTTGATGCATCACACAACATGGGTAGATCAGATTTCCTGGAGATTGAAGTGGATCTCCCACCCCAGGAGGCGATGCCAAAAACAACACCTAAGGACGAGCCTTCTTGAATGATCTACCAGTCCAGGCGCCATCATGAGATAGCAGCTGAGCAAGGAGCTCAGCCTTGTGAGCAGGACGAGGACAAATACAGTTGGCTTATCCACGTATGAAGACGAGATCGACATTAACTGTGCACGTCATGCTAACTACATTATCCGTGATCGGGAAGAACCATCGACAATGTATCTTCCATGTTTATATGATCGGGTGATCTCTCGCCCATTCTTGGCAGGCTTCAAGATAGTGAATTGTGAGAACTGAGAAGTACAATAGCAGTATGGATCCCTTGGTTGGGATCGAGGATTATATCCTCATGATCGACATGGCTAACTATGATGACCTACATGCCAAAAATTACCCGCAACTCATACTAAAGGGTTCTGCCCGGCATTGGTTGCACACTCTATGACCTAGCTCGATCGACACTTGGGTGTCTCTGCAATCCAAGCATGACAAATTTCCAGGGTACATGCATTAAAACCGCGAATGCTGATGATCTGGCCCTCATAAAAATAGGTCGGGTGAGTCCGTACGTAAGTTCTGAACCTGGTTCCTCCAGATGAAAAATGAAATCATCGACTGCAGTGACGTCCCTCGATGTGCTTCAAAATAACATCAACAATGAATGACTCTCCAGATATTACGGCCATCACAAGCCGAAGACCATGGCCGTACTTATGGTCACGATGTCCAAGTTTTGTGCCTCAGAAGACAACCGGCTTGGTAGAAGAAGTGCCAAAACGACAATACAAGAAATTCATTTGAAATTTGAAAATTTTAATTAAGAAATTTCTACATCATTGAGAAGAAATAGCTCAAAAGGCACAATATTGACCAATAGTGAACGATGCTCATGAACTAAATGATATTGCCATGTCATCGCTGAAACATTGAGTGGTAGGTGTGTGAAAGCAACGAGGAAACAAGCAAGAGTTAAGGATAAAACGTATTAAAATGTATGAAATTTAAATACTGAAAAATAAATACGCCGGATAAAAAGTGACAAGGATAAAAAATAGATACTTTAGTACCAAAATGTGTAGTTATTGGCACATATATCAGATGACAGATAATTTTAGTACAAACCGCTGCACAAAAAAGACATCAAACATGACAGCCGCAAACTAGTTCCAGCGATTAATTGGGTGCTAACAAACACCAAGATATTTGGGTACCAAAATTTGCACATAATCCTGCCACCTATCAATAAAATAATTGTCTTGTACTCCCTCCGTCCCAAACTATTACAAAGTTGTACTCTCTTCGTTCCCAAATATAAGTCTTTCTAGATATTCCATCAAATGACTACATACGAAGCAAAATGAGTGAATCTACACTCTAAAATATGTCTATATACATTGTATGTTGTAGTCCACTTGAAATGTCTAAAAATACTTATATTTAAGAACGGATGGAGTACTAAAGTTGAGACACTTATTTTGCGACGGAGGAAATATTTCACAAGACATATACACTTGAAAAGTAACCAAGTAATGAAAGACGTTGTTGCTAAGATTCATAAACGATGCCAACTATTGTTCAGGGATTAATATAGCTGACATTTTTACTACACTGAGATTTACAAAGATTGTAGTGGAAACAGAGAACCAATTCATAAAATTCCAAGGAGAGCAACAATGCGTACCGAAGTACTGCAAGAGAACGAAAATACCATATTTAGAAGCAATTACCTCAATTTAAGGGGGTACAGGATTTCAGCAGGAATGTGCTCACATCAGTAACAACATCATCGTCAAAGCACAAGAAACAAAGTTGGAACCATACAACCAAGCATATTTTCTAAACACAACACAAAACAAATTATTCATCGTTTCAATTAACCTTTTGATACATTGCACTTAATTAAGATGAGCCTTGTCCTCCCTTGTCCTCCCTCCTCCAAAACAATGGCCGCGGAGACTTTAACTCTAACAATGCCGACTTTCTCCCTGCATCGAAAGCCTGGGCCTTAATCATGTCGACCCTCTCCGTGATAAGGCTCTCCAGGTTGGCCTCCAACTCTATCTGCTTCTCCTTCAGCACCGCGGAAATCATCCCAAGGAAAGCTTGCACAAAATTACTCAACATCCAGCAAAACACAAGGGAGCAGAAAACACGCCAGAGCATGGTTTTCATGCGAGTCCACGAATCACCTTTTTTTACGAAACCAGCAGCAATGTCTTCCATGACTTTCTTGTCGAACTTGGCGAGGTCAGCGGCGAGATCCCTGTGGCGCCGGAGGGAATCATCCTCGATCTGCTTGAGCTCGCTCCTCACTTCCGGAGGCACAGCAGGGACCGGAGGCTCTTTTGTGTGCTGGAGCCGGCGGAGAATGGTGGCGCTTGGGCAGCGGCTGGAGGCGGTGTAGGGGGCCGGGGTCATGGTGGCGGCGGCAACGCGGATGCCGGTGGTGGCCGCAGCGCGGCGAAGAAAATATGCCATTTGTGTGCCGTCGTGCTACTTGCAGAATGTAAAACTGCGTTGCGGCAGCCTAAGGGAAAATATAAATCCGGGACTGTATAGGCGACTGGCTGGTGTCAAAGATTTATGTTGTTGTTTCTACAAAGATGGGATGAATCTATATTTCCTGCCTACTGCCTGAGCGAGAAAAATACAACACCCCACTAATGGAATCGGCAAGTTTGCTGAGTTCTGGCAGAACTCGGCAATGTGTTTGCCGAGTGATGTACTGAGTAAACACGACTCCGCTGGGAACACGTCAGCAAATAAATTTTTTTTGGCCGAGTCCTTATTATCCGGGGGAGCTCGACAAGCACTCAGGAGCATGGTTAATAAGAGAGCCGACTATAAGGAGTTATCATGTCATCTCAAGTCAACCTAATAGTCTGCATGTATATAGTAGTGAGTTTTAGATATGCAATACTTTATCAATTGCTAATCCACCTTACAAACTCTCACAAAGTGCCTTGGGGCTTTACCAGCAAAAGAAAAGTGCATTGGGGCTTGTGCTATAGCCGACTCGCATTCTACAATCCACTTTTCTTCTCTATCCTCTTCTCTCTTTTCCAACTAAGCAAAGATATAATATTCAAGCCCTTATAGCCGGCTTATGTCATCTAAGTTCAGGGGACATGCTTGCTAAGCGTTAAAGCCCTTAATGAATTTTTTTGGCCTCAAATATAATTTACAAGGGATCTGCTTGAGATGTCGGTAGTACGTGTCTAAACCAACGAAACAAATAGCGCGCTATTTCGGCGTTTAAACTTCGCTATAGCATATTTGAGGGTGTCACGTTATATTTTACCCATTTTACACGCTATGCCGCTATTTACGTTATAGCGTGCTATAACGGCGCTAAACGCAAAAACATTTTAGCATTTTTATCGTGGAGCGATAGAAACATGGACGACACTCAGCCCATAGCAGCCCATCGGGCATCGGCCCAATGCAACGCAACAATAGGCCCATCTAGGATGGAAATATCGCATCTTTCTGGATGAAAACAAGAAGAATTCTCTTAAGTGCATCTAATGTCATAATGTGTACACCAACGGTATTCATGTATAGCTCCTAGACAAAATTTAAGACGTTGAAATCCTTAATTTCTATGATATATTTGGCATTTTTTTAAACGCTATTTTGAATATAGCACGCAAATAGCACGCAATAACTTGTATAGCATTTGGAGAAGGGCCACGCTATTTTAGATAGCGCGCTATTTTTTTCGTTGGTCTAAACACAAAGTTTCTTTGTAGCTCAGGCTACGTGGTACCCCGTATCTTCACCATCCAATTCTGCATCGCGATCCGTGCGAATGCATTTGTCTTTTTTGTTTCTCTCAAACGAGACAACATATGAACTTCAAACTTTGATTTTTCGGACCAAAAAATCTGAAAGTTTTTTCACACATTGATGTTCTAATGTTTGTTCGATCTTCAAAGTTTGAAGTTCATATGATGTGTCGTTTGAGAGAAACAAAAAAGAGAAATCTTCATGTTGTAAGTTAGTTGAAGAGCACGGATCTCAAAGCAAAGCTGAAGGGTTGAGGATAAGAGATTACATGTAGCCTGAGCTACAGAAAACCACACTACCTGTCTAAAACACTCCGCCTCGTGGATCCACCTTTGAATAAAAGGCCACGGAGATAGCTTGGTCTCCTGCTCTGGATGTTTCAGACCGAATTTACTTTACCTTCCTGGTCTTCCCGCATCTCTCGTGTGGTGGACACCCAGGGATTAAAGGGCGGCAATGATGATAGTTCGTCGGGGAAGTTGCATCAGGCGTTGATGTCATGTCAGAGCACCGACATTATGTCATATTCCCAGGCCACCTGCACCACCGAATGGAAATATCCAATCCAAATATTCTCGAGGGTCTCGTGGTCTTGGTGATCTCAGGGACCCACGTCCCCACACTCAATGCTGCACACCGAGGTATATTCCTCTGCGGTGGCAGGTGGTCAGGAAGAAGGGAAGCGCCGCGGCAACCACGGGCTTGGGACGGCTCGTGGCGGCGTGGATCCATGGTCCTGATCGGTGCGGCTAGATCCGGCCATTTTTTACGGCGGGGCAGTGCCGGAGTCGATGGGGGTGAGGGTAGGGGTGCGGCGGCGAGGCTTGGGCAGCAGCAGAATGGAAAAGGTGGATAGTTAATGTGCGGGGAATTTTTACTAAGCGGGTGGGCGGCCGAGTATATTTAAGGGTTGCCCCGAGTATATTTAAGGGCTAAGATCATATCGATTGCTCATACATAACTGCCGCCGTGATGTAAAAAATATCCC
>LR738715.1:882140229-882159732 GCA_902687465.1 Secale cereale | reverse complement strand
AAAAAATTATAAGGGTTCAGTTAGATGCCGTCTAGGGGAGAAAAATCAAATTTATCCACGTTTAATACCTTTAGGAGATGGGTTAGAAATGCTCGTGGTACCCGTTAAAACACTCAGCATTGCATATATAGCCTTGAGAAAAAAAGCCTCGGAGATAGTATGATTTAATCCTGTTGTGCTGATGTCCTACCCATTGCAGTAATGCTGCCTTTCCCAAAAGGGTTTTATTGCGAAAACACGCCGTCTATAAGCAGAGTCCCTGCTCCTGCACCCGGATCCGTTTACATTAGTCAGCCATGGCATACTTTCTTCGCCTTGCCGCCGCCGCCAGTCGCATCCGCTCCGCCGCAATAACACCAAATGTCTCGTCCACCCGCTACCCAAGCGCCGCCATTCTGCGCCGGAAAGCCTCTCGGGTCCCCCCGCCGGCGGTGCATCCGGAAGTGAGGAGCGAGCTCAACCGAATCGAGCAAGACTGCGTCCGGCGCGACAGTGAATTCGCCGCCGACCTCACCAAACTCCACAGCAGAGTCAGGGAAGAGTATTCTGCGCGCTTCAACAAAGGTTATCCAACTCCTAGTTTTGGGGGGTTCTGGACCTGGAGCGTTTGCGTCTCCATTCTGATTCCTACGGTGTTAGCTTGGTTTGCGTTTCTTCTCAACCAGATTCAGGTGGCCAAAGTGAAAAGGATGTGGAAGGAGGTCGAGGCCAAAATTGAGAGAGTTATCACGGACAAGCTCGAGGCTGCTAAAGCCTGAGCCTGAGCCTGCGCCGCTGAGAAGGATGTAGTCATGGACAGCTAATTTCCAATGTATCATATTCATATCATATGTAGCTAGCTGTGTTCAAATGGTCAATAAATTGTTACGGTGATCTGATGTTGAGAGCAAATGGTTTTATTTTTTAAGTTCATTTATTACTAGTGCTTTGATCTGTATCATGATGATGGTAATGTATGCTTTCTAATCCTTCATCCCATTTAGATGAGATTAAATGCTCTTCTAAGTACGAAACATGACCATCGCCACCTATTGAAGCACGCCTCGCAACAGGTGTGGGCTTAGCTGCCTTAGCATCCCGGTTATTGCTGGCCATCGCCACCTTGGCATCCATTAGCATAGTTTATAATATAATCGACTGCTGGCTATAGGATGTTGACATGTTATCTATGGTCATTCTAATAGCCAACATGTAAAGTAGGTAGTTACAAAATAAATATCACTTTATTAACATATGACTATCCTTACATTCTTACAATGTTTTTGGAGTACGTGCTCTGGCTAGCTGTTATTCTACAACCCGCTTCCCTTCTCTCACATCTCCCCTCGCCTCCAACTCAGCAAAAATATATAATTTAAATTCTTATGGCCTACTTACTTCACCTCATTATACTCGCTCTTATGGGAGTTGGAGGCTCCACGCCTACAATTGTTATTCTCATTGTCCTTTGTGTCCGATCCAATCATTCTGCTAATTTTCACCATGCCCACATGATGTAGAATAGGCGGAGAATCCGACGCTTTTTTACAGCCCTGTAGTATCTCCATCCACGTGTCAAATGTGAGCATATCACTACTATGGTTTTGTTATCGAATACTAAATTCGGTTACCGCCTGACAATCACATATCTCCCTACCCCACGGTTTACCAGCATTTGGACCTAGGGTTTGCATGTTATGGCTCAAATAGGGTTGAAATTTAAATTTAACAACTCATAATTTATCTCAAATTGGATAAGTTGAATAGTGCTCAGGACATGTGGTTCATAAACTGGGTCCAAATGAAGTTTCAATTTAAATTTAAATAAATTTAAAGTTAAAAGTCCAAACTTGCGCAACTATGGGCAGACCGAATACTTGTGATTGATATGAACACAATGAGAAAGGAATTTTTTGAATTTGGAGCTCTGGATCAAAAGATAAAGCAATTCAAAATTTAAATTTGACTTCTGTGAAAAACTCTGGCATGGTGGCCTTTTCCAGAAGCTGTCGAACAAAAACATGTGGAGGCTTCTAATTTGCCGATACTAGTCCAGGCCCAGAATATAACGTGGTCGTTGGATTTTATGATCATTGGATGACTCAGATATAACCTTACTAGCATGCTTAAAATAAAACTTCGTCATCGAGTTAAAGGGGAATGGATGACTCGTAAGAGGCAACATCACCCGTAGGGTTTGGCCGGTAGGAATCCTTCGCCGGGGACAAAGACGATGACGGGGATGCTTCGATGGTGCATGGGATTGACACTACGGGAGGGTTATACCATTCGACATGTGGCATCGTACCTAGACGACAACAAAGACCAGAGTACCTCCGACGGTGGACGAGGTCTCCGTGGATGTGGGCGTGGCGGCGGACTTTGGGTCGGGACAGTGTCGACAATGCAGGGTGGCCTAGGGCCTCGCAAGGGGTTAGCAAGATGCGTCATCAGGCGGCAAGTAGAATTGACAAGATGGCGCTTGAGCATAGTCGACAAGGGGATACACTCGCAAGGTCATCGGTGCTCAATGGAATCGCCGAATAGTGGCGAGGACCGATGCAGTAGTGGTGGGTTAAATTTGAGCAGCTTGGCGTTGTATCGGTGGTGCGAGCTGAGGGGCAACGGGGAGAGGGTCGACGGGGTTTTAACAGGCAGCTTGGGACGAAAATGGTGTGGCCGAGGTTGTGCTCAGTGGGCCAGAGGTTAGGGGGGGTCAGGGCAGGGCCAACTGTCAGAGAGAGAGAGAGAGAGAGAGAGAGAGAGAGAGAGAGAGAGAGAGAAGGGATGGGTGCTGGCCCATAAGATCTTAAGGTTTTTTTAGACAAACTGCAAAGCTTTATTAGATCGTCACAATGTTTACAAGGACGAAATCAAGTTCGTTGGGCTGGCCTAACCAAGCATGGCGGCCATTCCCGAGAGATAAAGCGTGCTTTGCCAGTTTGTGAGCCTCGATATTCGAGCTCCTAAACTCATGAATAATATTACAAGTTTCAAAAGACGATTTATATTGCAAAATCTCCTGCACAATTGCACCGTAGCTCCCTTTATATTGCTGATGGATATCGTCGACGGCCACCTTGCAATCCGATGCCACATGGATCCTTCCGACGTAGAGTTCATCAGATAAAGCCAGTGTGTAATGCCCAGGATGGAGTTATACCTCCTACGTGTCGAGGCACGACTTAAAGGCATAAATCCATCCTAGAATGATCTCAAGTTCGGTAATCTTTGCACATCTCATGTAAAAGAGGGGATTGTAAACAGAAAGTAGTTGGCTTACACTCGCCATGTCACAGAATTACAATTAAAATCTCAATCATCATACATTAAGAACATCACAACCCTCTAAGGGCAAAATCCAAATGCAAGATACCAAACTCAGATAAATAAACCACAGGCGGATCGAATCCTAGTAAGAGTCTCCACTACTGATCATCCGGGTATCACACATAGTACCGACTACGCTCCTCGTCGTACTCCCAATCCAGCTCGGTGCCATCACCTGGATAGCTCACAGCTGGACCTGCATCTGGTGTGTGAAGTAACTGTGAGCCACAGAGGACTCAGCAATCCCGTTTCCGGGTAACAAGACTATCCTAGCCTTTGGGAGAGGATAAGGCTAAAGAAAAGAATAAGTGTCTGCAGCAGCAACTAGCAACTAGCTTACGTGAGTGAGAGCGAGAAGAGAAAGCCTCGGCGAGAAGTGATCACGAAGTGATCCTAGCTACAAGTTCAACAAACATAACCCCTCCGTGTTCAACTCCCGAATCCCTATTCGGAAATTGACGGTCACGGAACTCACGCTGGTAGTGTATTAGTAACATTATGTCAAGTTATCTACAACCGGAATTAACAAGCTCCCATCTGCCACATAACCGCGGGCACGGCTTTCGAAAGTTCAAACCCTGCAGGGGTGTTCCAACTTGACCCATTACAAGCCCACGATCCGCGGAGTCGCAACTCCAAAGTGGGAAGACCCGAGTATTCTCGGAATCTCGTGCTCAAGATATACCGAACTAAGGTAAGGCTAATCCAGCAAATCCTCCCGGCGTGTCGACACCCTGATAGTAGCCGCGCGTATCTAAGTCTCAGGACACGACCGGATGAGTCATCCTACAGGTATATGCCAAATACCTCAGGTTGCCCCGAGGCGGCCCCGCAGTCTGCTCATTTCGGACCAACACTCATGTGGAGCACTGGCCCGGGGTTGTTGATTAAGAAAGAGGGTTAATTACTCCCTATGCAAGTTTAGTTTGTTATTAGGCAAATAGTACCAATGTTGGGACTTGCTGGAAAAGACTTAGCACTTAGCGGTTTATCGAGGGGGTCCCATACACCCCAACCGTGTTAGGAACGCATAATCAAGGAACATAACACCGGCTTATACGGATCCTAACGGCATGAGTGGAACAAATCACCAAGCAAAAGGCTTAGCCTTCCACCCTTGCCAATATATAGATGATTTCATTTTAAGCATTTATATAGTGTGATATAACCCAACCCAAACTTCAACATGAAGCAAGCATCTTCGATCTTCACCTGCAACTAGCAATGCTATAAGAAGGGCTGAGCGAAGCGTACTTAGCCAAGCAACGGTTTGCATAGGTAGGTTGGTTAAACATGGCAATTGGTTACAAGTAGGAGGCTGACAAGAAGATCATGGGCATCGAGGCAAAACTATAGATCGAGACTACTAGCAATAGGCAAAGATAGTAATGTTATCGGGGTTCGGTCATCTTGCCTGAAGAGAAGTCGTTCGGATCGTAAGAAGGGTCCTCGTGCTCAACCTCGTTGGTAACCTCGTGCTCGTACTCGATCTCGGTCTCGGCTTCCGGCTCTAAACAAAACAATCACACCAAGCACCAATCAACAAGATGCAATGCGCACTCGAAAAAGATGAATGCATGATGGATGCACTAAGCATGCACACGGAGCACGTAAAATATCACTCAAGCAAAACACCTCAAAACATGATAACAATCTGATATTATTAATCTACACGAAAAATCAATCAAGTTTGATATAAGATTCGCTGAAATCGGAGTTACGGGCTAAAAGTTATGCCCGAAACAATAATTGAGCGAAAGCAGAAAATTACAGCAACATAGCAACTTCGGAGCTCAAAATAATTGAGCTACAGCACTCAAACAACATGGCAAATACCTAGAACACAAACTAGACATATACTACAGCAACTAAGTCCAAAGGTGCACCCCCAACGGAGCCACGGATCAATAGCAATGATCTTGGACATATTGAACTTGACAATAAAATTCTGGCAGCAGAATTTTATTGAAACTTTGGAGCAAAAGATAAACATGCTACAGCCACTTAAATAGACATGTGAGGACATGAATGGAAAGACAACAATATATACTACAAGGAACAATCAAAATCCACTCCAAAACTATCATGCTTTGTCGTAGAACATCACACGAACATGACATCGGAACGTTACAGATTTCAGACTTAGTGAAAAACCACTAAGTCCTAAAACAGCAATATCATCATGGCATATAAAAGAGCATGTTTAAGTCACCTCGAAACTAAACATGGCAAGAGGTAAGCACCTCATCAAAGAACACATGAAGGTGATCCCGAAACACACAAGCATGCATCATAGAGGTGAACACAACGATTGCAACGAGCTCAACAAGATGGCATTTCATAACAAGTGAAACAACATCACGGCCACATGGCACTTTGCAACGATGATAACAAGGCAATAATAAATCTAACATGCAACCTATCACAAGCAACACGTAGAGCATGGCAAGACGAACACGTGGACATGTCATTTGCATCATTCGGACAAACGAGCTAAAAGATATCACATGGCAAAGGTGACATAAAAACATCACATAGCAGCAGTTTATATCATGATGCACTCTTGCAACAGCAAAACAAGCACCTAGATGATCTCTAACATGCATGACAACAACAGATAAAACGTAGAGCAAGTCTACACGAACGTCTGGACATGCTATATGCGCGAATCGGAGCAACAGACAAAAAGTTAGAGCAGTTGAAAGATTGCATCACAGATTAACAGATCTGGGACTTAGAGATAAAAGAGGGGAAGTCAACCTGATCTGGGAAAAAAAACAACAAACGGCCCGGATCTGGCGATGGGCCGCGGGGCGGCGGATCCGGCCCGCGAGGCAGGCGGACGGGCGGCGGCCCGGGCGGGAGGCGGAGGAAGGCGGCGGCCCGATCGCGGCGGCGAGGCCCGGCTGGGGCGAAGGGGCCCAGCGAAGCGGCCTGCAGGCTCGGGGGCGGACGCGGCCTGGTCGGCGAGGCCGGGTGGCGCGGGAGGCCGAGGCGAGGCGAGGCGGCCCAGGGCGGCGGCCCGCTGGCTCGGTGCGAGCGGAGGCCCAGCCGGCTGCGGGAGCTGCGCGGCGGCTCGGAAGGAGGCGTACGGGCCGGCGGAGGGACGGGCCCGAGGCGAGGCGAGGAGATAAGGCGGAGCTGGGCCGGTGCGGGAGGAAACGAGGCGGCGGTGATGTGGTCCTGGACCCGATCGGTCGAAGCAGGAAGCCAGCCGGCTCGGTGAGGCTGGTTCGATCGGGCCTCCTGCCCGATCTGGTCGGCGGAGCGAAGGGCAGCCAGGCGGTCGACTCGTGGCATTGACCCGAGCGACTCCGCCTGGGATCGACGCTCGAGGCTGCAGCGGCCGGTGCGAAAAATTTCGGTGGAGGCTTCCAAGTGGCAGTGGGAAGGGGGCTAGATCCAGAATTTTAGGGAAGGAGGAGGAAGAAGCTAGATGCCCAATAGACTAGGGTCTATTATATAGCAGGTAGCTAGGGTTAGGGGATTTGGGGGTGTTTAGGAGCCCTCCGATCGAGATCCGACGGATCCGATCGCGGGGGTAGTCTAGAAGGACCTAGGAGAAGATAAAAGACCGTAGTAGGGGTGTTTCTGGGACACAAAGTGAAGGCACTTTGGACCCACACGAACAACGGATGGGATAGCCAACGGAGTCCAAACGAGACGAGATTTGAGAGGCGGGTTGCACACAACAAAACAACAACACACACAACAACCTCGCGGCACACCGGTAACGTTACACGCCCGAACAACAAAGTAGGCCTACGGGACGTCACGGACACGTGAGGGAGCTCCGGAACGCGAAACGGACAACGGGAAGAAACACGTGGAACAGGATGCAACCGACAACACAAATGCAAAACGATGCACATGTCTACATGATATGAATGAATGCCACACACTCACACAACGAAACGACGAAAACCCGAAAGACAAAGAACCCGGAATGGAAATAGATGAAGCCGGAGATATATTATATACCCAAAAGGGAAAGTATTACATCCGGGGCATTACAAACTCTCCTCTACTACAAAAAGATCTCGTCCCGAGATCTAGGACTGGAAAAAGGAAGGGTACTCGGAACGAAGATGATCTTCTCGTTCCCAGGTAGCTTCTCGGTCGGTGTGATGTGACCACTTGACTTTGAGAAATTTGATGGACTTGTTGCGGGTCTTGCGTTCGGTTTCTTCGAGAATTACAACTGGGTGCTCTCGGTAGGACAGGTCTTGTTGAAGATCAATCTCTTCAAACGGAATCATGCGCTCAGGTGCCTTGAAGCATTTGCGAAGTTGAGACACATGGAAGACATCATGAACATTTGCGAAGTTGGAAGGGAGCTCGAGTTGATAGGCTAGGTCGCCTCTTTTGCCAAGAATCTTGAAAGGCCCGACGTATCTAGGAGCAAGTTTTCCTTTGATACCGAATCTTTGGGTTCCTTTCATCGGAGAAACTCGGAGATAGACATGATCACCGATGTCGAAAGCCAAATCACGATGCTTTCCGTCATAGTAGCTCTTCTGACTCGACTGAGCGGCCTTGAGATTCTCACGTATGACTTTGCACATTTCTTCGGCTTCTGAGATCAAGTCATTGCCAAGAAGTTGACGTTCGCCTGTTTCAGACCAGTTGAGAGGTGTACGGCACTTTCTGCCATAGAGAATTTCAAACGGTGCTTTGCCTGCACTTGCTTGAAAGCTGTTGTTGTAAGAGAACTCGGCAAATGGAAGGCAGTCTTCCCATTTCATGCCAAAGGAGATGACACAGGCTCTGAGCATGTCTTCTAGAATCTGATTCACATGCTCGACTTGACCACTAGTCTGAGGGTGAAAAGCAGTGCTGAACCTGATCTTCGTGCCCATGGCGGACTGAAAGGAGTCCCAGAACCTTTATGTGAACAAGCTTCCACGGTCTGAGGATATCACTTGAGGAATGCCATGTAGGGACACAATTCTGGAAGTGTACAGCTCTGCAAGTTGAGCTGCATTGATTGATTCTTTGACTGGAAGAAAGTGAGCGACTTTGGTAAGCTTGTCAATCACCACAAAGATAGCATCATTTCCTCGCTTGGATTTAGGGAAGCCAATGACGAAGTCCATTTCAATGTGGTCGAACTTCCACTCGGGAATAGGAAGAGGTTGGAGAAGACCGGCTGGTCGTTGATGTTCTGCTTTCACTCTTCTGCATACATCACATTCGTTCACGAATTGGGCAATCTCCCTTTTCATGCGTGTCCACCAGTAAGACTGCTTGAGATCTTGATACATCTTGGAACTGCCAGGATGAATGGAAAGGAGAGAATCATGAGCTTCCTGAGATCACCTTTGGGAACAACAAGTCTGTCCTCGAAGAACAAGGTATCTCTCTCATCAACACGGAAGCACTTGTATTTTGGAGTGCCCTTTGCAATCCCATGTTTCACCTTCTTCACCATGGTATCACTGAGCTGGGCCTCACGGACTTGATCTTCCAAGGTAGGAGCAATTTGGAGATTTGCAAGAAAACCCTGCGGAACAACTTGGAGGTTGAGCTTCCTGAATGCTTCACAAAGCTCAGGCTGGTACGGCTTGATAAGAAGGCTGTTGCAATATGCCTTTCTGCTCAAAGCATCTGCAATCACATTCGCCTTGCCAGGAGTGTATTCGATGATGGGGTTATACTCTTGGATCATTTCAACCCAACGAGTCTAGAGGAGGTTCAGATGCGGCTGTGTGAAGATGTACTTCAAACTCTTGTGATCGATGAAGATGTCGACCTTTCTGCCCAACAACAGATGTCTCCACGTAATCAGAGCATGTACCACAGCTGCTAGCTCGAGATCATGTGTGGGATAGTTCTTCTCACTTGGCTTTAGCTGACGAGAAGTCTATGCCACAATTCTCTTATCTTGCATAAGCACACCACCAAGACCTTGAAGAGAAGCATCACAGAATACTTCATAGGGCTTGGTTTCATCCGGAGGAGTCAGAACTGGAGCAGAGACAAGCTTATCTTTGAGGGTTTTGAATGCCACTTCACACTCTAGAGACCAAAAGTATTTGACATTCTTCTGAAGCAGGTTGGAAAGAGGCTTGGCAATCTTGGAGAAGTTCTCAACAAACCTTCTGCAATAGCTGGCAAGACCCAGAAAACTGCGGAGCTGCTTGACGTTCTGAGGAGCTTCCCAGTTGACAATTGCTTCAACTTTCTCGGGATTAACCGCAATACCGTCAGCTGAGATGATGTGGCCCAGGTACAAAACCTTATCGAGCCAGAACTCGCACTTTGAGAACTTGGCATAGAATTTATGCTCTCGGAGTCGATCAAGAACCAGACGTAAGTGCTTTTCGTGATCTTCTTCATTCTTAGAAAACACCAGAATATCATCCAGATACACAAGCACGAACTCGCCCGTATAGGGGTTGAAGATGTAATGCATCATCCTTGAAAAGGTAGGAGGAGCATTGGCGAGACCGAAGGACATGACGGTATACTCGTATGAACCGTAGCTCGTTCTGAAGGCCGTCTTGGGAATGTCTTCCTCGCGAATGCGAATTTGATGATAGCCCATTCAGAGGTCAAGCTTAGAGAACACTTTAGCTCCTTTGAGCTGCTCAAAGAGTTCATTGATGTTGGGGAGCGGATACTTGTTCTTAATCATCTTCTTGTTCAATGGCCGGTAGTCAACACAGAGACGCTCCGTGCCATCTTTCTTCTTGACAAATAAGACACCACAGCCCCACGGAGATGTACTAGGTCTGATGAGACCCATACTCTCCTGCTTATCAAGCTGCTTCTTCAATTCCTTCAATTTATCCGGAGAGAGCTTGTACGGACGCCGGCATGCTGGCTCAGTACCCGGCTCGAGTTCAATGACAAACTCCACCTGACGGTGTGGAGGCATGCCTGGAAGTTCTTCAGGAAAGACGTCTTGATATTCGTTCACCACCGGAATTTGAGATATGGCATTAATTTCGCCCTTATCATTAAGAGAGAAAATCCAGATAGTGTTATCCCTTGAGGCGAAGATAATCACATCTTCATCAGAATGAGTCAACTTGACTTCCTTTTGAGCACAATCAATGTGAGCATCATGCTGAGAAAGCCAATCCATTCCGAGGATGAGGTCGATGTCAGAATTACCAAGAATCACCGGTTTAGCCAGAAAGCGATAATCACCCATGCGAATAGAAACATTCGGAGCAAATATGTTGGAAGACATGCACTTGCCCGGAGAAATTACTTGCAACCTCTGAGGCAGACTTTGGATGTCAACATTATACTTGGATGCAAATGGTTGAGACATGAAAGAGCATGAAGCACCCGAATCAAATAACACTTTAGCAGGAAAAGAGTTCACTGGAAGGTTACCCAAAATGACATCAGAAGCATTCTCCGCTTGCGCTGCATTCATCAGATTTACCCTTGCTGCCTTTGGATCATGCCTGACAATAGCTGAACTCACAGGTGGAGGAGGTGGAAGACGCTTCGGATTCGGACATCTGTTGGCATAATGACCCTTCTGGCCACACTTGTTGCACACCACTTCAGAGAGAGGACGGAAATGGGAGCCACTTGACTTGGAGCCTTGAGACTGAAACTGCTTCTTCGACTGGTTGCTCGGGTTGGGTGGGTGGGAGAAACCACGACCACTAGAGTTCTTGTTGTTGGAGTTGTTGGAGTTGTTGGAGTTGTTGGAGTTGTTGGAGTTGTTGTATGGAGTTCGAATCACTGGAGGAGGAGGAAGCCAGAATTTCTGATGCTTCGAGACCATCTGAGACGATGAGGAAGAGTGAACAGCATCTCGAATTCTCTTCTTAGAAGCCTCCATCTTAAGCTGAGCTGCTTCTTGTTTCAAAGCCATGTTATAGAACTTGTCGAATTCATCGGGCTCGAACAAAGTGAGAGCAAGCTGAAGTTCATCTTTGAGACCTCCACGGAACTGATAGATTTTACTCTTGGCATCAGGAATGTCTTGCTTAGCATAGCGAGCGAGGTTTTGGAACTTGACATTATACTGATAGACTGTCATGGAGCCCTGCTTCAGGTTGCGGAATTGCTCACGCATACCCTCGATGACACTTGTAGGAATGTGGTGCGAACGGAAATCCTTGCAGAAATTCTCCCAAGATATCACTTGACCTGGCCTGGAGTCTTTGTACTGCTGCCACCAGTCAGCTGCTTGATCTTTCAGTTGGAAGGCTGCAAACTTCACATAATCATCTTCCTTCACGTTACTGCACTCAAAATGCTTCTTTATGTCGGTTAACCAATCCTCAGCATCGAGAGGGTCGACACAGTAACTGAAAGCTTTAGGATTGTTGGCCAAGAACTGGTTGAGGGTAGCATGGTGCTGCTGGAAGAAGTTGCCTTGGTTCCCTGGAACACCCTGATTAGCTTGCATAGCTTGCATCTGCTGCATCATCTGCATCATCAACTGGGTGTTCTGAGCTGTAGTCTGCATAATTGCTCTCCAAGCCTCAGGCGGAGGAGGAGGGGAAGGAGGATGTTCTGGAACCTCTTCCACCTCTGGGTTAGCGTTGGGAACCCTTTTCGGAGCCATCCTGAAAGAGATGACCACGAATCAGCAATTGATTGACAAAGGTATAAGCTGAATCAATGGAATGATTTTGCAACAAGTCTTCACAATAATCATTCGAACAATAAGAACGAATGAAATCATCCGAACAAGAGGAACGAATGATATTCTCAGTTAAATGATAACATCAGTCTTCACGAGAAGCCACATAGGGGACAAAAGGAAAAAAAGAAAACAACAAGGTACGGATGGGAACAAACACAAGAGAGGAGTTTCGTTCTAACATCTTTGTGCTGAAAGCATATGAACGCGTTACGAAAAGGTTTTGCTATCCCCGGATCAGCATAGCCAAGGATCCTTTAAGATGCAACTCCTGATAGTAACATCGGTCATATAACCCCTTCACTCAATGTCGAACCCCGAACTCACTAACCTGCATTCGTTGGAAGAATGCCTACGATCTACTGGATAAAACCCACCTATAGATTTCCGAAAGATTCCAGTTATGCAATCAGGTGTTGGGGATACACGGGAAGCACCGCGCAATCAACTCTAACCTACATCCAGGTGTATCCATCCTTCAACACATAACCAGTCTTTCTCGGAAACTGTGTACCTCGGACCTTCGAAAAGCATCCACTATAACAAGCTATGGCAATACTCCCGAACTACCTCCCCAGTACTGGGTGATGTCGGGGTTATCTTGCCACTGGCCGTATAGGAGAGATTTTCGATGTCGGCCGTCTTAAGTATTTAGTACTGCCGCGATATGCTTGTGACAACAATACTCCGAAGCTCAACTCCTCGGTAACAGGAGGCATCGAGAACAATATCCTTGTCACAAGAACATCGAAACAATCCCAGAATACTCGCGGGATTCCTAAAAACAATTTGGTGCAATTTTTGAAGATAGGAGAGACAAGAGTAGTCGTCAGGAGTCCTCACCAGAGAGAAAGGGGATGAGAAGCAAAGAAATCCTACTCTCCGATATAATATAGGACTCAAAAAGTTTTCAGTGTGTGCCTAGACTCGACCGTCAACGATTCGATCAAACAGTGGGGGCTCCTAGGTCGGAGAAGGCTCTGCATACCAACTTGTAATGCCCAGGATGGAGTTATACCTCCTACGTGTCGAGGCACGACTTAAAGGCATAAATCCATCCTAGAATGATCTCAAGTTCGGTAATCTTTGCACATCTCATGTAAAAGAGGGGATTGTAAACAGAAAGTAGTTGGCTTACACTCGCCACGTCACAGAATTACAATTAAAATCTCAATCATCATACATTAAGAACATCACAACCCTCTAAGGGCAAAATCCAAATGCAAGATACCAAACTTAGATAAATAAACCACAGGCGGATCGAATCCTAGTAAGAGTCTCCACTACTGATCATCCGGGTATCGCACATAGTACCGACTACGCTCCTCGTCGTACTCCCAATCCAGCTCGGTGCCATCACCTGGATAGCTCACAGCTGGACCTGCATCTGGTGTGTGAAGTAACTGTGAGCCACAGAGGACTCAGCAATCCCGTTTCCGGGTAACAAGACTATCTAAGCCTTTGGGAGAGGATAAGGCTAAAGAAAAGAATAAGTGTCTGCAGCAGCAACTAGCAACTAGCTTACGTGAGTGAGAGCGAGAAGAGAAAGCCTCGGCGAGAAGTGATCACGAAGTGATCCTAGCTACAAGTTCAACAAACATAACCCCTCCGTGTTCAACTACCGAATCCCTATTCGGAAATTGACGGTCACGGAACTCACGCTGGTAGTGTATTAGTAACATTGTGTCAAGTTATCTACAACCGGAATTAACAAGCTCCCATCTGCCACATAACCGCGGGCACGGCTTTCGAAAGTTCAAACCCTGCAGGGGTGTTCCAACTTGACCCATTACAAGCCCACGATCCGCGGAGTCGCAACTCCAAAGTGGGAAGACCCGAGTATTCTCGGAATCCCGTGCTCAAGATATACCGAACTAAGGTAAGGCTAATCCAGCAAATCCTCCCGGCGTGTCGACACCCTGATAGTAGCCGCGCGTATCTAAGTCTCAGGACACGACCGGATGAGTCATCCTACAGGTGTATGCCAGATACCTCAGGTTGCCCCGAGGCGGCCCCGCAGTCTGCTCGTTTCGGACCAACAATCATGTGGAGCACTGGCCCGGGGTTGTTGATTAAGAAAGAGGGTTAATTACTCCCTATGCAAGTTTAGTTTGTTATTAGGCAAATAGTACCAATGTTGGGACTTGCTGGAAAAGACTTAGCACTTAGCGGTTTATCGAGGGGGTCCCATACACCCCAACCGTGTTAGGAACGCATAATCAAGGAACATAACACCGGCTTATATGGATCCTAACGGCATGAGTGGAACAAATCACCAAGCAAAAGGCTTAGCCTTCCACCCTTGCCAATATATAGATGATTTCATTTTAAGCATTTATATAGTGTGATATAACCCAACCCAAACTTCAACATGAAGCAAGCATCTTCGATCTTCACCTGCAACTAGCAATGCTATAAGAAGGGCTGAGCGAAGCGTACTTAGCCAAGCAACGGTTTGCATAGGTAGGTTGGTTAAACATGGCAATTGGTTACAAGTAGGAGGCTGACAAGAAGATCATGGGCAACGAGGCAAAACTATAGATCGAGACTACTAGCAATAGGCAAAGATAGTAATGTTATCGGGGTTCGGTCATCTTGCCTGAAGAGAAGTCGTTCGGATCGTAAGAAGGGTCCTCGTGCTCAACCTCGTTGGTAACCTCGTGCTCGTACTCGATCTCGGTCTTGGCTTCCGGCTCTAAACAAAACAATCACACCAAGCACCAATCAACAAGATGCAATGCGCACTCGAAAAAGATGAATGCATGATGGATGCACTAAGCATGCACACGGAGCACGTAAAATATCACTCAAGCAAAACACCTCAAAACATGATAACAATCTGATATTATTAATCTACACGGAAAATCAATCAAGTTTGATATAAGATTCGCTGAAATCGGAGTTACGGGCTAAAAGTTATGCCCGAAACAATAATTGAGCGAAAGCTGAAAATTACAGCAACATAGCAACTTCGGAGCTCAAAATAATTGAGCTACAGCACTCAAACAACATGGCAAAGACCTATAACACAAACTAGACATATACTACAGCAACTAAGTCCAAAGGTGCACCCCCAACGGAGCCATGGATCAATAGCAATGATCTTGGACATATTGAACTTGACAATAAAATTCTGGCAGCAGAATTTTATTGAAACTTTGGAGCAAAAGATAAACATGCTACAGCCACTTAAATAGACATGTGAGGACATGAATGGAAAGACAACAATATATACTACAAGGAACAATCAAAATCCACTCCAAAACTATCATGCTTTGTCGTAGAACATCACACGAACATGGCATCGGAACGTTACAGATTTCAGACTTAGTGAAAAACCACTAAGTCCTAAAACAGCAATATCATCATGGCATATAAAAGAGCATGTTTAAGTCACCTCGAAACTAAACATGGCAAGAGGTAACCACCTCATCAAAGAACACATGAAGGTGATCCCGAAACACACAAGCATGCATCATAGAGGTGAACACAACGATTGCAACGAGCTCAACAAGATGACATTTCATAACAAGTGAAACAACATCACGGCCACATGGCACTTTGCAACGATGATAACAAGGCAATAATAAATCTAACATGCAACCTATCACAAGCAACACGTAGAGCATGGCAAGACGAACACGTGGACATGTCATTTGCATCATTCGGACAAACGAGCTAAAAGATATCACATGGCAAAGGTGACATAAAAACATCACATAGCAGCAGTTTATATCATGATGCACTCTTGCAACAGCAAAACAAGCACCTAGATGATCTCTAACATGCATGACAACAACAGATAAAACGTAGAGCAAGTCTCCACGAACGTCTGGACATGCTATATGCGCGAATCGGAGCAACAGACAAAAAGTTAGAGCAGTTGAAAGATTGCATCACAGATTAACAGATCTGGGACTTAGAGATAAAAGAGGGGAAGTCAACCTGATCTGGGAAAAAAAAACAACAAACGGCCCGGATCTGGCGATGGGCCGCGGGGCGGCGAATCCGGCCCGCGAGGCAGGCGGACGGGCGGCGGCCCGGGCGGGAGGCGGAGGAAGGCGGCGGCCCGGTCGCGGCGGCGAGGCCCGGCTGGGGCGAAGGGGCCCAGCGAAGCGGCCTGCAGGCTCGGGTGGCGCGGGAGGCCGAGGCGAGGCGAGGCGGCCCAGGGCGGCGGCCCGCTGGCTCGGTGCGAGCGGAGGCCCAGCCGGCTGCGGGAGCTGCGCGGCGGCTCGGAAGGAGGCGTACGGGCCGGCGGAGGGACGGGCCCGGGGCGAGGCGAGGAGATAAGGCAGAGCTGGGCCGGTGCGGGAGGAAACGAGGCGGCGGTGATGTGGTCCTGGACCCGATCGGTCGAAGCAGGAAGCCAGCCGGCTCGGTGAGGCTGGTTCGATCGGGCCTCCTGCCCGATCTGGTCGGCGGAGCGAAGGGCAGCCAGGCGGTCGACTCGTGGCGTTGACCCGAGCGACTCCGCCTGGGATCGACGCTCGAGGCTGCAGCGGCCGGTGCGAAAAATTTCGGTGGAGGCTGCCAAGTGGCATTGGGAAGGGGGCTAGATCCAGAATTTTAGGGAAGGAGGAGGAAGAAGCTAGATGCCCAATAGACTAGGGTCTATTATATAGCAGGTAGCTAGGGTTAGGGGATTTAGGGGTGTTTAGGAGCCCTCCGATCGAGATCCGACGGATCCGATCGCTGGGGTAGTCTAGAAGGACCTAGGAGAAGATAAAAGACCGCAGTAGGGGTGTTTCTGGGACACAAAGTGAAGGCACTTTGGACCCACACGAACAACGGATGGGATAGCCAACGGAGTCCAAACGAGACGAGATTTGAGAGGCGGGTTGCACACAACAAAACAACAACACACACAACAACCTCGCGGCACACCGGTAACGTTACACGCCCGAACAACAAAGTAGGCCTACGGGACGTCACGGACACGTGAGGGAGCTCCGGAACGCGAAACGGACAACGGAAAGAAACACGTGGAACCGGATGCAACCGACAACACAAATGCAAAACGATGCACATGTCTACACGATATGAAAGAATGCCACACACTCACACAACGAAACGACGAAAACCCGAAAGACAAAGAACCCGGAATGGAAATAGATGAAGCCGGAGATATATTATATACCCAAAAGGGAAAGTATTACATCCGGGGCATTACACAGTGCCTCCCTGATAGCGAGTGTCTCCAAAATGCCATGGATAAGATATTAAGGTGTGAGTGGTTCCTCGGCATGTACCGGTTAGCTAGGCCGCGGGCCTTATCCGTGGCTGGGCTGGTTAGGTTGTGCTGGTGGTGGTGGTGGTTTCGGCCCAAGGGCCCAATGTTGGTTTCTTATTTGAACTAAATTTGGACGGGGAATGCATATGGCCAAAATTTATGTCATTTATCGAAAAAGGATTTCGTCCCGCTTTATAAATAAAGCAAACCGCCACGAGCCAACAAGTACCACAATAGGACCAGAGACACACACACACCCAGGTCTCACACCAAATAGTACAGGTGTTCTGCTGAGAACACAACTCAACAAGCCCAAAAAAATTATGTCATTTCACTACCAAAAATTCCATGAAAATGCAAAAAACGGTACGGCAAATATAGGTCATAGGAAAAATATTTACTATGGGTCAGTGGGTGCAATTGTTTGATCTCCTGGGGTCTAGCGTCAACACAGGTCTGTTCGGATTCCGGTCGACTTTCTATTGCCAAGTGTTGCTTGAGTTCGTAGCTATTGGAACCCTTTTTTTTATAGGTCGCTGTTGGAACCCTTGAGCCCATCGATTTTGAGTAGATAAGCGACTACTACTACCTCTGATGTTGGGCTAAAGTTTGACCAACAAATGTAACTAATAAAATTTAAACTACATGTGACAAAAATTACACTTTTGAAAAGTTCTTTCAAATACAAATCCAAAAATGTACATTTTGTAGCATATATTCTACCCCATCCGTCCCATAATGTAAGACGTTTTTGACACTAAACGTCTTACATTATGGGACGGAGGGAGTATATTTTAGTAGTCATATGAATGGTCAAAGTTTGGCTCAAAATACCAGACAACCTAATAAACTAGGGTGGAGGTAGGACATTACATCACAGATCGATAAGCAGATATCTTAATCAAGCATGGTCTGACAGACATTGTTACACGAGATTTGGCCAGATCCAGATCCAGATCTAGATCTAGCTCTTACACGCACTAGTTAATTAACGGAGCCTGCAGGTCTGCACGCTGATACAGACATCGTTAAGGGTGGATCAACTTGTCTGTAGTTGCTAAACTTAGCTAGCTTTGCGAGAATCTTGGGAGTGGATCGATGTCGTTATTAAGAAACTCATCGACTTGGTAGCTAATTGACGGACCCTTTGTTCATGTTAGCCACATGGACTTTGTAGCATCGATCCACATTAGTACAATATATTTAGCAAGTTGGTACTACGCAATATATAGTCTAGCAGCTAAAACGATGTTACACACAAGGAGCAAATAGATCTCAATTACTCACCTTTGTTTGACCAACGACTACCACATCCAAGACTATATTGTATCGGCCCGACGCCTAGGCAGTAAAATCAACTTGCTCGGCAAGATTGCACGTCTTCCAGCTGCCGACATCAATTGTTATGCTGGGTAGTCTTCCAGCTATATATAGATCTCAATTTATTTGCTTGTGAACAACACAGTGCATGCATTTCGTCCGTAGTTGGAACGGACTTCCTGCCAGTGAAACGGAATGGGGAACAAGCTATTTTTAGGAATATATACCTAATTGTCATCCATATGCATTTCACTTTATAAAAGCTTGATATGCAAGCGCAGCTGAATAAGCTCTATGGAGGCAAATGCTTTCTTCCAAAATCTAGGTTTGAAGTTGACGGTTCTATTAAGGATGTGGCTAGGTCTTAGTCGTCTGAGACTTAACCAAATCTTAAGTCTCAGTCATGTGATATACTACCTCCGTCCTAAGATAAATGACTCAACTTTGTACTAGTTTTAGTACAAAGTTAGTACAAAGTCGAATCACTTATTTTGCGACTGAGAGAGTATGATATAAGAAAAAGAAAAGAAAAAGACTGAAAAGAATATTTTGTATGACTCTGCATGCAAGATCTAGGGGATATAGCATCGACTGAGACATAAGGAAGTCTCGGTCGACTGAGACTTAGCGAAACCGTTCTATTAATCTAAGCTACGCTCCTTCGCTGGTACTTCGGTAACAATTTCAACGGGAATGCTACAATCGTACCAAACGGAACCCAGATTTTCCTTAGACAGTCCAAGCGACAATGGCAATGCATATGTTTCTTCTTTGCTTTTTTTTTAATGTGCAAGCCTGGTGCCCTGCCGATTTAATGAACATAGAAAAAAACAAGAAACAAAGTGAACCGGTTTATAAGAAAAACTAGGCCAAAAACCATACAACACACGATTGATCAAGTGGCAATCGTGCAAAAAGCCACAACCATGCCAACATGGGCCAACTCAAACTTCACCGCCAAAGATGTGTGGGCAAACTCTTCAGAGGAGCCTTCAAGAAGCATCGTCCCTGCTATCCCCCCCCCCCC
>LR738715.1:882063467-882140119 GCA_902687465.1 Secale cereale | reverse complement strand
CCCCCCCCCCCTCTCTCCTATCGAACAAAGGCTTTCTCCCATAGCCACTCACAGCAGATCCGCCAGACCTCGGGGAAAGGCCATCCACACAACAGTCTCCACAACAGCCCTCGAACCAACAAGTTGCGGCCTAGTAGAGAGGAGGTACTCTTCATCGACATCTCCAAGAAGCATCGCCCTGCTATCATTTGATCCCCATCAAACCAAGGCTTCGCCCTTAACCCATCCACCTACCCGAACCCCGTGGAAGGGATCTGGCCAGCACCAACAGAGAGCAAGCAGAAGCCATGCTGCACCAGCGGTAGCAGACCATGGCCGCTAGATCCGAGGGCCCCCCGATCGACCCGCAACATCACCCTGGAAGCGACCGCACGTGATGAACATTTTTTACTTACAGGATGAGTTCACTTTACATATATGATGAACAATTCTTTAACACTAGATGAATTCAATGATGACCATTTTTATAACACGATGAGCATTTTTAAAATAAAATATGAACATTTTGAAAACTACACGATATTTTTTAATATGCAGTTAATATTTTATAAGATAAACATGTTAAAAATAGACAATTACACACAATAAAATTTTGAATACAAACTTTATATTTTTGAATTACATGATTGACATTTTAATACACATTCAACATTACTAAAATACACTATGAACATTCTTTATACATAATCAATATTTTTACACACATGGTCAGCACTATTGAAATACACGATGAACTATTCATGAAAACAAAATCACCATGCATTTAGAAATTTTTAATGCAGTTCAAGAAAGTTGTTCGCATTTTTCTGAAAATTATCCATACATTTCAAAAAATGTTCACAATATTATGAAAAACTGTCTCTGCAATTTAAGAAAAGTATGCATGACACTAAAAAACTGCTCACAACACTAAGCAGCGTTCAAGCATTTTTTAGAAATCATGATACTTTTGATAAATGAGAAAACTTCCATTTAATATTTACCATTTAATAAATATATTTGTGAAATTTAATAAATTTATCGCAAGCATATAACATAAATGTTTGCACGTTTGAAAAAATGTTCATGACATTGAAAAAAATGAAAGTTTGTTTAAAAATGCATTACGTATTAAATGAATATCCAGTGTGCATTTTGTAAATGATTCAAATATGTTTCAATGTGTATTAAAAAATTAAAGTGTATCTAAAAAATTCTCAACCTATATACCAAAAATATTTAACATGTATGTAAGAAAGTCAACAATTTATTTAAAAATATTAAGAAAAACGTCAAAGAAAACTGATCAAAACCAGCAAAGAAAGTTCACAGGAAAAAGAGGACAAACACAATAAAACCGAAGAATAGAAAAACTGCACGAAGGTTGTAAAAAAAAACTAGTATTACTGCACACCACTAAGAGGACCGCACACCAAGTAGCAAAGAAGAGTCCCCTATGTTACCCTTATGTCTCCCTTGCTGCGAGACAGAGGGAAGCCTCGCAGAATCTGCGCGGCACGGCCACGGCCTCGTTTCTTTGTTTTTTTTTTCATGTCTTTTAATTATGTTTTCCTTTTTAACTGTCGATTATACTTCCAAATACTCTAAATAATATATTATAAAAAATACATTACATAAAACATTCAAATAACATGCGAACCAAGCATTTGAAATATGTTGAATGTGTATAAAGAACATGTTTCACATGTTTACGGAAAATGTATACAAAAAATATACAATGTGTATGAAAAAAGTTGATCGTGTATTTATAAAATTTAATTAAAATATTTTAAAATGTTAAACAAGTATTTGAAAATATTTAATGAAGCATTTGAAAAAAACTAAATGTGCATAGAACAAAATTTGACCATGTAAATTAATCTTGTGTCCCATTCAAAAAATGTTAAACTTATAATGATAGTGCAACTTATTTGTGGCACCGCCGTTTAGGTCATATTGGTGTAAAGCGCATGAAGAAACTCCATGGTGATGGACTTTTGGAATCACTTGATTATGAATCACTTGGTGCTTCCGAACCATGCCTCATGGGCAAGATGACTAAAACTCTGTTCTCCGGAACAATGGAGCGAGCAACTGATTTATTGGAAATCATACATACTGATGTATGTGGACCGATTAGTGTTAATGCTCGCGGCGAGTATCGTTATTTTCTGAACTTCACTGATGATTTGAGTAGATATGGGTATATCTACTTTGTGAAACACAAGTCTGAAACAATTGAAAAGTTCAAAGAATTTCAGAGTGAAGTAGAGAATCATCGTAACAAGAAAATAAAGTTTCTACGATCTGATCGTGGAGGTGAATATATGAGTTACGAGTTTGGTCTTCATTTAAAACAATGTGGAATAGTTTCACAGCTCACGCCACCCGGAACACCACAACGTAATGGTGTGTCCAAACGTCGTAACCGTACTTTATTAGATATGATGCGATCTATGATGTCTCTTACCGATTTACCACTATCGTTTTGGGTTACGCATTAGAGACAGCTGCATTCACATTTAAGAAGGGCACCATCTAAATCCATTGAGACGATGCCTTATGAACTGTGGTTTGGCCAGAAACCAAAGTTGTCGTTTCTTAAAGTTTGGGGCTGCGATGCTTATGTGAAAAAGCTTCAACCTTGTAAGCTCGAACCCAAGTCAGAGAAATGTGTCTTCATAGGATACCCAAAGGAGACTGTTGGGTACACCTTCTATCACAGATCCGAAGGCAAGATATTCGTTGCTAAGAATGGATCCTTTCTAGAGAAGGAGTTTCTCTCGAAAGAAGTGAGTGGGAGGAAAGTGGAACTTGACGAGGTAATTGTACCTTCTCCCGAATTGGATAGTAGTACATCACAGAAACTAGTTCCAGTGAGTCCTACACCAATTAGTGAGGAAGCTCATGATGATGATCATGAAACTTCAGATCAAGATACTGCTAAACTTCGTAGATCAACCAGAGTATGTTCCGCGCCAGAGTGGTATGGCAACCCGGTTCTGGAAGTCATGTTACTAGACAATGATGAACCTACGAACTATGAGGAAGCGATGATGAGCCCAGATTTCGCAAAATGGCTTGAGGCCATAAAATCTGAGATGGGATCCATGTATGAGAACAAAGTGTGGACTTTGGTTGACTTGCCTGATGATCGGCAAGCCATTGAAAAAAAAAAATGGATCTTCAAGAGGAAGACCGACGCCGACGGTAATGTTACTATCTACAAAGATCGACTTGTTGCGAAAGGTTTTCGACAAGTTCAAGGAGTTGACTACGATGAGACTTTATCACCCTTAGCGATGCTTAAGTCTGTCCAAATCATGTTAGCAATTGCCGCATTTTATGAAATCTGGCAAATGGATAACAAAACTGCATTCTTTAATGGATTTATTAAAGAGGAGTTGTATATGATGCAACCAGAAGGTTTTGTCGATCCTAAAGGTGCTAACAAAGTGTGCAAGCTCCAGCGATCCATCTATGGACTGGTGCAAGCATCTCGGAGTTGTAATATACGCTTTGATGAGGTGATCAAAGCATATGGTTTTATACAGACTTTTGGAGAAGCCTGTATTTACAAGAAAGTGAGTGGGAGCACTACAGCCTTTCTGATAAGTATATGTGTATGGCATATTGTCGATCAGAAATGATGTAGAATTTTCTGGAAAGCATAAAGGATTGTTTGAAAGGAGTTTTTTTTTCAAAGAAAAGCTCGGTAAAGTTGCTTACATATTGAGCATCAAGATCTATAGAGATAGATCGAGACGCTTGATAAGTTTTTTCAATGAGTACATACCTTGACAAGTTTTTTGAAATAGTTCAAAATGGATCAGTCAGAGAAGGAGTTCTTGTCTGAGTTGTAAGGTATGAAGTTGAGTAAGACTCAAAGCCCGACCTCGGCAGAAGATGGAGAAAGAATGAAAGTCATTCCCTATGCCTTAGGCATAGGTTCTATAAAGTATGCCATGCTGTGTAGCAAACATGTTGTGTACCTTACCATGAGTTTGGCAAGGAAGTACAAAAGTGATCCAGGAGTAGATCACTGGACAGCGGTCAAAATTATCCTTAGTTACTGGATGACTAAGGAAATGTTTTCTCGATTATGGAGGTGATAAGGAGTTCATCGTAAAGAGCTACACCGATCCAAGCTTTACACTAAACTAGATGACTCTAAGTATCAATCTAGATGCATATTGGAAGTGGGAGCAATTAACTAGAGTAGCTCCATGCAGAGCATTGTAGACATAGAAATTTGCGAAATACATACGGATCTGAAAGTGTCAGACCCGTTGACTAAACTTCTCTTACAAGCAAAACATGATCACACCTTACTACTCTTGGGGTGTTAATCACATAGCGATGTGAACTAGATTATTGACTCTAGTAAACCCTTTGGGTATTGGTCACATGGCGATGTGAACTATGTGTGTTATTCACATAACGATTTGAACTATCGGTATTAAAACACATGAAGATGTGAACTAGATTATTGACTCTAGTGCAAGTGGGAGACTGAAGGAAATATACCCTAGAGGCAATAATAAAGTTATTATTTATTTCCTTATATCATGATAAATGTTTATTATTCATGCTAGAATTGTATTAACCAGAAACTTAGTACATGTGTGAATACATAGACAAAACAGAGTGTCCCTAGTATGCCTCTACTAGACTAGCTCATTGATCAAAGATGGTTATGTTTCCTAACCATAGACATGAGTTGTCATTTGATCAACGAGATCACATAGCACT
Source organism: Secale cereale (assembly GCA_902687465.1). Lineage (NCBI taxonomy): Eukaryota > Viridiplantae > Streptophyta > Magnoliopsida > Poales > Poaceae > Secale > Secale cereale. The sequence continues at coordinate 882,135,388 of LR738715.1, read as the reverse complement.
ATGATCTTTTAGTTTTACTGCTATTGCTTTCTTCATGACTTATACATGTTCCTATGACTATGAGATTATGCAACTCCCGAATACCGGAGGAACACCTTGTGTGCTATCAAACATCACAACGTAACTGGGTGATTATAAAGAGGCTCTACAGGTGTCTCCGAAGGTATTCGTGGTGTTGGCATAGATCAAGAATAGGATTTGTCACTCCGAGTGTCGGAGAGGTATCTCTGGGCCCTCTCGGTAATACACATCATAATAAGCCTTGCAAGCAAATGACTAATGAGTCAGTCACGAGATGATGTATTACGGAACGAGTAAAGAGACTTGCCGGTAACGATATTAACTAGGTATGGTGATACCGACGATCGAATCTCGGGCAAGTAACATACCGATGACAAAGGGAACAACGTATGTTGTTATGCGGTTTGACCGATAAAGATCTTCGTAGAAATATGTAGGAGCCAATATGAGCATCCAGGTTCCACTATTGGTTACTGACCGGAGATGAGTCTCGGTCATGTCTACATAGTTCTCGAACCCGTAGGGTCCACACGCTTAACGTTTGATGACGATCGGTATTATGAGTTTATGTGTTTTGATGTACCGAAGGTAGTTCGGAGTCCCGGATGAGATCGGGGACATGACGAGGAGTCTCGAAATGGTCGAGACGTAATGATCGATATATTAGACGACTATATTCGGACATCGGAAAGGTTCCGAGTGATTCGGGTATTTTTAGGAGTACCGGAGAGTTACGGGAATTCGTCGGGGAGTATATGGGCCTTATTGGGCTTTAGGGGAAAGAGAGAGAGGTGGTTGCACCCGCACCAAGGCCTAGTCCGAATTGGACTAGGGGGAGGGGCTGCGCCACCTCCTTCCAAGGCCTAGTCCGAATTGGACTAGGAGCCCTTCCAAGTAGTAAGAGTAGGACTCCCCTAGGGCGCGCCATAGAGAGGGCCGGCCCTCCCCCTCCTCTACTCCTTTATATACGGGGGTAGAGGCACCCCATAGACACACAAGTTGATCAATTGATCTCTCCCAACCGTGTGCGGTGCCCCTCTCCACAGAAACACACCTCGGTCATACTGTTGTAGTGCTTTATTCGAAGCCTTGCGCCGGTAGCTTCATCATCTCCGTCACCACGCCGTCGTGCTGACGAAACTCTCTCGTGAGGCTCTACTAGATCAAGAGCTCGTGGGACGTCATCAAGCTGAACGTGTGCTGAACGCGGAGGCTCCGTAAGTTCGGTGCTTGATCGGTTGGATCGCAAAGAAGTTCGACTACATCAACCGCGTCACTAGACGCTTCCGCATTCGGTCTACGAGGGTACGTAGACACACTCTCCCCTCTCGTTGCTATGCCTCTAGTAGATAGATCTTGCGTGATCATAGGAAAATTTTAAAATACTATGTTCCCCAACAGCTTTCAGCGGTGAGGAAAATGGAAATTTGAGCAGGCCAGAAAGGCAAAGAAGGATCAGTACAAGAAAGAAAGATTGTTGAAGAACAATATAGTGAATATGTCTCCTGAGGAACTTGTGAAGCTGCAAGCTGAGATCAAAACCCTCAATGATGAATTTGAAAGCTACGGTGCTGACTAGCTGGGAGCCAAAGTCAGATTCGTTAATCTGACCAAGGGATTCACCTCAAACGTTGCAGCACCAATGCAACATGCAACTCCTCAGGCTGAAGCATCTGCTCAGCCCACTGAAGAACATGCCAGCACCGCTAATGAAAATCAGGCTGCTAAAGAAACTGAAGTTACTAGGACCGATGACTCTATTCTAGCCGCTGAAGATATTGCCAGGGCAACCACTACTGTTGCGCCTGTGGAACAAGCCAGGCCAGCTGAGAATTCAACTAATGTGCCTGAAGAAACTGACCAAGCAAGGCAAACTGAAAAAATTGTGCCTGAAGAAATTGCACCAATTTCCTCTGCTCCTCCTGCACCTACACCAAGTCCAATTCTTCCTTCCGCATCAGAAGTGAGGAAAACAAAGGCTGCGGAATGAGTAGAAGTGAAGAAAAGGAAACGTCTACTTCTTCAGAGTCTGTTGCCCCTAAGAAGCTGAAGAAATTGACTAGTTCGGGCAACAATCCCATTGATGTTGTTCCTCTCTCAAACATGCCATCAAAGGAAATCATACCTTTTGGCAAAGAATATGTGATCCCAAGCGCATCTGATGAAGTGTTCCTTCTGCTGCTTCTTCAGAGCAGTTGGACGAAGAAATTGAAGTGGATGACATCCCTTCAACCCCGGTGATCTCTTCGTCTATGCCTCAGTTCAGAGCTGAAGAGGCAGGCGTTGAAGAAATGAGTCACAATGATGAAGACGTGCACATTGGAAGCACAACACCTCTGATGAACGATGACTTTTAGGACAGATATGAAGGAAATATGCCCTAGAGGCAATAATAAAGTTGTTATTTATATTTCCTTATATCATGATAAATGTTTATTATTCATGCTAGAATTGTATTAACCGGAAACTTAGTACATGTGTGAATACATAGACAAAACAGTATGTCCCTAGTATGCCTCTACTAGACTAGCTCATTGATCAAAGATGGTTATGTTTCCTAGCCATAGACATGAGTTGTCATTTGATCAACGGGATCACATCATTAGGAGAATGATGTGATGGACTAGACCCATCCGTTAGCATAGCACTATGATCGTTTAGTTTTACTGCTATTGCTTTCTTCATGACTTATACATGTTCCTATGACTATGAGATTATGCAACTCCCGAATACCGTAGGAACACCTTGTGTGCTATCAAACGTCACAACGTAACTGGGTGATCATAAAGATGCTCTACAGGTGTCTCCAAAAGTATTCGTGGTATTGGCATATATCAAGATTAGGATTTGTCACTCCGAGTGTCGGAGAGGTATCTCTGGGCCCTCTCGGTAACACACATCATAATAAGCCTTGCAAGCAAAAGACTAATGAGTTAGTCACGAGATGATGTGTTACGGAATGAGTAAAGAGACTTGCCGGTAACGAGATTGAACTAGGTATAGAGATACCGACGATCGAATCTCGGGCAAGTAACATACCGATGACAAAAGGAACAACGTATGTTGTTATGCGGTTTGACCGATAAAGATCTTCGTAGAATATGTAGGAACCAATATGAGCATCCAGGTTCCGCTATTGGTTATTGACCGGAGATGAGTCTCGGTCATGTCTACATAGTTCTCGAACCCGTAGGGTCCGCACGCTTAACGTTTGATGACGATCGGTATTATGAGTTTATGAGTTTTGATGTACCGAAGGTAGTTCGGAGTCCCGGATGAGATCACGGACATGGCGAGGAGTCTCGGAATGTCCGAGACATAAAGATTGATATATTGGACGACTATATTCGGACACCGGAAGTGTTCTGGAAAGTTTCGGAATTTACCGGAGTGCCGGGAGGGTTACCGGAACCCCCCGGGGGAATGGTGGGCCCTGGTGGGCCATAGGGGAGAGAGAGGGCAGCAGCCAGGAGGTGGCGCGCCCCCTCCCTATGAGGAGTCCGAATAGGACAAGGGGAGGGGGCGCGGCCCCTCTTTCCCTCTCCCTCTCCCTCTCTTTCCTTCCCCCTTCTTCCTTCTTTGGTAGTTCCTACTAGGAATAGGATTGCAATCCTATTCCTAGTAGGATTGCAGCCCTAGCCGCACCATAGGAGGGCCGGCCGGCCTCCCCCCTTGCTCCTTTATATACGGGGGCAGGGGGGCACCCAAAGACACACAAGTTGAATTGTTCCAGCCATGTGCGGTGCCCCCCTCCACAGAAACACACCTCGGTCATAACGTCGCAGTGCTTAGGCGAAGCCCTGCGCTGGTAGATACATCATATCCGTCACCACGCCGTCGTGCTGACGAAACTCTCCCGTGAAGCTCAACTGGATCAAGAGCTCGTGGGACGTCATCAAGCTGAACGTGTGCTGAACGCGGAGGTGCCGTACGTTCGGTGCTTGATCGGTTGAATCGCGAAGAAGTTCGAGTACATCAACCGCGTCACTTGACGCTTCCGCTTCCGGTCTACGAGGGTACGTAGACACACTCTTCCCTCTCGTTGCTATGCATCTGGTAGATAGATCTTGCGTGATCGTAGGAAAATTTTAAAATACTATGTTCCCCAACAGTGGCATCATGAGCCAGGTCTATGCGTAGATGATATGCACGAGTAGAACACAATGAGTTGTGGGCGATACTAGTCATACTGCTTACCAGCATGTCATACTTTGCTTCGGCGGTATTGTGAGATGAAGCGGCCCGGACCGACATTACGCGTACGCTTACGCGAGACTGGTTTCACCGTTATGAGCACTAGTTGCTTAAAGGTGACTGGCGGGTGTCTGTCTCTCTCACTTTAGCTTAATCAAGTGTGGCTACGCCCGGTCCTTGTGAAGGTTAAAACAGCACATACATGACGAAACATCGTTGTGGTTTTGTATGCGTAGGTAAGAACGGTTCTTGCTAAGCCCGTAGCAGCCACGTAAAACTTGCAACAACAAAGTAGAGGACGTCTAACTTGTTTTTGCAGGGCATGTTGTGATGTGAGCTGGTCAAGACATGATGAGATATACGGTTTTGTATGAGATGATCATGTTTTGTAATGTTATCGGCAACTGGCAGGAGCCATATGGTTGTCGCTTTATTGTATGAAATGCAATCGCCATGTAATTGCTTTACTTTATCACTAAGCGGTAGCGATAGTCGTAGAAGCAATAGTTGGCGAGACGACAACGATGCTACGATGGAGATCAAGGTGTCTTGCCGGTGACGAAGGTGATCATGAAGGTGCTTTGGAGATGGAGATCAAAAGCACAAGATGATGATGGCCATATCATGTCACATATTTTGATTGCATGTGATGTTTATCTTATTATGCTTCTTATTTTGCTTAGAACGACGGTAGCATTATAAGATGATCCCTTACTAAATTTCAAGGTATAAGTGTTCTCCCTGTGTATGCACCATTGCGAAAGTTCGTCGTGCCGAGACACCATGTGATGATCGGGTGTGATAAGCTCTACGTTCAAATACAACGGGTGTAAGCCAGTTTTGCACACGCAGAATACTCGGGTTAAACTTGACGAGCCTAGCATATGCAGATATGGCCTCGGAACACCGGAGACCGAAAGGTCGAGCGTGAATCATATAGTAGATATGATCAACATAAGATGTTCACCATTGAAACTACTCCATCTCACGTGATGATCGGACATGGTTTAGTTGATTTGGATCACGTGATCATTTAGATGACCAGAGGGATGTCTATCTAAGTGGGAGTTCTTTAATTAATATGATTAAATTGAACTTTAATTTATCATGAACTTAGTCCTGATAGTTGATGTCTACACACGCTTCTACTCTTGTAGACTATGTTGGGCCTCCAAGCGCAGAGGTTTGTAGGACAGCAGAAATTTCTCTCAAGTGGATGACCTAAGGTTTATCGAACTCAGGGAAGTAGAGGTTGAAGATGGTCTCTCTCAAGCAACCCTGCAACTAAAATACAAGAAGTCTCTTGTGTCCCCAACACACCTAATACACTTGTTAGATGTATAGGTGCACTAGTTCGGCGAAGAGATGTTAAATGGCAGGTGATATGGATGGCAAAACAAAGTAATATAAATCTGTAATAAAAAGTGCAGCAAGCAAACAAGTGGTAAACGTGAGCACAAATGGTATTGCAATGGTGGAAACAAGGCTTAGGGTTCATACTTTCACTAGTGGCAACTCCCAACAACATTAACATAATCGAATCACATGATATTCCCCATAAAACATGCAATGGAGACGCACCCGGAGGTCATTCCTTCGTGGTCAAGAGAGGACGAGAATTATGTAGGGCTACAAAAGCACACCTCAAAGTTCGTAGTTCTTAATCTAAGGATTTCTCAATGTCACCGCGACCATCCAAAGAGAGTCCCACAATCACCACAACATATCTAAAGGATAGTCAAAGACAAGCACCAAGAGACTCTCAATCCTCAATCAACACACAAGAGAGGAAATCAGTAATGAAAATATTTTTCTAATCCATGTCCAATAGACCGCTGTCACCTTGGTCTCGGGGATTATACTAGATAAAGACAAGTGAGTACATCAATCCAATACATAGAGGAAGGGGAAATATCATGGGATCACCCTAGATTAACATAGCCTATGATCACAACGAAGATCACATCATGGGAGAGAGAGATAACCACATAGCTACACGTACGAGCCCTCGGCCCCGGAGAAGACTACTCACACATGGACATGGTAAGGAGGAGATTGATGATGGTGTTGATGGAGAGGTGCAGCCCCGCGAGGAGGAGATGGCCGACGGCAGCCACGGAGGCGGCGGCGGCGACCCTTGGGGGTGCGGCGGCGGCGGCCCTAGGGGGCGGCGGCGGCTCTCGGGGTGGCGGTGGCCCTAGGGGGCAGCGGCTCCTTGGCCCCCCTTCTTCCTTGTGGATGGTGCTGCAATGGTGCTGGTCCTCCCCTCCAAGACGGCGGCTCGGGAGGAGGAAAATTCGTTGCCCTTGATGACCTAGGTTTCCTCTCTTTATATAGACTCTCGGATTCCCGTCATCAGATTTTGGGCCTCAGTAAAACGGGCTTTACTCGGCCGTCCGGACTCCGATTTGGACGAATTTTATATCCAGAAGCATCGCCTCGAAATTTCCCACAACTTTCGCAACTAGACTTTTTCCGTTTGACATCGTCTTCGGGCCGGAACGTGACCATCTTTAAAAAACGTTCTCAGACAGATTTCAGGAAAGTCAGAGGCCTACTCCAATACAACTCCTTTTGCGCTTTTGTCAATTTCCAAGTAATTCCTACACAATAAAGTGTAAAACAAGAACATTGTACACTTTTACAACCAATAGTTGGTTAGTCCAAATATGATCAAAAGTATATGGAAGTGCATAAATATCATAGCAATATCACACAAAAAAAGGCATGGAGCAAGCAGAAATTATAGATACGTTTTGGACGTATCAACATCCCCAAGCTTAATACCTGCTCGTCCTCGAGTAGGTAAATGATAATAAGCATAATTTCTGTGGTGACATGCTATTAACCATATAAGGACTTTTCACAGTCACATGACAAAAGCTTACTGAGACAATGAATCTGTAGTAATTAAGTTGCCTCATGAGAAAATCACAAAGAACTGAAAGTTTTACAATATGACACTGAAACATCATATAGATTTGTAGTGAGCATGGTGTGCAAATATGATAAAGTGGTACCTCGCTTGCCCCCTTTAGTGAAGCAAAACATAAATGCAGGGGCACCTCCAAGGTTTAAGTGCCGACTAGATACAATGATTTCAGAATAAACGATATCATAATCATGCAAAAGACAATGGTACTTTGGGACAATGCACATTACACTCAGAATGACAATCATGCTCTCAATAGTTGGTGCTTTAAAGAAGGTGGAGATTCTCGAACCGTGGCTTTTGATGGCAAGGTTGAAAACCCGTGGTCGGAAACAAAAACTAAACATGTACCAGAGCTCTTGGTTTTTAAAACAGAGATAAAATTATTTTTTAGAATATGCATATTTCGTCAACGAATGCTAGTAGATAACTCAATTAATTCTCAAGCTGGACAAGTTTCGAGGAACGGATCCCGCATGAGGACGATCACATCCTCTTAATCTCCTTTGTTTATCACTGCCAAAGTTTTCTGATTTCTCATGAACAAAGCGTGAAGGAGGGTTTGTTTGTTGTATTATTTTTTAATGAGTCGGGCGCACTCTATGCCAGTTCCTTCTCGTATTAGGGGTTTGCACATTAGACATGCAATCCCGGGGTGAAGCTTGTCCAACCTAAAAAGATAATGAATTAACTACTACTTCCTCATGAGCTAAAACAGAGGCACAAAAGAGAAATGCTTTTTTTGATTAATTTCGAGATGGTACACGAAAGTCTTCGTTAGGAATGGCAGGTAAATACCATGTATAGGAAGGTATGGTGGACTCATATGGCATAACTGGTTTAAAGGATTTTGGATGCACAAGCAGTCAGTCCGCTTAGTACAGGTGGAGGTTAGCAAAAGACTGGGAGCGACCAACTAAGAGAGCAATGACGGTCATAATCATGCAGAGCGACAAAGCAACATTGAATCGGGCATGGAAGTTATATCGCTACTCAGAAATAAAAGATCATCAAGGCTTGATAGACTTTCTTTACAGTCTTAAATATGCGTGAGCATATGCCAAGTCAATCAAAATAAATTCTCGGAGGAAGATATCACTAAACCATACCACATCATAGGCAAACAAATCATGTTGGTACTCCAATAACACATTGGGAACCCCCCAGCTATTTGAGACTAACCATAAGAAAACATGAACTACTAAGCACCATTATGCACATAGCATTTTTATCATGGACATATCAACCAGTGCAATAGAAGCCAACTCTCTTAACAAGATAAGCATGATAACTAAAGAGAGTTCCAGCAACCAACTAAACAAAAACTCTTTAAAAAGTAAGGCGTGAAAACTAAGAGCTAAGAATGACAGTAGCTATTGAAAGACCAAGAACATACACAGCAAAGATAAACATGAAAATTATATGTTGTGTTCTAGGTTGAAGTGGAGCGTGTTTCTCTCCCACACAAAGAAAGCTGAGTTCCAACTGGTTATGAAAAGCAAGCAAAGCTAAAGAAAACTAAAAAGGAAACTAAAAGCAAGACGCTCCAAGCATAGCACATAACACATGAAGTGATAAAAATATAGTGGAACGAAAGACGAACTGATAATGTTGATGGAGAAGGGGATGCACGGGGGGCATCCCCAAGCTTAGACGCTTGAGTCTTCTTGAATATTTCTCGGGGGTGCATGGGGGCATCCCCAAGCATGAGCGTTTGACACTCCTGAATCTTTTTATCATCTTCCCTCGCACACTTGAAAACTCCCTTCATACATAACTCATCATAATCTGATTAGCGAGGTTAGTACCCATAATAAAATAATTTTTCCTTGCTGGAAATAAGGATATTCTTGAAGGTCTACTGTTTCTCAAGATTTCCAAAAGGTTTTTGCAAAGAAAAAGCAAGCTCAAGGTTTGCAAAATGAAGGAAAGGCAAAACAGGACAGAATCTGTGAAAAACAGACCAGCAGGTAGTAAATAATTTTTTCGGGGCACTTCTGCAACTCAAATCAAAAAAGTCAGAACAGACGCCCGAAAGCCAATTGTATAGAGCACGCTGTCGAAACAATTCAGACCAAAAAGATGATCTGGTGATTTTATACGAATTTTTTCTGTCCAAGGACAGAATCTGTTTCCTGGACAGCACGTCACAACTTTTGAACTTTCTTGCAATCAGAGGCTAAACTTGGCACAAAGCTGAAAAATAAAGATACAATGATGTTGCTACAGTAGTAACAAACATCAAGACCACTAAAACTGAAAGCAAAGATAACAAGGGTTGTCTCCCTAGAGCTCTTTCTTTATAGCCATAAAGATAGGCTTAAGACTTTAATGATGCTCTCGTAGGAATAAGAGCTGAAGAACAAAAGAGAGCATCAAGAAGCAAATACCAAACACATTTAAGCCTAACATGCTTCCTATGCATAGGAATATTGCAATAGAATAATTCATTGAAGCACGAAGCAACTAGCATAGGAAGGCAAAACAAGCATAACTTCAAAATATTCACCATAAAGAGAGGAAACTTCTTATTATTAAGATATTTAGAACCAAGTCTCCCTCTCTCATTATAAATTTCAGTGGCATCATGGATGAACTCAACAATATAAGCATCACATAAAGCATTGTTACCATGATCCACATGCAAAAAGGTACTCTTACTCTCCACATAAGCATAATCTTTCTCATTGGTAATAGTGGGAGTAGGACTATCATAAACAACTTGAACACTATAGATTAATTGTGTATTAGGAAGATGGTGTTCAACAAGGGAGTAATTCCCTCCATGATTATGACAAGTTTCATAAGGATAATTTCTCCTTATGTCATAGGTACCTTTATAATCACTATAGATTGGAGTCATAACATCATCATAGTAGAGAAGAGCATTATCATTGCTAGCAACTATATTTGTAAACATGTTGTCTTTATTCTTACTAGCAAAAGAATTATCAATTATCACATCACTAGTGGGTAAAGGATTTGCAATCCTATCATCCCCAAGCTTAGAGCTTTCCATATCATCACTTTCAGAGTTGGCACCAAAAAGATTTTCAAGATCATAAGTAGCATTATCATCATTTTCCCAATCACAATAAGTAACATGCATATCATAATCAAAATCATCTTCAATAGTACCTACGGACGTATCATCAAGATGATAATTAAGGCAATAAACTTCACCTTCTTCTTTAAACTTACAACCGTTAGGATAAAAGTTGATGGGAGGAATATGCTCAGGCCAGGTTGATACCCATTCTTCTTCCTTCTTGCTCCTCTTCCTCCTCCTCTTCTTTTTCTTCTTCTTCACCTTAGGAGGGAGTGGTTGGAGATGAAGCTTCTCCACATATCCTGGTTTATCATTAGAAACAATAGGGGAAACTTGGGAGAAACTCTCCTTTTTATTAGCAGAAATATATGAGACATTTTTATACTTTGGTAAAGTTCCATCCTTTCTAATCTTACTTATGTAATCATTTTCATGGCAATTAACAACACAATAGAGATGGCAATTTTGCAAAGTGTTTTTTATTCCTATGGCATTAACATCTAGCCAAGAAGTCTTTTCTGATAACTCCTCACACATCAAAAATAACATAAGCTCATCATAAAGATCAGAGGTGATCATGTTATCACACAACTGGTTAACAGTTATGTTTTGAAAGTTCATGCATTGAAAATTAAAGTGACCCTCTATACGGCAAAGTTCACAAGTAAAAGGATAAAGGTCACACAATTCTCTAGCAATTTCATTTAAATCTCTGACCCAAGTGATTGTTCTTTCATGCTTATGTTGCTTACAATACTTCTCTTCTTCAATCATAGGCCTTTCACAAGGTCTATCCACTCCACAAAAATTAACATGCTTATATAAAACTTCATTTTTAGGAATTGGATCATGCATGTTGCAATCATCATGAACAATTTCATTTTTTTTGTAATTCTCTTTAAAAGGATCATCATGCTTGATCCAATCCTCCTTAGGCATATTAAGATGTGAAGCAAAAGATTTGAGGAAATCAACAAGGAGTTGAGAATCAAGCCCAAACTTAGCACTAAACTTATTAAAACTTGTAGTTTCAACAAAGGACTTAATGCAATCATACTCATAAATTATACCTGACTCTTTACCTTTGTCGATCTCCCAATCTTCAGTGTTGCGATGAATTCTTTCAAGGAGTTCCCATTTAGCATCAATCTTTTCGTTTGTGAAAGAACCCATAGAGGAAGCATCGAGCAAATCTGTATCCTGTCGAGAGAGACTCCCATAGAAATTAGTAATAATCATATCTTTGGGGAGCCCATGGTTAGGACATTTTAGCATTAACGTTTTCAGTCTCCCCCAAGCTTGAGCTACGCTCTCTCCGTCATGAGGATAGAAATTATAAACATAATTCCTATTCTCATGGACTTCATGAAGAGGATAAAACTTGGAGTAAAAGAGAGACTGGATCTCTTCCCAATCCAGCAGGTGAGAGTCATCTAGTAGCCTATACCATTCCAATGCTTTTCCTTTCAGGGACAAGGCAAATAATTTCCTCATGACTCCATCTCTTGTCAAACCTGAAATCTTAAACAACTCACAAAGTTCTGTAAGTTTCAACAAATGAATACTAGGATTGACTGTCCCATCATAACGATCATTAATAATTATTTCAATTATCCCAAGTGGTATTTTGAACGGGATACATTCAGTAGGTGGAGGAGACTTCTCTACCACGGGTGTGGTAAAGCGGCCTTCCCCAAGCAGCGAATTAAGAGCGCGGTTTTCCATAAACATAACTAGTGAAATAAAAACAAGAAACAAAAAGATTTAATTGCAAGATCTAAAGATATACCTTCAAGCACTCACTTCCCTGGCAACTGCGCCAGAAATAGCTTGATGTCTACACACGCTTCTACTCTTGTAGACTATGTTGGGCCTCCAAGCGCAGAGGTTTGTAGGACAGCAGCAATTTCCCTCAAGTGGATGACCTAAGGTTTATCGAACTCAGGGAAGTAGAGGTTGAAGATGGTCTCTCTCAAGCAACCCTGCAACTAAGATACAAGAAGTCTCTTGTGTCCCCAACACACCTAATACACTTGTTAGATGTATAGGTGCACTAGTTCGGCGAAGAGATGTTAAATGGCAAGTGATATGGATGGCAAAACAAAGTAATATAAATTTGTAATAAAAAGTGCAGCAAGCAAACAAGTGGTAAACGTGAACACAAATGGTATTGCAATGGTGGAAACAAGGCCTAGGGTTCATACTTTCACTAGTGGCAACTCCCAACAACATTAACATAATCGAATCACATGATATTTCCCATAAAACATGCAATGGAGACGCACCTGGAGGTTATTCCTTCGTGGTCAAGAGAGGACGAGAATTATGTAGGTCTACAAAAGCACACCTCAAAGTTCGTAGTTCTCAATCTAAGGATTTCCCAATGTCACCGCGGCCATCCAAAGAGAGTCCTACAATCACCACAACATATCTAAAGGATAGTCAAAGACAAGCACCAAGAGACTCTCAATCTTCAATCAACACACAAGAGAGGAAATCACTCATGAAAATATTTTTCTAATCCATGTCCAATAGACCGCTGTCACCTTGGTCTCGGGGATTATACTAGATAAAGACAAGTGAGTACATCAATCCAATACATAGAGGAAGGGGAAATATCATGGGATCACCCTAGATTAACATAGCCTATGATCACAACGAAGATCACATCATGGGAGAGAGAGATAACCACATAGCTACACGTACGAGCCCTCGGCCCAGGAGAAGACTACTCACACATGGACATGGTGAGGAGGAGGTTGATGATGGTGTTGATGGAGAGGTGCAGCCCCGCGAGGAGGAGATGGCCGGCGGCAGCCACGGAGGCGGCGGCGGCGGCCCTTGGGGGTGCGGCGGCGGCGGCGGCCCTAGGGGGCGGCGGCGGCCCTAGGGGGCAGCGGCTCCTTGGCCCCCCTTCTTCCTTGTGGATGGTGCTGCAATGGTGCTGGTCCTCCCCTCCAAGATGGCGGCTCGGGGGGAGGAAAATTCATGGCCTTTGGTGACCTAGGTTTCCTCTCTTTATATAGACTCTCGGATTCCCGTCATCAGATTTTGGGCCTCAGTAAAACGGGCTTTACTCGGCCGTCCGGACTCCGATTTGGACGAATTTTATATCCAGAAGCATCGCCTCGAAATTTCCCACAACGTTCGCAACTAGACTTTTTCCGTTTGACGTCGTCTTAGGGCCGGAACGTGACCATATTTAAAAAACGTTCTCAGACAGATTTCAGGAAAGTCAGAGTCCTACTCCAATACAACTCCTTTTGCGCTTTTGTCAATTTCCAAGTAATTCCTACACAATAAAGTGTAAAACAAGAACATTGTGCACTTTTGCAACCATTAGTAGGTTAGTCCAAATATGATCAAAAGTGTATGGAAGTGCATAAATATCATAGCAATATCACACAAAAAAAGGCATGGAGCAAGCAGAAATTATAGATACGATTTGGACGTATCAATAGTTTTTGCATATCTATGTTGTTGTAGATCAATGGCCCGTGCTACCGTTCCTTTGAATTTTAATGCATTCCTAGAGAAAGCTATGTTGAAATATGATGGTAGCAATTACACGGACTGGGTCCGTAACTTGAGGATTATCCTCATTGCTGCACAGAAGAATTATGTCCTTGAAGCACCGCTAGGTGACAAGCCCCCTCCCGCTAATGTAGACGCTTTGAACGTCTGGCAGTCACGGTCTGATGACTACACGATAGTTCAGTGTGCCATGCTTTACGGCTTAGAACCGGGACTTCGACGACGTTTTGAACGTCATGGACCATATGAGATGTTCCAGGAGTTGAAGTTAATATTTCAAGCAAATGCCCGGATTGAGAAATATGAGATTTCCAATAAGTTCTACAGCTGCGAGATGGAGGAGAATAGTTCTATCAGTGAACACTTGCTCAGAATGTCTGGGTACTACAATCATATGACTCAACTTGGTTGCAAAGTTGACGAGGATAGTGTTATTGATAGAGTTCTTCAATCACTGCCACCAAGCTATAAAGGCTTCGTGATGAACTATAATATGCAAGGGATGCAAAAGACAATTCCCGAGCTCTTCGCTATGCTCAAGGCTGCGGAGGTAGAAATCAAAAAGGAGCATCAAGTGTTGATGGTTAACAAGACCACTAGTTTCAAGAAAAAGGGCAAGGGAAAGAAGGGGAACTTCAATAAGAATAGCAAGACAGTTTCTACTCCCACGAAGAAACCCAAGTCTGGAGCCAAGCCTGAAACTGAGTGCTTCTACTGCAAGGGGACTGGACACTGGAAGCGGAACTGCCCCAAGTATTTGGCGGATAAGAAGGATGGCAAGGTGAACAAAGGTATATGTGATATACATGTTATTGATGTGTACCTTACTAATACTCGTAGTAGTACCTGGGTATTTGATACCGGTTCGGTTGCTAATATTTGTAACCCGAAACAGGGACTACGGATTAAACGAAGATTGGCTAAGGACGAGGTGACGATGCGCGTGGGAAATGGTTCCAAAGTCGATGTGATCGCCGTCGGCACGCTACCTCTACATCTACCTTTGGGATTAGTTTTAGACCTAAATAATTGTTATTTGGTGCCAGCGTTGAGAATGAACATTATATCTGGATCTTGTTTGTTGCGAGACGGTTATTCATTCAAATCAGAGAATAATGGTTGTTCTATTTTTATGAATAATATCTTTTATGGTCATGCACCCTTGAAGAGTGGTCTATTCTTATCAGATCTCGATTGTAGTGATACACATATTCATAATATTGAAACCAAAAGATGCAAGGTTAATAATGATAGTGCAACTTATTTGTGGCACTGCCGTTTAGGTCATATTGGTGTAAAGCGCATGAAGAAACTCCATAGTGATGGACTTTTGGAATCACTTGATTATGAATCACTTGGTGCTTGCGAACCATGCCTCATGGGCAAGATGACTAAAACTCCGTTCTCGGGAACTATGAAGCGAGCAACAGATTTATTGGAAATCATACATACTGATGTATGTGGGCCAATGAGTGTTGAAGCTCGCGGCGGGTATCGTTATTTTATGACCTTCACTGATGATTTGAGCAGATATGGGTATATCTACTTAATGAAGCACAAGTCTGAAACATTTGAAAAGTTCTAAGAATTTCAGAGTGAAGTTGAGAATCATCGTAACAAGAAAATAAAATTTCTGCGATCTGATCGTGGAGGAGAATATTTGAGTTACGAGTTTGGTCTTCATTTGAAACAATGTGGAATAGTTTCACAACTCACGCCACCTGGAACACCACAGCGTAATGGTGTGTCCGAACGTCGTAACCGTACTTTATTGGATATGGTGCGATCTATGATGTCTCTTACCGATTTACCACTATCGTTTTGGGGTTATGCTTTAGAGACAACTGCATTCACGTTAAATAGGGCACCATCTAAATCCGTTGATACGACACCTTATGAACTATGGTTTGGCAAGAAACCAAAGTTGTCATTTCTTAAAGTTTGGGGCTGCGATGCTTATGTGAAAAAGCTTCAACCTGATAAGCTCGAACCCAAGTTGGAAAAATGTGTCTTCATAGGATACCCAAAAGAGTCTGTTGGGTACACCTTCTATCACAGATCCGAAGGCAAGATATTCGTTGCTAAGAATGGATCCATTCTAGAGAAGGAGTTTCTCTCGAAAGAAGTGAGTGGGAGGAAAGTAGAACTTGATGAGGTAATTGTACCTTCTCCCGAATTGGAAAGTAGTACATCACAGAAAATTGTTCCAGTGATTCCTACACCAATCAGTGAGGAAGTTAATGATGATGATCATGAAACTTCGAATCAAGTTTCTACTGAACGTCGTAGATCAACCAGAGTATGTTCCGCACCAGAGTGGTACGGCAACCCAGTTCTGGAAATCATGTTACTAGACCATGATGAACCTACGAACTATGAGGAAGCGATGATGAGCCCAGATTCCGCAAAATGGCTTGAAGCCATGAAATCTGAGATGGGATCCATGTATGAGAACAAAGTGTGGACTTTGGTTGACTTGCCCGATGATCGGCAGGCCATCGAAAATAAATGGATCTTCAAGAGGAAGACCGACGCAGACAGTAATGTTACTGTTTACAAAGCTTGACTTTCTCACCTGTAGCGATGCTTAAGTCTGTCCGAATCATGTTAGCAATTGCCGCATTTTATGATTATGAAATCTGGCAAATGGATGTCAAAACTGCATTCCTGAATGGATATCTCAAAGAAGAGTTGTATATGATGCAACCAGAAGGTTTTGTCGATCCAAAAGGTGCTAACAAAGTATGCAAGCTCCAGCGATCCATCTATGGACTGGTGCAAGCATCTCGGAGTTGGAATATACGCTTTGATGAGGTGATCAAAGCTTATGGTTTTATACAGACTTTTGGAGAAGCCTGTATTTACAAGAAAGTGAGTGGGAGCTCTGTAGCATTTCTAATATTATATGTGGATGACATATTATTGATTGGAAATGATATAGAATTTCTGGATGGCATAAAAGGATACTTGAATAAGAATTTTTCAATGAAAGACCTCGGTGAAGCTGCTTATATATTAGGCATCAAGATCTATAGAGATAGATCAAGACGCTTAATTGGACTTTCACAAAGTACATACCTTGATAAGATTTTGAAGAAGTTCAAAATGGATCAGTCAAAGAAAGGGTTCTTGCCTGTATTACAAGGTATGAAGTTGAGTAAGACTCAATGCCCGACAACTGCAGAAGATAGAGAGAAAATGAAAGTCATTCCCTATGCCTCAGCCATAGGATCTATCATGTATGCAATGCTGTGTACCAGACCTGATTTGTGCCTTGCTATAAGTCTAGCAGGGAGGTACCAAAGTAATCCAGGAGTGGATCACTGGACAGCGGTCAAAAACATCCTAAAATACCTGAAAAGGACTAAGGATATGTTTCTCGTGTATGGAGGTGACAAAGAGCTCGTCGTAAATGGTTACGTCGATTCTAGCTTTGACACTGATCCGGATGACTCTAAGTCACAAACCGGATATGTATTTTTATTGAACGGTGGAGCTGTCAGTTGGTGCAGTTCCAAGCAGAGCATCGTGGCGGGATCTACGTGTGAAGCGGAATACATAGCTGCTTCGGAAGCAGCAAATGAAGGAGTCTGGATGAAGGAGTTCATATCCGATCTAGGTGTAATACCTAGTGCATCGGGTCCAATGAAAATCTTTTATGACAACACTGGAGCAATAGCCTTGGCGAAGGAATCCAGGTTTCACAAGAGAACAAAGCACATGAAAAGACGCTTCAATTCCATCCGCGATCTAGTCAAGGAGGGAGACATAGAGATTTGCAAAATACATACGGATCTGAATGTTGCAGACCCGTTGACTAAGCCTCTTCCACGGGCAAAACATGATCAGCACCAGGACTCCATGGGTGTGAGGATCATCACTTTGTAATCTAGATTATTGACTCTAGTTCAAGTGGGAGACTGAAGGAAATATGCCCTAGAGGCAATAATAAAGTTGTTATTTATATTTCCTTATATCATGATAAATGTTTATTATTCATGCTACAATTGTATTAACCGGAAACTTAGTACATGTGTGAATACATAGACAAAATAGTATGTCCCTAGTATGCCTCTACTAGACTAGCTCATTGATCAAAGATGGTTATGTTTCCTAGCCATAGACATGAGTTGTCATTTGATCAACGGGATCACATCATTAGGAGAATGATGTGATGGACTAGATCCATCCGTTAGCATAGCACTATGATCGTTTAGTTTTACTGCTATTGCTTTCTTCCTGACTTATACATGTTCCTATGACTATGAGATTATGCAACTCCCAAATACCGTAGGAACACCTTGTGTGCTATCAAACGTCACAACGTAACTGGGTGATCATAAAGATGCTCTACAGGTGTCTCCGAAAGTATTCGTGGTATTGGCATATGATACGTCCAAAACATATCTATAATTTCTGCTTGCTCCACGCCACTTTTGGGTGATATTGCTATGATATTCATACACTTCCAAACACTTTTGATCATATTTGGACTAACTTACTAATCCAGTGCACCCCAGTGCCAGTTTCTGTTTTCGGTTGTTTTTGTATTTCAGGTTTTCACGTTTCGAGAACTGCCCAGAAAAATACAGAAAAAATATATATAAAATCAGCGATCCAGGAACGACACTGCTTCCGAAGGGCAGCCTGGGGGGGCCACAGGGGCTCCAGGCGCCCTGTGGGCGCGCCCCCCCTGGGCCGCGCCGGGGGGGCGCCTCGGCCCCACGAGAGCCCCCCGGTGCCCTACTTTGGCATATATTTAAAGGGTTCCCCGTAACCCTTGAAACAAGACTTCTTTTCGCGATCCCATCTCTGTTCCGCCGCCGCCGCCGCTTCCAAGATCGGGAGCACCAGGAGAACTCTTCCCGGCACCCTGCCGGAGGGGAGGATCACCACCGGGAGCTTCTCCACCACCATGGACGCCTCCCGGATGACTCGTGAGTAGTCTCCCTTGGACCATGAGTCCATGACCAGTAGCTATGTGATGTTCTCCTCCCGTTCTTGTGCTTCACTAATTAGTCCTCGTGAGCTGCCGTACATGATCGAGGCACCTATGTAATCCTTATGCTGTTGCTATGTTGAGTTTGCAGGGATCCGATAAATTATGAGATTATGTTCAGATTGATCTTGAGTAATATAATTGATTCACCTCTTTTATATTTTAGTTCATAAGTAATTCTTGCATGTTCTCCGTTGTTATTTATTGCTTTGGCCAAGTAGTAGGTAGTGACTCCAAGAGGGAACGTTATGCTCGATTATGGGTTCATGCCCCTCGATGACTGGCTTGAGTGACAGAAACATGAGTCTAGGGGATGTGCTGTTGCCACAAGGGGGGAAACAACGGTGCTTGTGCCCGCGGGTGCAAGGATTGTTTACTTTACGCAAAGTTCTTTTAATGCAGTTGTCTATTGCATTGAGTTTACACTATGGGTGGGACTCGCAACTTAATACCAGCGAGATGTTCTGGATAGATATCTCAAGGTGGATGATTAGTAGTAGATATTGATGGATTTCGGTCTACTTACTTTGGCGTACCGCCCATGCTTTGAACCTCAACCTTTCTTGCAATGTAGTCAGCATTGGTTTGCGTTCGTGGTCCTGTCAATTGCCCAGCTGTAATTTGTTACCTCACATATCTGTTTTATCGTCTTTTGGGAGAGAGACATCACTAGTGAACATCATGAGACTCCGGTCCATATTACCATCATTGATCACATACACTATTTACTTTTCGCTATTTTACTTACTATTGCAAAACACTATCTATCACTACTATCATATTGCTTTTAACCCTTTGTGAACTACAAGCCGGAGAGATTGACAACCTCTCTGTACTCGTTGGGAGCAAAGTTATTTGTATATGTGTGCAGGTCCATGTTGATTGCTAATTGCGCCGTTAGCAGTTGACACCTACCTGTTGAACCTAGGAGTCTCTGGGGATTCGATCCTTGGCATCTTTGCTAGGGGAAACCACTTCTACTTACTGCATCTTACACCTTCCACTTGGGGTAATCCAACGAGGGGTTCGAGGCCCATCAAGGAGTATTTTCTGGCGCCGTTGCCGGGGACTCCACTCTTCAGGATAGGGGAGTTGCATGCTATCTTTTACCTTTGCTTTTTAGTCTTGTTAGTTTACTTATCATATTTGCTTTATTACCTTTTATCGAAAATCACAAAAATAGTTATCTTGCTTGCTTGCTATTATGGGTTCTACCAAAAACACTAAATGGGAGGGGTACACCCCTATTTCCATTGCCCCACTTATCTCCGACGGGATTTACAAAAAAAATAAACCTTGTGATTACACTAGTTATGATGGAGAGTTATGCCCATGGCATGGCCTTCCAGGAAAAAAGTATGAGCCTCAGTTTAAAATTGCTCCTGAGCTTCCCCAAACTTGGGAAGAGGTTCAAACTCTTATAATAGAGAGCAAATTAAACAAAGAGGATGACACTACAATTCTGCCCACTAATGATAAAATTGATTTTGATAATTGTAGTATTTCAGAAGTTATCGCCTTTCTACAAGGAATGGCTAAGGATCCCAACACTAGCATGCTTAATCTTGCCTTCACAGAGCATATCACTAATGCTCTCAACAAAGCTAGGGAGGAGAAACTCAGAGTAGAAGCCTCCATACCTAGAAAGATAGGAGATGGTTGGGATTCTATGATTAAAATTAAGATAAATAACTTATCATGCTTTGCTTTATGTGATATTGTAGCTTGTACTTCTATTATGCCCAAAAGACTATATGATATGCTTAAATTGAAACCTTTTGATTCTTGTTCTTTTGGTAATGCTCTTGTTGATTCTTCTATAAAGAAACCTTTGGGGAGGATCGATGATGTTCTTATTGTTGTCAATGATAATTATGTGCCCGTTGATTTCACTATTATGGATATTGAATGTGATCCTTCATGTCCAATTATTTTGGGACGTCCCTTTTTGCGCACCGTTGGTGCTGTCATTGACATGAAAGAGGGTAATATAAAATTTCAGTTTCCTCTCAAGAAAGGGATGGAACACTTCCCTCGTAAGAAGGTCAAGTTACCTTTTGAGTCCGTTGTACGGGCTAGCTATTCTTTTACTCTTGATAAAACTTGATCTTTGCATTATGCCTAGCTTAAAGGCATAAAAGAAAGCGCTTTTGGGAGGCAGCCCACATGAATAAAAATTTTGCTTTTGTTGTGTCTTGATGTTGTTTACTGCTGTAGCATCATCATTGTATCTTTTCTTTTCATATTTGTGCCAAGTATAGCCTCTGATTGCTAGAAAGTTCAAAAGTTGTGAGGTGCTGTCCAGGAAACAGATTCTGTCCTTGGATAGAAAAATTCGTATAAAATCACCAGATCATCTTTTTGGTCTGAATTTTTTCGACAGCGTTCTCTATATAATTTTCTTTCGTGCGTCAGTTATGAGTTTTTTGATTTGAGTTGCAGAAGTATACCGAACAGGTCAATTACTGCCTGCTGTTCTGTTTTTCAAAGATTCTGTCCTGTTTTGCCTTACCTTCACTTTGCAAATTAAGAACTTGCTTTTTCTTTGCAAAAACCTTTTGGCAATCTTGAGAAACAGTAGAACTTCAAGAATATCCTTATTTCCAGCAAGGTATAATTATTTTATTAAGGGTACTAACCTCGCTAATCAGATTATGAATGAGTTATGTATGAAGGGAGTTTTCAAGTGTGCGAGGGAAGATGATAAAAAGATTCAGGAGTGTCAAGCGCTCAAGCTTGGGGATGCCCCCGTGCACCCCCAAGAAATATTCAAGGAGACTCAAGCGTCTAAGCTTGGGGATACCCCCCGTGCATCCCCTTCTCCATCAACATTATCAGTTCGTCTTTCGTTCCGCTATATTTTTATCACTTCATGTGTTATGTGCTATGCTTGGAGCGTCTTGCTTTTAGTTTTCTTTTTAGTTTTTCATAACGAGTCGGAACCCAGCATTCCTTTATGTGGGAGAGAAACACGCTCGACTTCTACCTAGAACATTACATAGAATTTTCATGTCTATCTATGCTGTGTGTGTTCTTTGTCTTTTAATAGCTACTATCGTGCTCTGCTCTTAGTATTCATGCTTATCTTTTCAAGAGCTTTTATTTAGTTGGTTGCTTGAACTCTCTTTAATTACCATGCTCACCTTATTAAGAGAGTTTGCTTCCGTTGCATGGGTTAATGTGTCTATGATAAAGATGCTACTTTCACGATGGTGCTTAGTAGTTCAGGTTTTCTTATTGTTAATCTCAGATAGCTGGGGGGTTCCCAATGTGTCATTGGAGTACCAACTTGGTTTGTTTGCCTATGATGTGGTATGGTTTAGTAATATCTTCCTTCGAGAATTTATTTTGATTGACTTGGCGTATGCTCACGCATATTCAAGACTGTAAAGAAAGTCTGTCAAGCCTTGATGATCTTTTGTTTCTAAGTAGCGATATAACTACCATGCCTGATTCAATATTGCTTTGTCGCTCTGCATGATTATGACCGTCATTGCTCTCTTAGTTGGTTGCTCCCAGTCTTTTGCTAAACTCCACCTGCACTAAGCAAATTAACCATGCAATACATAGCTCATGGGAAAGTAGCCTAAAAACTATTGTGGTAAAGAATATGTTGCTTATGTATCTTATTTCTTATGAGTTGCTTGCTGAGCGGTAACCATGTTTCTGGGGACGCCATCAACTGTCACACTTTTGTTGAATATCATGTGAGTTGCTATGCATGTTCGTCTTGTCTGAAGTAAGGGTGATTTACCGTGGGTTGAATTAATATGCATATTGTTAGAGAAGAACATTGGGCCGCCAACCAAAGCAATGCATCATGGTGGAAGTTTTAGCTTGGACCTTAATCCTCAATCGCTTATGAGAATATGCTTATGCATTAAAGAGGAGTACATCATCTATTTTCTATGTTGTCCCAGTATGGATGTCCTCAAGTTAAGATCTATCAAAAACGAGAAATCAAATGCGATCTATCTCCTTGGACCTTTGTACAGGTGGCATAGAGGTACCCCTTTGTGACACTTGGTTAAAACATATGCAATGCAATGATAACCCATGGGGATCCGAGCTAATTAGGACAAGGAGCGAGCACTATTGGTATTCGATGCATGAGGCTTGCAACTTATAAGATGTTTTATGCATGACACATATGAAGTACTACTACCGTTGACACAATTGCTTCCATGTTTCAAAATAAAAAGCTCTAGCACTTCAAGCACCAACTACTGAGAGCATGATTGTCATTCTGAGTGTAATATGCATTGTCCCAAAGTAGCATTGTCTTTTGCATGATTATGATATCGTTTATTCTGAAATAATTGTATCTAGTCATCACTTAAACCTTGAAGGTGCCCTTGCATTTATGTTTTGCATCACTAAAGGGGGAAAGCTAGATATCACTTGATCATATTTGCACATCATGTTCATTTCAAATCTTTTTGATGTTTCAGTTTCATGTTGTAAAACTTTCAGTCATTTGTGATTTTCTCTTGAGACAACTTAATTACTATAGAATCATTGTCTCAGTAAGCTTTTGTCATATGACTATGAGAAAGTCTTATATGGTTAATAGCATGTCACCACAGAAATTATTCTTGTTATCATTTACCTACTCGAGGACGAGCAGGAATTAAGCTTGGGGATGTTGATACGTCCAAAACGTATCTATAATTTATGCTTGCTCCATGCCACTTTTGGGTGATATTGCTATGATATTCATACACTTCCAAACACTTTTGATCATATTTGGACTAACTTACTAATCCAGTGCACCCCAGTGCCAGTTTCTGTTTTCGGCTGTTTTTGTATTTCAGGTTTTCACGTTTCGAGAACTGCCCAGAAAAATACAGAAAAAATATATAAAAAATCAGCGATCCGGGAACGACACTGCTTCCGAAGGGCAGCCTGGGGGGGCCACAGGGGCTCCAGGCGCCCTGTGGGCGCCCCCCCCCAGGGCCGCGCCGGGGGGGCGCCTCGGCCCCCCGAGAGCCCCCCGGTGCCCTACTTTGGCATATATTTAAAGGGTTCCCCGTAACCCTTGAAACATGACTTCTTTTCGCGATCCCATCTCTGTTCCGCCGCCGCCGCCGCTTCCAAGATCGGGAGCACCAGGAGAACTCTTCCCGGCACCCTGCCGGAGGGGAGGATCACCACCGGGAGCTTCTCCACCACCATGGACGCCTCCCGGATGACTCGTGAGTAGTCTCCCTTGGACCATGAGTCCATGACCAGTAGCTATGTGATGTTCTCCTCCCATTCTTGTGCTTCACTAATTAGTCCTCGTGAGCTGCCCTACATGATCGAGGCACCTATGTAATCCTTATGCTGTTGCTATGTTGAGTTTGCTAGGATCCGATGGATTATGAGATTATGTTCAGATTGATCTTGAGTAATATATTTGATTCACCTCTTTTATATTTTAGTTCATAAGTAATTCTTGCATGTTCTCCGTTGTTATTTATTGCTTTGGCCAAGTAGTAGGTAGTGACTCCAAGAGGGAACGTTATGCTCGATTGTGGGTTCATGCCCCTCGATGACTGGCTTGAGTGACAGAAACATGAGTCTAGGGGATGTGCTATTGCCACAAGGGGGAAAACAACGGTGCTTGTGCCCGCGGGTGCAAGGATTGTTTACTTTACGCAAAGTTCTTTTAATGCAGTTGTCTGTTGCATTGAGTTTACACTATGGGTGGGACTCGCAACTTAATACCAGCGAGATGTTCTGGATAGATATCTCAAGGTGGATGATTAGTAGTAGATATTGATGGATTTCGGTCTACTTACTTTGGCGTACCGCCCATGCTTTGAACCTCAACCTTTCTTGCAATGTAGTCAGCATTGGTTTGCGTTCGTGGTCCTGTCAATTGCCCAGCTGTAATTTGTTACCTCACATAGGTGTTTTATCGTCTTTTGGGAGAGAGACATCACTAGTGAACATCATGAGACTCCGGTCCATATTACCATCATTGATCACATACACTATTTACTTTTCGCTATTTTACTTACTATTGCAAAACACTATCTATCACTACTATCATATTGCTTTTAACCCTTTGTGAACTACAAGGCCGGAGAGATTGACAACCTCTCTGTACTCGTTGGGAGCAAAGTTATTTGTATCTGTGTGCAGGTCCACGTTGATTGCTAATTGGGCCGTTAGCAGTTGACACCTACCTGTTGAACCTAGGAGTCTCTGGGGATTCGATCCTTGGCATCTTTGCTAGGGGAAAACACTTCTACTTACTGCATCTTACACCTTCCACTTGGAGTAATCCAACGAGGGGTTCGAGGCCCATCAACATAGATCAAGATTAGGATTTGTCACTCCGAGTGTCGAAGAGGTATCTCTGGGCCCTCTCGGTAACACACATCATAATAAGCCTTGCAAGCAAAAGACTAATGATTTAGTCACGAGATGATGTGTTACGGAACGAGTAAAGAGACTTGCCAGTAACGAGATTGAACTAGGTATAGAGATACCGACGATCGAATCTCGGGCAAGTAACATACCGATGACAAAAGGAACAACGTATGTTGTTATGCGGTTTGACCGATAAAGATCTTCGTAGAATATGTAGGAACCAATATGAGCATCCAGGTTCCGCTAATGGTTATTGACCGGAGATGAGTCTCGGTCATGTCTACATAGTTCTCGAACCCGTAGGGTCCGCACGCTTAACGTTTGATGACGATCGGTATTATGAGTTTTGATGTACCGAAGGTAGTTCGGAGTCCAGGATGATATCACAGACATGACGAGGAGTCTCGGAATGTCCGAGACATAAAGATTGATATATTGGACGACTATATGCGGACACCGGAAGTGTTCTGGAAAGTTTCATAATTTACCGGAGTGCCGGGGGGGTTACCGGAACCCCCCGGGGGAATGGTGGGCCCTGGTGGGCCATAGGGGAGAGAGAGGGCAGCAGCCAGGAGGTGGTGCGCCCCCTCCCTAGGAGGAGTCGTAATAGGACATGGGGAGGGGGCGCGGCCCCTCTTTCCCTCTCCCTCTCCCTCTCTTTCCTTCCCCCTTCTTCCTTCTTTGGTAGTTCCTACTAGGAATAGGATTGCAATCCTATTCCTAGTAGGATTGCAGCCCTAGCCGCACCATAGGAGGGCCGGCCGGCCTCCCCCCTTGCTCCTTTATATACGGGGGCAGGGGGGCACCCAAAGACACACAAGTTGAATTGTTCCAGCCGTGTGCGGTGCCCCCCTCCACAGAAACACACCTCGGTCATACCGTCGCAGTGCTTAGGCGACGCCCTACGCTGGTAGATACATCATATCCGTCACCACGCCATCGTGCTGACGAAACTCTCCCGTGAAGCTCAACTGGATCAAGAGCTCGTGGGACGTCATCAAGCTGAACGTGTGCTGAACGCGGAGGTGCCGTACGTTCGGTGCTTGATCGGTTGAATCGCAAAGAAGTTCGACTACATCAACCGCGTCACTTGACGCTTCCGCTTCCGGTCTACGAGGGTACGTATACACACTCTTCCCTCTCGTTTCTATGCATCTGGTAGATAGATCTTGCGTGATCGTAGGAAAAATTTAAAATACTACGTTCCCCAACAAGATAGCACCCCAACTCTCCATTATTCATGCCATTGCAACAAATTCCTTAGTCCCTAGAGCACACTGAAGTTCAAACGGGCTCTGACGAACCTCGCACCACTCCGTCCATACATGAAGAAATTCCAGCCACTAGTGCTGATGAAACTGCTACTGAAGAATTGAAGTCTCAGGCTGCAACTGAAGCACAAACTGAAATTCCTCAGCCTATGATTCCTGAGGCTGTGATGAAATTAACTGATAATCCTCAGCCCAAGCCAAAGGATCCCTTCTCTAAGAAGCAAAACTTCAAGGTTGATGACTTCTTCCACGAGCACGTGTTCTTCACAGACTTCAACCTATATGACTCAGCTCGTCCTAGAAGGAAGCGCTCTGGACTGCCAGCCAAGCTAACTTCTATTCTTCACTACTTTTTGGTAAGGACAAAGTCTTCGACCATGTGTGCATATTCCTCATGTGGACATGGAATCACTGCCTTGCTTCACACCCATCCTCAGCATTCTCTATGATGCTGGACTGCTCACCCTCTGCACAAATATATGTGATTAGAATGAAGATCTCATTCTTCAGTTCTATGCAACACTGCACATCACCGGAACTGCTGAAGATGTGAACTCTTGGGTGTTGGACTGGATGACAGAAAACACTCACTTCAAGCCACCGGCCTCTGAATTGCTTCAGGCCCTGCCTCTCAGTCCTCCCCTTGAAGGTGCACGGTGTGTATATATATCATGAACCTGAACTTACTGACCATTATATGCAAGTTTTGATGAAGCCGCTTCAAGCCTGGTCAAGCACCAAGAACCAAATTCCTCGTGAAGGAATTGCTATATGTGCCTCGGACTGTCTATCGCATTCGGACAAAAACCTTGAGTCAAATCAAAGGCCACGACTCGAATGATGAAGAAATAGTTGGCATCATGAAGAATCTGTTGTTCTATATCATGCATGGGATCCCCATAAACTATCATGATTTCTTCATTAGGACTCTAGCAAACGTTGCACTGTCTCCTTTTAGCTTGAAGCCTTATGCTCCCTGGATCATGAGATTCATCAAAACAAGGTCTTCAATCGCTTACAAGGCTGACTTTCAGAATCATCTCAGCTATCTGTGTGACGCCCGAGACCGACGTCCCAGAAGATTCCAGAAGCTTCCAGATGTTCCGGGGTTGCCCGTGTGTTCTTTTGTGCTTGTGTTTTTATTTTTGCATTGCATCATGTCATCATGCCATCATGTTATTTTATTTTTTGCATCTCAACCGAAATAAACCGTGTGGACCTTCGGTCCATTTAAATCGAGGGAAGGTGACTTCTCTTTATAACATATAAAAGTCTCCCATTATTTTAGGGAGCTATATAATAATATTCCATTCGTTTGGAATTACCTGCAACACACTTGCATAATTTCCCCATGACTCTTAATTCTAGTTTCACCTTCTAAACCTTGCCGGTATTTTCTTTCCGTTGTTTCGAGGCTCCTCCAAAATTCCGGACATTTTTGGACACTTCAATAATCTCGTCTTAGTTCAAACCTATTTGAATTATATTCAAATATGTTTGAATTATTTTTCCGTTCATGCCTTTTATATTTTTCTCGGACCGTGCTCATTTTATGATGGCCGAGAAAAAAATAACCTCTTGTGATAACTTTTGCCCTAACTCCACCTTCCTTTTCTTTCTCCTTGCCGTTTTTCTGTTTATTCTTAGAAAACAGCAAAACCCCTTTTTTTTTCTCAGCCTCCAGGCCTCCTGGCCCGCAGAACTTCTCCTTCTCCCTCTGGGCCTTAGCCCCTCCAGGCCCATCCCCCTGGCCCGCAGCAGCCAACCCTAGCCCGACAGCCAGCGACCGACCCCTCCTCTCGCTCGGCTCCCTCTTTTCCCTTCGACCGCCGCCACCTCTCGTCTCTGCATCGCCCGCTCGCTCGATCTTTTTCCCATCTCGCGAGCGCCCGATTTCCCCTCGATCTCCTCTGTCGCCGCACTTCCATCTCCCAGACCGATCCCTCGCCGTGGCCTGAGCCCCTCTCCTCCGCTCCTGAGGCCGCCCTGCCTTCTGCCTCCAGCGCGTGGCCAGGAGCCCAGGCCGGCGCCCCCCTTCCTTCCAGAGCGCCCGCGCCGGTCGGACCTGCTCCCTCCGTTCCCCTCGTCCTGCTGCCCTTTTGTTCTGTCCTGTGTGTCTGTTTTTTTTGTTTTTGTGTTGCCGTGTGCTGTTACAAATGTCCAGGCACCGTTCGTTGACCAAGTGGAGACCGGAGAAACGGAGATGCATCGAGTTCATCTACGGTAAAACCGAACGTCTACGGAAACGAGTACCCCTACGCTCGACGACCCTCATGTACCACGACACGTGACGTGAACGCCTATCGTTACCGAAGACTCGAGTACCACTACGTCCGACGACACGACAAGTACCCCTACACGGCGAAACGACCAAGTTCCACTACTTCCCACGACGACCGAGTACAACTACGACCGGGACCGAGACCGTCAAGTACATCTACGGCCCGAACGTCTTCCGTCGCCCCGAGTACAACTACCGTCGCCGAGTACCACTACTTCCTCTACCGTCGCCGTGTACCACTACCGTCGCCCGAACGTCTACTTCCCTCTACGGCCGTGTACAACTACTTCCCCTACGTTCCTCGACGAACTCGAACCGTCCCGAAACGAGTCTTTCGAAGGTATAACCCTGAGTCGTGACCCGTGAGATGCTTGTTGTGTTGTATGAAATGTTCCCTTGTGTGCTTCGTGCCCGTTCCACCTTTTGTTATGTTCCTCGGTTGCCTCGCCACCGACTCGTGGGAACCCGGCAACGGGATCACCCCATCATCTTGTTCAACTCGTTCGCTCCACCTTTTGTTTTGCACCGGTCTCTTAACGAGATACCGGAACCGATATGATGCGTTGCATCATGTTCGGATCGTTGCCGTGGCACCCTTTCGTTCCACCACGGTGACAACACTTCAAATCCTCTTATGTTAACCTTTTAATAAAATTGCATAAACTTGATCATATCATCCGCATCATGTTAACAACCCTAAATGCTTAATTGTTGTTTGCTTATAATTTTTAAACATGCTCATGGGGATTTTCCGGATATGTTGTTGTTTCTTCCGGCCTCATTTAAAATGTCTTAATAGTGTAGGTTTATTTTGTTTCACCTCTTGCCATGTTAAAACATTTAAACTTGTCTTGTAAATAACGAGAGTCAACTAAATAATTAAATGTGGTGTTTCGTCAATATGCAACTCGTTGCATATTGAGCTCCACTTAACTTGTAGTGTTGTTTGTGCACTTTGCCATGCCATGCATATTTAAACCGGACATGCATCATATTTGGATGTGCATCGTATGCCATGTTAATACTTGTGTGTTTACCGTGTTGTTTCTTTCTCTCCGGTTGCTTCTTTTGTTAGCTTCGGTTCCGTTCCGGAGTTGTGAGGATCCGCTCGACTGTTGCTCCGTCTGCTTCTTGGACCCGTTCTTCTCCCTTGTGGAATCCCAGGCAAGATGACCGAACCCGGATACCATTACTATTTTTTCCTATTGCTAGAGTATCGCTCTATAGTTTTGCCTCGATGCCCATGTCTTTCTTGTCAGCCTCCTACTTGTAACCATGAACCTGTTTAACCACCCTACCTATGCAAACCGTTGCTTGGCTAAGTACGCTTCGCTCAGCCCCTCTTATAGCATTGCTAGTTGCAGGTGAAGACCGAAGATGCTTGCTTCATGTTGAAGTTTTGGTTGGGTTTATATCACACTATATAAATGCTTAAAAAAATGAAATCATCTATATATTGGCAAGGGTGGAAGGCTAAGCCTTTTGCTTGGTGATTTGTTCGACTCATGCCGTTAGGATCCGTATAAGCCGGTGTTATGTTCCTTGATTATGCGTTCCTAACACGGTTGGGGTGTATGGGACCCCCTCGATAAACCGCTAAGTGCTAAGTCTTTTCCAGCAAGTCCCAACATTGGTACTATTTGCCTCATAAAACAACTTAAATAATTTAATTAATTGCATAGGGGGTCATGTCCCCGAGGATTCTTAATTTCTACATAGCAGGGGGGGCCAGTGCTGATGGTGTTGGTCCCAAACTAGAGCCACTTGCGGATACCACCCGGTTCGCTGGGATCTTCGGTATCTGTACGTACTGCTCATCCGGTCGTGGCCTGAGACTAGATACGCGCGGCTACTATCAGGGTGTCGGCACGCCGGGAGGATTTGCTGGATTAGCCTTACCTTAGTTCGGTTTAACTTGAGCACGGGATTCCGAGAATACTCGGGTCTTCCCACCTATGGAGTTGCGACTTCGCGGATCGTGGGCTTGTGATGGGCCAAGTTGGAACACCCCTGCAGGGTTTGAACTTTCGAAAGCCGTGCCCGCGGTTATGTGGCAGATGGGAGCTTGTTAATTCCGGTTGTAGATAACTTGACACAATGTTTCAATACACTACCAGCGTGTGTACCGTGACTGTCAATTTCCGAATAGGGATTCGGGAGTTGAACACGGCGGGGTTATGTTTGACCGGCTTTAGCTAGGATCACTTCGTGATCATCTTTCGACCGAGGCACTTCTCTTCTCGCTCTCTTTTGCGTAAGTTAGTGCTAGTTGCTGCTGCAGACTCTTGTTTGTTCCTTCACCTCTCGTTCTTTCTTCAGCCTTGTCCTCACCCAAGGCTTAAATAGTCTTGTTACCCGGAAACGGGATTGCTGAGTCCTCTGTGGCTCACAGTTACTTCACCACACCAGATGCAGGTTCAGCCGAGTTTGATGCAGGAGTTGGATCAGTTCTTCACCGGGAGCTCGTTGAAGAGTGTGGCCGTTTTCTTGTGACGTTTCGATGTTCAGTAGTGGTTTCTACTAGGATTCGATCCTGACCTGTGGCTTTATGTTGTTTTGGTATCTTTCTTTTGGATCTTACCCGTAGTCGGGCTGTGATGTTCTGAATGATGATTGCTTATGTAATGTATTGTGTGAAGTGGCGAGTGTAAGCCAACTATCTCCTTTTGCAATTTAATCCCTCTTTTACATGAGTTGTGCAAAGATACCAAACTTGAGATCATTCTAGGATGGGCTTATACCTTTAAGTCGTGCCTCGACACGTAGGAGGTATAGTCCCATCCTGGGCATTACAAGTTGGTATTCAGAGCCTTCTCCGACCTAGAAGCCCCCACTGATTGATCGAATCGTTGACGGTTGAGTCTAGGCACACACTGAAAACTTTTTGAGTCCTATATTATATCGGAGAGTAGGATTTCTTTGCTTCTCATCCCCTTTCTCTCTGGTGAGGACTCCTGACGATTACTCTTTTCTCTTCTACTTTCAAAAAAATGCACCAAAATTTTTTTTAGGATCCCGCGAGTATTCTGGGATTGTTTCGATGTTCTTGTGACAAGGATATTGTTCTCGATGCCTCCTGTTCCCGAGGAGTTGAGCTTCGGGGTATCATTGACACAAGCATATCGCGGCAGTACTAAATACTTAAGACGGCCGACATCGAAAATCTCTCCTATACGGCCAGTGGCAAGATAACCCCGACATCACCCAGTACTGGGGAGGTAGTTCGAGAGTATTGCCATAGCTTGTTATAGTGGATGCTTTTCGAAGGTCCGAGGTAAACAGTTTCCGAGAAAGACTGGTTATGTGTTGAAGGATG
Organism: Secale cereale; assembly: GCA_902687465.1. NCBI lineage: Eukaryota > Viridiplantae > Streptophyta > Magnoliopsida > Poales > Poaceae > Secale > Secale cereale. The sequence continues at coordinate 882,103,431 of LR738715.1, read as the reverse complement.
GATACACCTGGATGTAGGTTTAGAGTTGATTGCGCGGTGCTTCCCGTGTATCCCCAACACCTGATTGCATAACTGGAAACTTTCGGAAATCTATAGGTGGGTTCATCTAGTAGTTCTAGGCATTCTTCCAACGGATGCTCGATATGAAGTTTGGGGTTCTACATTGAGTGAAGTGGTTTTATGGACTTGTTCTGATCGGGAGTTGCATCTTAAAGGATCCTTGGCTATGCTGATCCGGGGATGACAAAACCCTTTTGTAACATGTTCCATGAGCTTTCAGCACAAAGATGTCGAACGAAACTTCTATCTTGTATTTGTTCTATCTGTTCCTTGTTCCTTTTTATTTTCTTTTTGCTCTCCAAGTGGCTTCTCGACTAGTTGATGTACCTGCGGAATTCATTCGTTCGATCCTCTGTTCGAATGATATTGTGAAGATCATGCTGCATATCTATCCTTTGTTCTTGTTTTGATTCTGGTATTCGAGTTGCTTCGATGTCAAATGTTGATTCCATACCTTCCTAATTGGTGTTCTCATATTTCTATGGGAGTGCTAATTCTTCTTGATCATCAAGATGGTCATGTTAATTCTTTTTCAACCGGTGTCCATTTTGTTCATCTCAAGTTGTCTTTGTTTTCCCCACCCTCCCACCCTTTTTCTTTATGGAGCCAGAAATTCTCAGATGAAGTATCCATTTTATTCATGTGATGTTTCTTCATTCTTTTCCTTCAATGTTCTTATCCGGTGTTTGATCGTGAAGATGCTCAAGAGCTTCAAGTTCATCATTCTTTTGTTCTCTAATTCTGCCGGTGGATGTAATTCAAGTTTTGGTATTGATCTTATCCTTTTTCCTCATTTCACAATGCTTTCTTATTCCGGTGCACCAATTAATCATTCTCCTCTTGCTATTCATATCCGGAGTGCTGAAGATTCATAATTCCATTCTTAATCCGTTCAAGCCATTTTGAGGATTATCATCTTATTCAATCCATTTAATTCAACTGGTGCAATATCTCTTAAGCAATCTTTTTTCTACGGTGATTTCTTTGAGTGGGCCCTAACCCACAGGTCTTTCCCAGGATCTTACCTGACTCTTCTATTTTTCCGGAGTTATACTCAATTCTTTTAAAGTGTGACGTAAGAATGATTTCCATCAGTCATATGCCTTCTCCAAGTTTAATTTCAAATTCTTTTCATCGTTGGTTCAACCTTTTAATTCTTCATTCCGGAGTGCTCAACAATTCTTCTTGGCATTTCTCGTCTTCATTCTCAACATTTGGAGACCGGAGAAGTGTTTCTCTTAAAATCTTGGCCCTTCTCTTGAAGATTCGTGGTTCTACCTTCTTGCCATCCTCATAGTTGTTTCAATTGTGAGGAATTCTTTTATACCCATCCGAAGCATTTCATGAATTTTTTTCTTTAAGATCCTCCGAAGGCCATCATTTCAGAAGATTCTTCGTTCTCAGTTTTCAACTTCGTCCTTCAACTATTCTTCATTGATGTCTCTTCGTTCGTCTCCATATTCTTACGGTGGTTCATTCAAGTTTTCTCTTCCTTCTTATCGTATTAATTCATTTGTTCTTTTCATAATCCTACCGGTGAGTCGTTCAAGACTATTCTTAGCTTGTGCTAGATCTCTCTTTAATTCTTTCCAACGAGAATAAGTAGTATGCCAAATCCTTTGGTTGTCATCAATTTAAATTGGTGAAGGAGATGCATGACATAATTCTTATTCTTATTCCTTCAAGGTGTTTTAATCCCTTCCTTCAGAGCTTGTTCATCATATCATATTCTCGGTTCTAAGTTGTTCATCTTGTTTTCCGGAGCTCCATGTTATTTCAATTATATCATTTCAAAGCTCAATCTAATTCATCGCAGGCCTTGAATCTTATTCTTTTCATCTTTCACTTCTCATGCTTTTGTTACCGGAGTTCTTCATGTTTCATCATGTTTTAATTCATCCTTGAAGTCTTCATCAAGATTCTTGTTGGAGCTCAAGCATTTTCATCATGCATTCCAATTGCAATCCTTTCTACCTTATCTTTGCAGATGGTGTTATGTCATTCTTGATAATTTTCCTTCATGTTTCATGATTCACAAGTTGTCAGGAATGAGATATTTAAAACCATCATTTTCTTTGTTCAAGAGATCTTTTCAACTCTTCAATTTATTCATTGGAGTTATCTTGGGTTGTATTTCACCTAAAAGCTTTTCCTAAGGATTGTTGCTAATTATGGTGCTTATAAATGACCCAAGTTCTTCAATTGTCATTCCGGTGAGATAAGTTTTTCATCTCCTTGTTGATCTCAATCCAAGCAATTCGTTCAGTTAGTGGCTGGTTGTCACCTCTTAATTTTGAGATGTTTTCCGTAAGCCCACAACGAGCTTATTCTTCTCGTTGTTGAAATTCCAACAACTCCGTTCAGCCCTTCTCCGTAAGGATGCTCTTTCAAATTCATTTTGGGAGAAGTTGTCTTTTTCTTCTCCGTTCTTTTCTTTCCAACGACCTATGCTATTCTTTCATTACCGGAGGCATTGTGATATTGCTCTCTTGGCACCATCATCTTGTTTTCTTTTCAAGATCATGTTCTTTCCCTTGCTTATCATTTAACCGGAGTATTGTATTCTTCATTCAAGTTCCGTCATCTTATCTAGTTTTGCCTATCTTTTTAACCGGAGTGCTGTCTGAATCTTTCTTACCCTTGTGCCATTATTTTAATTGTTTCGGAGGCAATGTGTTGTTGTTTTCATCAAGTATCATTCCATCTTCTCTAGTTCATGTTAATTCCTTCCATTTTTCAGACGGAGTGCTGTCCAAATTCTGTCATTCTTATTCCTTGGCTATACCGTTGCAGTTTCATAGTCGTTTGGTCCGTGAGCTCTCCTTTCATGTCTTTCAGCCTACAAGGTTCTCGATGTTCCTTGTTCCTCTTTTCTAACGGAGTTTCATATTCGTTCATCTCCGTTGCTTTCTTCTTTCATCTTGTTCAAACTCTCAAGGTTCTTTGGTTTCACTCGTCTGTCAAAGAAGCAACTTTGTCTTACCTCTTCCTCTTCCGTTTTACCCGGTGATATCTCTAGGATCTCGGGTCGAGATCCTCTGTTAGTGTGGGAGAGTTGTGAGGCCCGAGACCGACGTCCCAGAAGATTCCAGAAGCTTCCAGATGTTCCGGGGTTGCCCGTGTGTTCTTTTGTGCTTGTGTTTTTATTTTTGCATTGCATCATGTCATCATGCCATCATGTTATTTTATTTTTTGCATCTCAACCTAAATAAACCGTGTGGACCTTCGGTCCATTTAAATCGAGGGAAGGTGACTTCTCTTTATAACATATAAAAGTCTCCCATTATTTTAGGGAGCTATATAATAATATTCCATTCGTTTGGAATTACCTGCAACACACTTGCATAATTTCCCCATGACTCTTAATTCTAGTTTCACCTTCTAAACCTTGCCGGTATTTTCTTTCCGTTGTTTCGAGGCTCCTCCAAAATTCCGGACATTTTTGGACACTTCAATAATCTCGTCTTAGTTCAAACCTATTTGAATTATATTCAAATATGTTTGAATTATTTTTCCGTTCATGCCTTTTATATTTTTCTCGGACCGTGCTCATTTTATGACGGCCGAGAAAAAAATAACCTCTTGTGATACCTTTTGCCCTAACTCCACCTTCCTTTTCTTTCTCCTTGCCGTTTTTCTGTTTATTCTTAGAAAATAGCAAAACCCCTTCTTTTTTTTTCTCAGCCTCCAGGCCTCCTGGCCCGCAGAACTTCTCCTTCTCCCTCTGGGCCTTAGCCCCTCCAGCCCATCCCCCTGGCCCGCAGCAGCCAACCCTAGCCCGACAGCCAGCGACCGACCCCTCCTCTCGCTCGGCTCCCTCTTTTCCCTTCGACCGCCGCCACCTCTCGTCTCTGCATCGCCCGCTCGCTCGATCTTTTTCCCATCTCGCGAGCGCCCGATTTCCCCTCGATCTCCTCTGTCGCCGCACTTCCATCTCCCAGACCGATCCCTCGCCGTGGCCTGAGCCCCTCTCCTCCGCTCCTGAGGCCGCCCTGCCTTCTGCCTCCAGCCCGCGGCCAGGAGCCCAGGCCGGCGCCCCCCTTCCTTCCAGAGCGCCCGCGCCGGTCGGACCTGCTCCCTCCGTTCCCCTCGTCCTGCTGCCCTTTTGTTCTGTCCTGTGTGTCTGTTTTTTTTTTGTTTTTGTGTTGTCGTGTGCTGTTACAAATGTCCAGGCACCGTTCGTTGACCAAGTGGAGACCGGAGAAACGGAGATGCATCGAGTTCATCTTCGGTAAAACCGAACATCTACGGAAACGAGTACCCCTACGCTCGACGACCCTCATGTACCACGACACGTGACGTGAACGCCTACCGTTACCGAAGACTCGAGTACCACTACGTCCGACGACACGACAAGTACCCCTACACGGCGAAACGACCAAGTTCCACTACTTCCCACGACGACCGAGTACAACTACGACCGGGACCGAGACCGTCAAGTACATCTACGGCCCGAACGTCTACCGTCGCCCCGAGTACAACTACCGTCGCCGAGTACCACTACTTCCTCTACCGTCGCCGTGTACCACTACCGTCGCCCGAACGTCTACTTCCCTCTACGGCCGTGTACAACTACTTCCCCTACGTTCCTCGACGAACTCGAACCGTCCCGAAACGAGTGTTTCGAAGGTATAACCCTGAGTCGTGACCCGTGAGATGCTTGTTGTGTTGTATGAAATGTTCCCTTGTGTGCTTCGTGCCCGTTCCACCTTTTGTTATGTTCCTCGGTTGCCTCGCCACCGACTCGTGGGAACCCGGCAACGGGATCACCCCATCATCTTGTTCAACTCGTTCGCTCCACCTTTTGTTTTCCATCGGTCTCTTAACGAGATACCGGAACCGATATGATGCGTTGCATCATGTTCGGATCGTTGCCGTGGCACCCTTTCGTTCCACCACGGTGACAACACTTCAAATCCTCTTATGTTAACCTTTTAATAAAATTGCATAAACTTGATCATATCATCCGCATCATGTTAACAACCCTAAATGCTTAATTGTTGTTTGCTTATAATTTTTAAACATGCTCATGGGGATTTTCCGGATATGTTGTTGTTTCTTCCGGCCTCATTTAAAATGTCTTAATAGTGTAGGTTTATTTTGTTTCACCTCTTGCCATGTTAAAACATTTAAACTTGTCTTGTAAATAACGAGAGTCAACTAAATAATTAAATGTGGTGTTTCGTCAATATGCAACTCGTTGCATATTGAGCTCCACTTAACTTGTAGTGTTGTTTGTGCACTTTGCCATGCCATGCATATTTAAACCGGACATGCATCATATTTGGATGTGCATCGTATGCCATGTTAATACTTGTGTGTTTACCGTGTTGTTTCTTTCTCTCCGGTTGCTTCTTTTGTTAGCTTCGGTTCCGTTCCGGAGTTGTGAGGATCCGCTCGACTGTTGCTCCGTCTGCTTCTTGGACCCGTTCTTCTCCCTTGTGGAATCCCAGGCAAGATGACCGAACCCGGATACCATTACTATTTTTGCCTATTGCTAGAGTATCGCTCTATAGTTTTGCCTCGATGCCCATGTCTTTCTTGTCAGCCTCCTACTTGTAACCATGAACCTGTTTAACCACCCTACCTATGCAAACCGTTGCTTGGCTAAGTACGCTTCGCTCAGCCCCTCTTATAGCATTGCTAGTTGCAGGTGAAGACCGAAGATGCTTGCTTCATGTTGAAGTTTTGGTTGGGTTTATATCACACTATATAAATGCTTAAAAAAATGAAATCATCTATATATTGGCAAGGGTGGAAGGCTAAGCCTTTTGCTTGGTGATTTGTTCCACTCATGCCGTTAGGATTCGTATAAGCCGGTGTTATGTTCCTTGATTATGCGTTCCTAACACGGTTGGGGTGTATGGGACCCCCTCGATAAACCGCTAAGTGCTAAGTCTTTTCCAGCAAGTCCCAACATTGGTACTATTTGCCTCATAAAACAACTTAAATAATTTAATTAATTGCATAGGGGGTCATGTCCCCGAGGATTCTTAATTTCTACATAGCAGGGGGGGCCAGTGCTGATGGTGTTGGTCCCAAACTAGAGCCACTTGCGGATACCACCCGGTTCGCTGGGATCTTCGGTATCTGTACGTACTGCTCATCCGGTCGTGGCCTGAGACTAGATACGCGCGGCTACTATCAGGGTGTCGGCACGCCGGGAGGATTTGCTGGATTAGCCTTACCTTAGTTCGGTTTAACTTGAGCACGGGATTCCGAGAATACTCGGGTCTTCCCACCTATGGAGTTGCGACTTCGCGGATCGTGGGCTTGTGATGGGCCAAGTTGGAACACCCCTGCAGGGTTTGAACTTTCGAAAGCCGTGCCCGCGGTTATGTGGCAGATGGGAGCTTGTTAATTCCGGTTGTAGATAACTTGACACAATGTTTCAATACACTACCAGCGTGTGTACCGTGACTGTCAATTTCCGAATAGGGATTCGGGAGTTGAACACGGCGGGGTTATGTTTGACCGGCTTTAGCTAGGATCACTTCGTGATCATCTTTCGACCGAGGCACTTCTCTTCTCGCTCTCTTTTGCGTAAGTTAGTGCTAGTTGCTGCTGCAGACTCTTGTTTGTTCCTTCACCTCTCGTTCTTTCTTCAGCCTTGTCCTCACCCAAGGCTTAAATAGTCTTGTTACCCGGAAACGGGATTGCTGAGTCCTCTGTGGCTCACAGTTACTTCACCACACCAGATGCAGGTTCAGCCGAGTTTGATGCAGGAGTTGGATCAGTTCTTCACCGGGAGCTCGTTGAAGAGTGTGGCCGTTTGCTTGTGACGTTTCGATGTTCAGTAGTGGTTTCTACTAGGATTCGATCCTGACCTGTGGCTTTATGTTGTTTTGGTATCTTTCTTTTGGATCTTACCCGTAGTCGGGCTGTGATGTTCTGAATGATGATTGCTTATGTAATGTATTGTGTGAAGTGGCGAGTGTAAGCCAACTATCTCCTTTTGCAATTTAATCCCTCTTTTACATGAGTTGTGCAAAGATACCAAACTTGAGATCATTCTAGGATGGGCTTATACCTCTAAGTCGTGCCTCGACACGTAGGAGGTATAGTCCCATCCTGGGCATTACAATCTGCCTCCTCTTGAAGTCCTCAAACGGAAAAATTCCTCAGTTTACGGAAAAGGCAAAGCTGCAATCATTGATGAAGGAATTCGTCCATTGGATGGTCAATTTCGCAAAGGTGCATCCTACTCGACCAATGATGACACTGCTACTCATGACTCTGCTGCCAATGCCTCAAGGCAAAATCCTCAAGCCCTAGCTCCAAGGGTGATGACTGATCATGAGCTACTCCTCAGTCTTCATCAGAAGGTCGATCGCAACCATAAATGGGTCAAGAGGCAGTTTGGTTCAATTCTTCACAACATGACTGCTACATATAATGTAATGAAGAAAAACCACTACTACCTCCATGAAGTTTTCAATCGCACCTGGGCTGTTATGTCTCATCTCTAAAGCGAAGAAGATCTGAAGAAATGGGCTTCAAGGAAGACTTTGACTGGTCTCAACCTCCAGCGAAGAAATTCAAGAAAGTCAAAGTTCCTTCCTTGGTGGCCAACTCATATTCTTCATCACGCGAGACCGATGAGTATGAAGATTTGGACGACACTGCGGCAGACCCTTCTCCAACAACCAACCCCACCAACACTGGCGCTCCTCCATCGTCTTCGTGATATTCTTCAGGGGCGTTAGTCCTCACTTTTCATCCATTTTGGTCATTCAATGACGAAGGGGGAGAAATTTGAGTTAGCCTTCAAGCGGGTTGATAATCCACAAGTATAGGGGATCGCAACAGTTTTCGAGGGTAGAGTATTCAAACCAAATTTATTGATTCGACACAAGGGGAGCCAAAGAATACTCTCAAGTATTAGCAGTTGAGTTGTCAATTCAACCACACCTGGAAGACTTAATATCTGCAGCAAAGTATTTAGTAGCAAAATAGTATGGAAGTAACGGTAACAGCAGCAAAAGTAACAGTAGTAGTTTTGTAGTAATTGTAACAGTGGCAGCGGAAAAGTCACTAAGCAAAGAACAACATGGGAAAAGCTCATAGGCATTGGATCAGTGATGGATAATTATGTCGGATGCGATTCCTCATGTAATAGTTATAACATAGGGTGACACAGAACTAGCTCCAGTTCATCAATGTAATGTAGGCATGTATTCCGAATATAGTCATACGTGCTTATGGAAAAGAACTTGCATGACATCTTTTGCCCTACCCTCCCGTGGCAGAGGGGTCCTATTGGAAACTAAGGGATATTAAGGCCTCCTTTTAATAGAGTGCCGGACCAAAGCATTAACACTTAGTGAATACATGAACTCCTCAAACTACGGTCATCACCGGGAGTGGTCCTGATTATTGTCACTTCAGGGTTGCCGGATCATAACACATAGTAGGTGACTATTTACTTGCAAGATAGGATCAAGAACTCACATATATTCATGAAAACATAATAGGTTCATATCTGAAAGCATGGCACTCGGGCCCTAGTGAGAAGCATTAAGCATGGCAAAGTCATAGCAACATCAATCTTAGAACATAGCGGATACTAGGGATCAAACCCTAACAAAACTAACTCGATTACATGATGAATCTCATCCAACCCATCACCGTCCATGCTACTGTCTTGTTATGCTTGCACCTGAGTATCTATTCTGCTGCTAAGTAGTTCGTTGCTTAGGAAATTTCTCAGCTAGACTTTCCCCAGTGACGAATTTATAAAAATCGCCTATTCACCCCCCTCTAGTCGATATAACGCACTTTCAAAGTCGAATAATTTCGTCGGCATCAACAATTATTTGGAGAACATTATTTCGGGATCATTACTAAAGACACATTATTTAGGGTACATTATTGGGGAAACAAAAGAAATTGAACATTTATTTGGGGAACAATTATTAAAGAAAAGAAAGAAATAATGTTCCCTCAATAATGTTCTTAAAAAGCACTAAATGTTTTTCAAAATAAAAGTTCTTTGAAATTTTAAAATGTTCTTCAAGTAAAATAATTTTTCCCCAGCATAAAAAATTATTTGGGGACCGTTATTAAAGAAACATTATTCAGGAAACATTATTGAGGGAACAAAATAAATTGAACATTTATTTGAGGAATATTATTAATGGGACATTTTTGAAAGAACATTAAAAAATGATAATTGATAAATGCTCCTTTGGCTAAACAAAATTTCCTTGAAGAAAAAAAGTTTACTACAAGAATATAATAATGTTCCAGGAATAATGTTCCCTAAATATTTTTATAAAAAATCACTAAATGTTTTTGAAAAAAATAATGTTCTTTGAAATTTATAAATGTTCTTCAAGTCAAATAATTTTTCCTCGGCATCAACAATTATTTGGGGAACATTATTTGGGGACCATTATTAAAGAAACAATATTCAGGGAACATTATTGGGGGAACAAAAGGAATTGAAGATTTATTTAGGGAACATTATTAAAGGGACATTTTTGAATAAACATTAAAAAATGATAATTGCATAGTGTTCCTTTTGGTTAACAAGATTTCGTTGGAGAAAAATGTTTACTACGTTCTGAATGTAATAATGTTCCTTGAATAATGTTCCATCAATAACGTTCTAAGAAATCAGTAAATGTTTAACAAAATAAATAATGTTCTCTGGAGTGTAAAAATGTTCTTCATGTCCAATAATTTCTCCGGCATGAACAATTATTTGGAGAACATTATTTGGGGACCATTATTAAAGACACATTATTTAGGGAACATTATCGGGGGAACAAAAGAAATTGAACATTTATTTGGGGAACAATTATTAAAAGAAAAAGAAAGAAATAATGTTCCCTCAATAATGTTCCTTGCATAATGTTCTTAAAAAAGAACTAATTTTTTTAAAATGTTCTTTGAAATTTAAAATGTGCTTCAAGTCAAATATTTTTTCCTTGGCATAAACAATTATTTGGGGAACATTATTTGGGGACAATTATTAAGGAAACATTATCCAGGGAATATTATTGGGGGAGCATATGAAATTGAACATTTATTTTGGGAACATTATTAAAAGGACTTTTTGTAATGAACATTAAAAAATAATAATTGAATAATGTTCCTTTGGGTCAATAAAATTTCCTTGAAGAAACAAAGTTTACTACAAGAATTTAATAATGTTCCTGGAATAATGTTCCCTCAATATTGTTCTAAAAAATCACTAAATGTTTTTGAAAAAATTATGTTCTCTGAAATTTATAAATGTTCTTCAAGTCAAATAATTTTCCCTCGGGATCAACAATTATTTCGGAAACATTATTTGCAAACAATTCTTCATGATAGTGATGATACTATTAAATTGAATGTTCTTCTTGCCATTACCGAGATACTGAGACCTAAGCTGTAACACTCTAGCCACGACAACTGGATCTGTATTGTCCAGATGAAAAGGCACAGAACCAGAACGGATCCCGAAAACCTGAATTACCATGTCTCTTCTTAGATGAATTATTTTATCACCCTTTCTGAAAACTCTAGTCCCTTTGCAATTTAAGTGGTCCACAGCCCATTGAAGAATTGGTATGGGAACCATTTAGTGAGGATGAAATTTTAGAAGATTATCGAGCTCATATTTCCTAACAAACGACTTTGATTATCACTTAAATCAGAAATTTCCTTATGCCACCTGATGGTACAAAACATGTGCTTGATGGTACTAGCGGGATATTTGTAAAGAGAACTCACAAAAGAGCCTTCATGTTTTTTTACCTCCTCCAAGACACGTTCATCTTGTTTAATATTTTTATTTTTGTAAGTTGACCCTTTGCCTTTTCCATTTTTGTTGTCCAGCCATGAGAAATAAACCATCTTCTTACGAATTAGTTCGGATCCACACAATTAAATTAAATTGACACGAGCACCATACAACAAGATAAGTCGGCCATATCCTGTAAAGGGGACTCAAAGCAGTAAGGGAAGAAAAATAGCATAATTTAAAAATGCAGTTTATGGACCCAATAAGATGATTTTTGTTGTTGTAACGAAATGGCTCATGCTAAGTCTAGATGTGTCAGATCACCATCTGCTTGTATTTGGTGATGCTAGTCCCTGTGCCGCCAGCCGCAAGCTAGGTTATCGGACCATCCTTGCGTGTCCGTGATGGTCCCCTTCCCCAACCTTATGAAAACTACCTAGTGTTTGATGCTGCCCGTGATGGTCCCCTTCTCCATCAACTAAAATTACTAAGAGGTACTTCCAATGTCAGCAATCCAATTACCTACGAACAAGCTTCTCTACTGTTGCTTTATAAAAATGACCTACATATTACTAGGGTCCGCATATAATGAGCTCTACTTGATCTGGACATGGAATAAGGGTTATTTTTTCTCTTCCATAACTGATATTTACATCATCACACTAGAAGCCGACTAGCCGATGCACATTTAAATACGACCATTGCAACATGTTTTAATGGGTGGACTCACATATCCTTCAAGTGCACCAGCCCTCGGTCGTGCAAGCCTTCATTTGGCATTATAATGAAACTGTTAGAGCCATCGCTCCAACAAGATGATGGTGTTTGATACTTGTTTGAGACGATGCTTACCCGATTCACCATTTGCTCAGTTCGGGATTCGGGTTCGTGTATTGGAATGCGATAAGGGGTATACTTCTCCGGTTCGTGAATCGGGCATTGAGTTGGCGAATCGGTGTGATATGATTCAGGAATAGGAGTAGCACATAGACTCACAGATACTAAGAAAATGACCATTGATTATAGTGACAAAATAAAATAGATAACAAGGGAAATGTCTCATATGTTAATCATGGTCTGCAAGTCACATACCAGTGCTATCGTCAACCCTATGAGACCAAGCACTCGTCAAACCCACCGCAACATGCTCCTATGGATTCCATCCCATGTCCTCTAATGTACCACGCGACCTCTAGCTCCACCATGTTGATAGCAAAATTTCGTCGCCCATCCTCCTATTGTCATACCTCCTTGGTGCTTCTTCGCACCGTGCCACCAACCTTTTGGTTATCAAGGATGGCCTCAATGCTGAATCGACGATCATAGAGGTTGTGCTTAAATGTCGATGGAACCAGGACTGCCAAGTGGCAGGAAGCAGCAGAATCAGATAGTGATGGCAGCATCTATTGGGGAACGTAGTATTTTAAATTTTTCCTACGATCACGCAAGATCTATCTACCAGATGCATAGCAACGAGAGGGAAGAGTGTGTCTACGTACCCTCGTAGACCGGAAGCGGAAGCGTCAAGTGACGCGGTTGATGTAGTCGAACTTCTTCGCGATTCAACCGATCAAGCACCGAACGTACGGCACCTCCGCGTTCAGCACACGTTCAGCTTGATGACGTCCCATGAGCTCTTGATCCAGTTGAGCTTCACGGGAGACTTTCGTCAGCACGACGGCGTGGTGACGGATATGATGTATCTACCGGCGCAGGACTTCGCCTAAGCACTGCGACGGTATGACCGAGGTGTGTTTCTGTGGAGGGGGGCACCGTACACGGCTGGAACAATTCAACTTGTGTCTCCTAGGGTGCCCCCCTACCCCCGTATATAAAGGACCAAGGGAGAGGCCGGCCCTAGAGGGGGCGTGCCAAGTGTGGGGAGTCCTACTAGGACTCCCAAGTCCTAGTAGGATTCCCCTTTCCTTTTCGGAGTAGGAGAGAAGGAAAGAGGGGGAGAGGGAGAAGGAAAAGGGGGCTGCACCCCTTGTCCAATTCGGACCAGAAGGGGGGCGCGCGCCTCCTTCCTTTTGGCCTCTCTCTTCTATTCCCGTAACTCCCCGGTACTCCGAAAATACCCGAATCACTCGGAACCTTTCCGATGTCCGAATATAGTCGTCCAATATATCGATTTTTGATATCTCTGTACCTAGTTCAATCTCGTTACCGGCAAGTCTCTTTACTCGTTCCGTAAGACATCATCTCGTGACTAACTCATTAGTCTTTTTGCTTGCAAGGCTTATTATGATGTGCATTACCGAGAGGGCCCAGAGATACCTCTCCGACACTCGGAGTGACAAATCCTAGTCTTGATCTATGCCAACACCACGAACACTTTCGGAGACACCTGTAGAGCATCTTTATGATCACCCAGTTACGTTGTGACATTTGATAGCACACAAGGTGTTCCTACGGTATTCGGGAGTTGCATAATCTCATAGTCATAGGAACATGTATAAGTCATGAAGAAAGCAATAGCAGTAAAACTAAACGATCATAGTGCTAAGCTAACGGATGGGTCTTGTCCATCACATCATTCTCCTAATGATGTGATCTCGTTGATCAAATGACAACTCATGTCTATGGTTAGGAAACATAACCATCTTTGATCAATGAGCTAGTCTAGTAGAGGCATACTAGGGACACTCTGTTTTGTCTATGTATTCACACATGTACTAAGTTTCCGGTTAATACAATTCTAGCATGAATAATAAACATTTATCATGATATAAGGAAATATAAATAACAACTTTATTATTGCCTCTAGGGCATATTTCCTTCAGTCTCCCACTTGCACTAGAGTCAATAATCTAGCTCACATCGCCATGTGATTTAATATCGATAGTTCACATCGTTATGTGAATAACACCCATAGTTCACATCGCCATGTGACCAACACCCAAAGGGTTTACTAGAGTCAATAATCTAGTTCACATCGCTATGTGATTAATACCCAAGAGTAATAAGGTGTGATCATGTTTTGCTTGTGAGAGAAGTTTAGTCAACGGGTCTGTCACATTCAGATCCGTATGTATTTCGCAAATTTCTATGTCTACAATGCTCTGCATGGAGCTACTATAGCTAATTGCTCCCACTTTCAATACGCATCCAGATTGATACTTAGAGTCATCTGGATTTAGTGTCAAAGCTTGCATCGGCGTAACCCTTTACGATGAACTCTTTATCACCTCCATAATCGAGAAACATTTCCTTAGTCATCCAGTTACTAAGAATAATTTTGACCGCTGTACAGTGATCTACTCCTGGATCACTATTGTACCCCCTTGACAAACTCATGGCAAGGTACACAACATGTTTGGTACACAGCATGGCATACTTTATAGAACCTATGGCTGAGGCATAGGGAATGACTTTCATTCTCTCTATATTTTTCTGCCGTGGTCTAGCTTTGAGTCTTACTCAACTTCACACCTTACAAGTCAGGAAAGAACTCCTTCTTTGACTGATCCATTTTGAACTTCTTCAAAATCTTATCAAGGTATGTACTCATCGAAAGTCTTATCAAGCGTCTTGATCTATCTCTATAGATCTTGATGCCCAATATGTAAGCAGCTTCACCAAGGTCTTTCTTTGAAAAACTCCTTTCAAACACTCCTTTATGCTTTCCAGAAAATTCTACATCATTTCCGATCGACAATATGTCATTCACATATACTTATCAGAAAGGTTGTAGTGCTCCCACTCACTTCTTGTAAATATAGGCTTCACCGTAAGTCTGTATAAATCTATATGCTTTGATCAACTTATCAAAGCGTATATTCCAACTCTGAGATGCTTGCACCAGTCCATAGATGGATCGCTGGAGCTTGCACATTTTGTTAGCACCTTTAGGATTGACAAAAACCTTCTGGTTGCATCATATACAAGTCTTCTTTAATAAATCCATTAAAGAATGCAGTTTTGTTATCCATTTGCCAGATTTCATATAATGCGGCAATTGCTAACATGATTCGGACAGACTTAAGCATCGCTACGGGTGAGAAAGTCTCATCGTAGTCAACTCCTTGATCTTGTTGAAAAACTTTCGCAACAAGTCGAGCTTTGTAAACAGTAACATTACCGTCAGCGTCAGTCTTCCTCTTGAAAATCCATTTATTTTCGATGGCTTGCCGATCATCGGGCAAGTCAACCAAAGTCCACACTTTGTTCTCATACATGGATCCCATCTCTGATTTCATGGCCTCAAGCCATTTTGCGATATCTGGGCTCATCATCGCTTCCTCATAGTTCGTAGGTTCACCATGGTCCAGTAACATGACTTCCAGAACCGGGTTGCCGTACCACTCTGATGCGGAACGAACTCTGGTTGATCTACGAAGTTCAGCAGAAACTTGATCTGAAGTTTCATGATCATCATCATTAGCTTCCTCACTAATTGGTGTAGGAATCACTGGAACTAGTTTCTGTGATGTTCCACTTTCCAATTCGGGAGAAGGTACACTTACCTCATCAAGTTCTACTTTCCCCCCACTCACTTCTTTCAAGAGAAACTCCTTCTCTAGAAAGGATCCACTCTTAGCAACAAAGACCTTGCCTTCGGATTTGTGATAGAAGGTGTACTCAACAGTTTCTTTTGGGTATCCTATGAAGATTTACTTCTCCGATTTGGGTTCGAGCTTATCATGTTGAAACTTTTTCACATAAGCATCGCAGTCCCAAACTTGAAGAAATGACAGCTCATGTTTCTCGTCAAACCACAGTTCATACGGTGTCATCTCCACGGATTTAGATGGTGCCTTATTTAACGTGAATGTAGCTGTCTCTAATGCATAACCCCAAAAGCGATAGTGGTAGATCGATAAGAGACATCATCGATCGCACCATATCTAATAAAGTACGGTTATGACGTTCGGACACACCATTACACTGTGGTGTTCCAGGTGGCGTGAGTAGTGAAACTATTTCACATTTTTTTTACTGAAGGCCAAACTCGCTAACTCAAATATTTTACCTCTACGATCATATCGTAGAAACTCTTATTTTCTTGTTACGATGATTCTCCACTTCACTCTGAATTTCTTTGAACTTTTCAAATGTTTCAGACTTGTGCTTCATTAAGTAGATATACCCATATCTGCCCAAATCATCAGTGAAGGTCAGAAAATAACGATACCCGCCGCGAGCTTCAACACTCATTGGTCCACATACAGCTGTATGTATGATCTCCAACAAATATTTTGCTCGCTCCATTGTTCCGGAGAACGGAATTTTAGTCATCTTGCCCATGAGGCATGGTTCGCAAGCACCAAGTGATTCATAATCAAGTTGTCGTGGAAATAGCACGGCAGATGTCCGGTTTAGCGGACTTGAAGATGGAACCATCACACGGGTTAACTTGAAGGGGTTCATAGCACACGAAAGACACAGAGGGTTTATACTAGTTCGGCCCCTTCGATGAAGGTAAAAGCCTACGTCTAGTTGGTTTGGTATTGCTTGGGCGTCGGATTACAGGGAGCGGATTCGCTTGCCTGTGCCTCGACGGGTTGATTGTTGCTTGTCCTGAACCGTCGCCGGGTCGTCCCTTTATATAGAGGGTACGCCTGGTCCGGTTTACGGAGTCCCGAGGCCGGCTCATACTTGTGTCCGCCTCGGTCTCTGTCTTTTCTTCCTTATCTCTCAAGTTACATCACGAGGCGGTTTACAAACCTTAATTCTACGCATGGGCCCTAAGATCTTATGGGCCGTAGCCTTTACTAAATATTACCAACGAGTATAATGTAACAAAGCCGGTTTACACTAGCCGGTTTATACCTGCTAGTCATATCCCTGACATTAGGCCCCAGAATGATTTGAACTTGTTCATATCAGTCTTCTCTTGTATAATTTTCTTCTGTCTTCACATTCTTGTAAACCGGCTCTGACGTCATCTTCAAGGATCATTAAATCTGACCGTGACATCACCTCCGCATTTAACGCCGCGAGCTGTACTGTAGCTTGTTTTAAGGGTTATCCCGAAAATCGAGGCGTCAGAGGATCTTTATCCGATCCTTTGCCTCCTCGAATCCCGCACCTGTCGCTTCGGATCTGACTCTCCCTTATAAATACCGCTGTCCCCATTCATTATCTTCTTCCTGTTCTTTCTTCTTCCTCCGTCGCTCGACTCCATCGTCGCCCGAGCTCGAAACGCCGCCGTCAACTGCTGCATCCAAGTCCTCGCTGGCCGCTGCATCACCCTGAGTTTGACCAGAGAACCTCCGCCGCTGAACCTTGCTATTCTAGGTACGTCTTTCTTCTTCATTACAGATCTGTGACTTCTAGGGTTTCTTCTCACGCCCCCGCCATTAGAGTCTCAATGGAAGCTTTTAAGCCGATAGTTTTCAGTAACCTTTACCTTTTAGATCTTGCCCTTTAAACTGTACTTTTACCCTGCTGTAAATGTTTCAGATCTTCGTCGTTCTTGTTTAACCTGTAGATTTACCCGCTCTGTATAAAGCCCTTGTAGTTCTTCCCGTATACTCTTACATTTGTTTCTCTTTTCCTGGTATGCTCAGATCTATTCCACCTTAGCGGTCTTTAAAAACCTGTTTTTCTCCTCGGTAGATCTGCTAAGTATGTTCCGGTTTAACTGTTACGCCCTGTTCTTGCGAAACTTTATAATTTAAACGCGACGGTTTAGCCGTTCCCCTTCAACTGCCATGAACCGGAAATGGTGTAGCTTGCTGTAATTGCCGGTTTAACAATGCCATTAGTCCTCAGTCAAACCGTTGCGTAACTTTCATAGATAGTTTCCGGTTTATACTGTTGTATCTTCATAATCCGTTTTCTGCACTTTATCTTTTCCAGTACTTGTGTTTTCGTTGCAATGGCCAAGCAGTATGTCTCTTGCGATTGGGTCCCTTCTATCATTACTGAGGAAGATTTGGTCAAGATTTCTGAAATTGGAACGTTAGGCCCTCAGTCTGTTTTGAAGTGGCGGGCCCCGGGGAATGAATGTCCTCCTACTCCCAGGTCCGGGGAGGTCATTGTGTTCTTTGATCACATATCTCGAGGCTTCTCTCCCCCCGGTTCAAAGTTTTTCCGGGATGTTCTTGCTACCTTCCAACTCCACCCACAGGACATTGGACCCAACTCTGTTTCAAACATCTGTGACTTCCAAGTGTTTTCGGAGGCATATCTGCAAGAAGAACCGTCCGTCGATTTGTTCCGGGACTTCTTTCACTTAAACCGGTGCATAGAGTTCACCAGCGGACCACATCAGGAGCTTGGTGGCGTTAGTATTCAGAAAAGGAGAGACGTTGTTTTTCCTCACGTCGCTTTACACACTCATCCAAAGGACTGGAACAAGTCATGGTTTTATTGCATTGATACTTCTCCAGAGGGGGAGAACCCTTTGCCGGGTTACCGTGAAACCCGTATTCCGGAGGATCATCCTTTACCACAACGGCTCGGCGCTGTTGAACGGACCCGGTTTTCATCACAGCTCTCCAAGTTAAGAGCCTTCATAGCTAATGGTTTGATTGGAACTGATTTTCTACGCTGTTGGTTGTCTTGGAGCATCCTTCCCTTGAGCTGGCGATCACAGCTGATGTGCAAATATTCTGGCAAACCGGATGATCCCCAAAGGTTTACCAAGGAAAAACTCTCTGAATCGGAAGTTATAGAATCAGCCAAGAAAATTCTCAATGTTTCCTTGGCTGACTACAGCAAGGTCGGGTTAGCTCCTTATTATAAGAAGAACAAGCTGCCTGCAGTAAGTTTTACCTTGCCCTGTATTCGTAATCCGTTTCTTTAAACCGTCTTTCAATTGTCTTTCTTTCTTTTGATTAGGCTGATGACCCTTTCTGGAAGAGAAAACCTCAGGAGAAAACCGGCAAACAAGCTCGCTGGAAAACCTTTGCAAATAAGAAACGGAAAGCAGCTGTTGACGCCGGTTCTCCCACTGGAGATGATGATCCGGATTCCGAGGTATGCTTTAATCCGGTTTAGATTTTGCTTTCTTGATCTTGTAACTGTATCTAACGATAACTTTTCCACAGGAGTTGCCTGAAGGTGATAATCCGGCCGAAGTTGAGATAACCATTCTTTCTTCTGATTCAGAACCTCTTCCACAAAAAAGTCGTCGGACCGTCCGGAAATACCAATTTTCTCACCCTTATGCTCAGTTGGACCCTAACTTTATTTCGAAGAAGCAACAGCACGAAGCTCTTCGCCGGACCACTCGCCATAGCGGCCTGGCGGTGGAATCATCCGGGATTTCTTTAACTCCGGCTCGAAAGCGTCGTGCTGAGGTGATACTTTCTCCGACTCTCCTTCATCCCAAGGCCGGGCTTATCCGAAAACATCTTAAACCGTCTGACCCTGATTATCAGGAAACTCCACTGTCTTCTTCTGGTGAATCGACCGCCACACAGCTTCCTCCATTGAAAACTGTCCCAGGGTAACTTTCTCACCTTTCCGGTTTATGATCCCTTTTGCTTTATAATGTCAACTCATTTTGCACTCTTTCCAGCAAACCAAAACCCAGCAAGAAGCCCAAGGCAAACAAGCCTACTGCTGAGACCATTGCAGATGATCCGGCTGCTGATCCGGCAACAACTGTTCCTTCAGAGAACGATCCCATAGCTCCTCTTGACGACCCTGCGCCTACAGATCATATCTCTGCTCCTGAGAATCCTACTGCTGAAGATGCCCATAATCCGCCAAGTCCGGCCTGGGTCAATTCTCCTCAGATTAATCCGGCGTCTCCCAATCCGGCTCAAACTGCCTCTCCCCCAAATGTACCTGCTTCTCCGGATGTTGTGGTAACTGGGACTGCCTTTGTTGCTCCAGCTGAGCCCACCGTTTTAGCCAAACATACGGCTAAAACGGAAAAGCTATCTAAAGAGAAGGGGAAATGGAGTACTGAGATATCCAGTCTTTCCGATATGAGCCCCCAAGAAATTCACTCTGGGTATCTAAACCGGCTCCACAGCAGCCGAGATTATGAAGCAAGCCTGGTTAACTTAATGAGGGAGAAGTATGAGGTAAACCTCTTCTTTCTGACTTTGTACCTTTGATGTGTTTCAATCCCATAACAGCCCCCAAGTTCCGGTTTAGCTGCGTGCTTAAGGTGAACCGGAACTTTGTAGATTGAACAATTGATCTTTACATTAGCCCCCAAGTATCAAGTAGATAACTTGTTTATGTATTTGATACTTGTGAAAATTTTTGATGATACTTCAACCATCCATTAGCCCCCAAGTGTCAAGTAGACAACTTGTTTGTGTGCTTGAGACTTGTAATCTTTGAATTGCTGGTACTTATTGCTTCAACTGCCATTAGCCCCCAAGTGTCAAGTAGACAACTTGTTTGTGTGCTTGAGACTTGCTTGATTTTTACCTCTTGTCTTTTAACTGTGCTTGCAGGCTGAGTTAACCCGGAACACTACTGAAATTGATGAACTTCGGAGCCGTCTCGCTGACACAGAATCTGCCGCTTCAAAGGCTAAAAAAGATCTTCAGGTGAGTTTAAAGACTGCTGAAGATCTGAAGAAATACTTTGAAGAAGAGCGGACCGCTTTTGAGGTCCAAAAGAAAGATCTGGAGAAGAGGGTTCAGGACGCTGAAGGGGCACTTAACCCTGTTAGAGAAGAATTGACCGGTTTAAAGCAGCAGGTTGAAATGATGACCACTGCAATCTTTGGTAAGTATAATCTGAACTCCCGGTTTATCCCTGTAATGTTCTATCTGTGCCGGTTTAACCATTATATCTGTGTGCAGGTCGCCGTGTCTCCCATCTTGGGGATGACTTGCGGAAGAAGCTTAAAGCATGTTACACATTGGTCGAGCAGTTGT
Source organism: Secale cereale (assembly GCA_902687465.1). NCBI lineage: Eukaryota > Viridiplantae > Streptophyta > Magnoliopsida > Poales > Poaceae > Secale > Secale cereale. The sequence goes on along the minus strand of LR738715.1, from coordinate 882,082,845 downwards.
ATTCCGGCGCTCAGAGGATCATCAGTGCCACTTCCTTTGGTAAACCGGCCCCTACAACGATCCAAGACACGTTGAACAAGCTATCTGTTTTGCCGGCTCGCCTTGAAGAAGTCAAAAAATCTGCTGCTCGGGGTGGTGCTCTTCTGGCCCTTACCAGGGCTAAGGCTTGGGTCCTGGATCTTGATCCGGAGGAGGCTTTAACCGGATTTACAGATACAAAAGATGACGGCTCAGCCTTTACCGCAAAGGATCTCTATGCCTTGACGAAGGAGATGCGTCCCCTCGCCAGCAAGCTTGCAGCTGAATCTGACTTGTCCAGATATCATCCGGGATACATTTTACAAAATGAACGGGTGGAGCGACCGGTCTATGATACCGTCAACTTAATTCCGCCGGTTCGTCCTCACACCTTTGCTCCTGACATTGAACCTTCTGAACTTATCAACGACGAGATGTATTTCCGGGCCTTGATGAAGATTGACTGGCATGCGCTGGACTTCCAACCGCTTCAAGAAGATGAAGAAGTTCTGGATCAAGGTGATGGCCAGCCGTCTCAACAAGGAGGAGCATAACTTTAAAACTTCATTGCTGTAATCGCAGTTTGTGTTTCACCAAACAATATTTCCAAACCGTCGGGCTTGCTATGCCTTATAATAGGATAGCTAAACTTGATCTGCTTTATTACGGATATTCGGTCTTTCTCTACGTGGAATATTTGCTGTTTGAAAATGTTGTCTGATATTGTTTGTCTTGCATATCTTCTATTTCTGCAGAAATAATACTGAAAATATGTCCTAGTGGCTTACCACTGGACGGATTAAATTGTTCTCTAAAAACGACAAATAAGTATATCTTTATACCATTAATGACTTTATACCTGAGATCATATACGCCCAACATTATTAATCCGGTATAACCTTAAAGTCGCTTGATCAAGACCTTCATGGATCCAATTAAAAATTCGAAACACTCCGGTTCATCTTGATGATAAATTCCGGTTTATCTTGCTCTTCAAAACTTTGTTCGGAAATTTGTAGCTTTTTGCCTGATATATGATCCGGATTATAATGAACACCGGTTTACTCATGCTGGTATTCATCATCCAGACTTTTCACTTTATAGATATGTGGTCAGCTTCTGTAGCTGTTCCACTCCGGTTTAAAAGGTTATAAAACACAAACACCAAAAAGATGCAAATTTTGCAAATAAGACCATGTAGTCGAGGCTTTTTAAGAGCTGCCAGGCTCAAAGCAAGGTTCAGCCAATCAATGGGACGTGGTTTGTCCAACACTCCCAGAGGGCCTAGCCAATCACTGAACGTGGCATTATCCAACTTTTCAGAGGGCCGAAAGAACCGCAAATAAAAATTGAGCCAATCGATGGGACGTGGTTTGTCCAACACTCCCAGAGGGCCTAGCCAATCACTGAACGTGGCATTATCCAACTTTTCAGAGGGCCGATAGAATTACAAAACTGATCCGATCACTGGGAGTGGGCGTTACCACTCCCAGAGGGCCTCCAGGGTTCCTCCTGAACCGGTGGGTCAATTTAAACCAATCACTGAACGTGGATTTATCCAACTTTTCAGAGGGTCTCCAGGGTTCCTCCTGAGCTGGTAGGTCAATTATGACGCCTCCTCTCCTTGAACCGGATATGGTCTCATGTTTTTTTTGGATAGTTTTATTGCTCCTTTGCATATTCTGCAAAAAATCAATTCCTAAACCGGCCAATATATTTGAAATATAATATCTGATAATAAACTTGTATGATTGCTTTCACAGGATTTTTATATATGGAAAAAGGGCTAAGCCCCCGGTTTACCGAGGGTGCCGGTTTATTCATTACTCATAATATATACATAGGATACATTGGAGCACGTAGCTCAAGTATAGTATGGCCGTAAGTGGGCGATGTTCCAAGGCCTCTTCGTCTCCTCTTCTGATGTCCGTTAGTCCTTGTGTTCTCGAACGTCCACCAAGTAATATGAACCGTTGTGTAGATTCTTGCTGACCACAAAGGGCCCTTCCCAAGGTGGGGATAGCTTGTGCATATCTGTTTGATCTTGGATGAGCCGGAGTACCAAGTCACCCTCCTGGAACGTCCTTGTTCTAATCCGGCGGCTATGATATCTGCGCAAGTCTTGCTGATAAATCGCAGATCATGCTGCAGCTATATCACGCTCTTCATCCAGCCGGTCTAAACTGTCCTGTCTTGACTCCTCGTTGATTGCTTCCACATAAGCCGTCACCCTTGGTGAATCATGATGTATATCGCTCGGAAGAACTGCTTCAGCACCATAAACCATGAAGAAAGGTGTGTAACCTGTAGACCGGTTTGGTGTAGTGTTAATACTCCAAAGAACAGATGGCAATTCCTCAACCCAACATCCTGGGGTTCTCTGCAAGGGTGTCATAAGCCGAGGTTTGATTCCTCGCAAAATCTCCTGATTTGCCCTTTCAGCCTGACCATTGGATTGGGGGTGGGCTACAGAAGATACGTCCAAACGAATATGCTCTCGTTGACAGAACTCTTCCATCTCACCCTGAGATAAATTGGTGCCATTGTCTGTGATGATGCTGTGTGGAAAGCCAAACCGGAATATTACTTTTTTGATGAATTTGACTGCCGTTGCTGCATCACACTTGCTTATAGGCTCTGCTTCAACCCACTTTGTAAACTTGTCTACTGCCACTAGTAGATGAGTTTTCTGATCTTGGGATCGCTTGAAACGTCCAACCATATCAAGCCCCCAAGTCGCAAACGGCCAAGTTATCGGTATCATCCAGAGTTCCTGTGCTGGAACCAAAGCACGTCTCGAGAATTTCTGACAAGCGTCACACTTCCGGACCAGATCTGCCGCATCTGCATGAGCGGTTAACCAATAGAAACCATGCCGGAATGCCTTAGCCACCAATGATTTTGAACCGGCATGATGACCACAATCCCCTTCATGAATCTCGCGAAGAATCTCACAACCTTCCTCAGCTGATACACATCGCTGAAATACTCCAGAAGTACTGCGATGGTGAAGTTCTCCGTTTTCAATTGTCATGGACTTAGAGCGCCGGATTATCTGTCGTGCTTCTTCTTCGTCATCTGGCAACTCTCCTCGGCTCAGGTATGCCAAATAGGGCAGCGTCCAATCCGGAATAATATGGAGCGCTGCAACTAACTGTGCCTCTGGGTCCGGAACAGCTAGGTCTTCCTCCGACGGTATCTGAACCGACGGACTGTGCAATTCATCCAAGAAGGTGTTTGGTGGCACCGGTTTACGTTGCGACCCCAGCCGGCTTAAAGTGTCAGCTGCTTCGTTCCTCCGCCGGTCTATATGATCTACCTGATATCCTTTAAAGTATCCTGTGACTGCTTCAACCTCTCGTCTATAAGCCGCCATGAGGGGATCTCTTGAATCCCACTTGCCAGAAACTTGCTGTGCCACCAGATCTGAGTCGCCCTGGCACTTAACCCGGCTCAAGTTCATTTCCTTTGCTAGCCGCAAACCATGAAGTAATGCTTCATATTCCGCTGCATTATTAGTACAAGGAAACAATAAGCGGAGGACATAACAAAATTTATCACCTCTGGGGGAAGTTAAGACAGCTCCAGCCCCCGAGCCCTCCAACTGTTTTGAACCGTCGAAGTGAATCGTCCAGTAAGTAAGATCCGGCTTCTCCTCAGGAGTCTGCAACTCTGTCCAATCATTGATGAAGTCTACTAATGCCTGAGATTTTATAGCAGTGCGCGGTACATATTTCAACTCATGTGGGCTGAGCTCAATGGCCCACTTCGCTACTCTACCCGTAGCTTCCCTGTTCTGGATTATATCTCCCAACGGTGCTGAACTAACCACAGTTATTGGATGTCCTTGGAAATAGTGCTTCAACTTCCGGTTTGCCATGAACACACCATATACCAACTTCTGCCAATGAGGGTATCTCTGCTTGGACTCAATGAGTACTTCACTCACATAATAAACCGGGCGCTGAACCGGGTACTCCTTCCCTGCTTCCTTGCGCTCAACCACAATTGCAACGCTGACTGCCCGTGTATTAGCAGCGACGTATAACAGCAGAGGCTCCTTGTCAATAGGAGCAGCTAAAACCGGTGGTTTTGCTAGTTGCCGTTTCAGATCCTCAAACGTTGCGTTTGCCTCATCACTCCAGATAAACCGGTCTGTTTTCCTCAACATCTGGTAAAGTGGGATCGCCTTCTCTCCCAAGCGACTGATGAACCGGCTTAACGCTGTGATCCGGCCAGCTATGCGCTGAACATCGTTAATGCAAACCGGTTTAGTCAAAGACGTGATGGCCTTGATCTTCTCTGGGTTAGCTTCTATTCCTCTGTTTGAGACCAAGAATCCCAGTAGCTTACCTGCCGGAACACCAAAAGCACATTTTTCCGGATTAAGCATCATCCTATAAGCCCGAAGATTATCAAAGGTTTCCTTAAGATCCTCTATCATTGTTCCTTCTTTCTTAGATTTGACCAAAATGTCATCCACGTAGGCATGAACATTCCTCCCTATCTGCCCTTTCAGACAATTCTGAACGCAACGCTGATAAGTTGCCTGTGCACATTTAAGCCCAAAAGGCATAGACACATAGCAAAAAGCACCAAAAGGAGTTATGAAAGCTGTCTTCTCTTGGTCTTCCACCGCCATCTTGATCTGGTGATACCCTGAATATGCATCCAAAAAACTTAGCCGCTCACACCCCGCCGTGGCATCGATGATCTGATCAATGCGGGGTAGAGCAAAAGGATCAGTTGGGCAAGCTTTATTGAGGTCTGTGTAGTCCACACACATCCTCCACTTCCCATTTTTCTTCAACACCAGCACCGGATTAGCCAACCACTCCGGATGAAAAACTTCTACTATGAACCCTGCGGCCAAAAGTCTGGCCACTTCTTCTCCTATGGCCTTGCGCCTCTCCTCGTTGAAGCGGCGCAGATACTGCTTAACCGGTTTAAACTTCGGATCAATATTTAACTTGTGCTCAGCGAGTTCCCTCGGTATACCTGGCATGTCAGAAGGTTTCCATGCAAAGATATCCCGGTTCTCACGGATGAACTCGATGAGCGCGCTTTCCTATTTGGGATCAAGGTTAGCGCTGATAGTGAACTGCTTAGACGAATCTCCAGGCACAAAATCAACTTGCTTGGTCTCTTCTGCTGATTTAAACTTCAACGCCGGATCATGCTCGGTAGTTGGCTTCTTCAGCGGAGTCATATCTGCCGGATCAACATTATCTTTATAAAATTTCAACTCTTCTGTGGCACATACTGCTTCTGAATAAGCTGCATCACCTTCTTCACATTCCACTGCTATCTTGCGACTTCCATGAACCGTGATCGTGCCTTTATGACCCGGCATTTTAAGCTGCAAATAAACATAACACGGCCTTGCCATAAACTTAGCATAAACCGTCCTTCCAAATAGAGCATGATATGGACTTTTGATCTTGACGACTTCGAAAGTGATCATCTCTGATCTGGAATCATATTCGTTCCCAAAGGTAACTTCCAAGTCAATCTTTCCAACCGGATAAGCTGACTTACCTGGGACCACTCCATGAAATACTGTATTTGATTGCCTTAGCTTCTTATCCGTCAGACCCATTCGTCGGAAAGTCTCATAATATAAGATATTGATACTGCTACCACCGTCCATGAGAACTTTAGTGAATTTGTAACCTCCCACTTGAGGTGCTACCACCAAGGCTAAATGGCCCGGATTATCCACCCGCATCGGGTGGTCTTCCCTGCTCCATACAATGGGCTGCTCTGACCAGCGAAGAAATTGCGGTGTCGCCGGTTCAACTGCATTAACAGCCCGCTTCAAAACCTTCTGGTCTCTCTTACACAGACTTGTGGTGAAGACATGATATTGCCCACTGCTTAATTCCTTCGTATTACTCTGATATCCAGATTGCGGCTGCTGTTGCTGACGCTGTTGCTGCTGATTTCCCTGATTATTGTAATTCCCTTGGCTCTGCTGTTGATTACTCTGATTATTGTAACCACCTTGATGATGCGACCGATTTCCCTGATCATATTAGCTTCCTTGATTATTCTGACTACCTGCCCGGTTTTGATATCCATTGCTATTGCCCCTATATCCTGATCCGGAGCTGTTCCCCTGATGACCCGGACCATAAAATCCAGGCCCTGAGCCGCTATTTGGGGGCCGATTATGAGGATTGAAACGGCCCGCCACCGCTTTCATAAGGGGTATGCACTCCCTCATGGTATGCTTCGCCATTTTCCCTCCTCTGCTATGCTTTGGACAAGGCTGATCTAACTCTTGATCCCAGCTAAACTTTCCTCCGCTGGTCTGTGAAGGTGAGCCTCCTAGGCTATGCTGAAAATCCCCTTGAACTTGAGTGTTGGCCACGAAGTCAGAACCACCCTCTGCTTTCCGTTTGCCCAAAAAACTTGAGGTAGCTGGATTAATTGGCGCCGGTTTACCAGACTTGCTAACCTTCCCAGTCTTGTCTCCTTCCGCTTCTGGATACTTGGTATTATCATAGTCTCCGTATTTCACCAGGGCACTCATGAGAGTTCCCATATCATTGCAATCCCTTTTAAGCCGCCCGAGCTTTAACTTTAAAGATTCAAACCGGCAATTGTTCTCCAAAGTCACTATCGCCGTACTAGGATTAATACCATTCGAAGAGTGTAAAATCTCTGCTACTCTCCGTACCCAAGCTGATGTAGACTCCTGCTCTCCTTGCACACAAGCTGCTAGATCCACCACTGACATCGGTTGTTTGCACGTATCCTTGAAGTTTTTGATAAACTGGCTGCGCAGTTCCCCCCATGACCCAATAGAGTTCGGGGGTAGAGCTTTCAGCCAGGTCCGGGCTGTGCCTTCGAGCATCATAGTAAAATATTTAGCACAAGCCGATTCATCTACATCCAGCATCTCCATGGCCATCTCATAACTTTCAACCCAAGCTTCCAGAGCTAAATCGGCTGTGTAATTAGGTACCTTGCGGGGCCCCTTGAAATCTTTAGGCAGCTTGATACTCCGTAAAGCGGGGACAAGAGACTGCACCCCGAAGGAACTCGTCGTAACTCCTGTTTCTGCAGTGGCTATGTGAACCGGCGTTATTTGACGAACCTCCTCCCTATCTCCTGATCTAACCCGGTTTATATCCGGAGCTGGTATCACCGCACCTGCCGGATTATCCTGCCTGCGCTGATGCCTCCTGCGTTCACTGCTAGACACTTATGGCTCTTCCCAATGCCTAGTATAACTTCGGCTAGGACGTGGTGTTGAATGTAACCTTTCCCTGCTATGAGAATATGCTTGCTGCTGTATCAACGCCGTGTTAAGCAGCTCCTTGACCCTGCGCACCTCCAATGCTACCGGAGACGTTTCCTCTACGGGTAAAGCGGCCAAACGCGCAGCTGCTGCAGCGATGTTATCCAAGGGGTTTGAATAATGACCTGGAGGGGTGGGAACGTGAGGTGCCGACGTGATCCGGCGATCCCGCTCTGCGGTAGGTTGCTGAACCGGCTCCTCCCTGGCTGGGGGTGCCCTCCGGTTTGAAGCCGGATTATTACTAGTCCCAGCCCCAGGTGTCCTGACCAGATTCATTGCTTCATAAACCGGCGGTATACGAGACTGGTACTTTCGTCCTCTTACTCCTTCCATAGAAGCTTGCTCCATCCTTAGGTGAAAAGCCTGATCATCCAATTCCGCTTGTCTCACCGCTATCATCTCTCTCTCTGCCTTCATGTCTTCCTTTAACTGATCAATCCGGCCTTTCAACTGAAGGAGCTCTGCATCATGATGCGCCTTATCTGCTGGAGCTACTGTTTCCACCGCTTTAGCTGTGAACTCCTCGATTAAGGTGGATAGAACTTCAGTAGGCGAGGGGGTTGGGCCGCTTCCCCCTGCACCAGCTTCCGCTGTCGTCCCGTTCACCGGGGGCTGTGAACCGGCCATAAAGACAGCCACCCAGTTTGGCGGGCCAAAGGGGCCCGGAATACTGTTTCCATCAGACTCGCCCTCAGACCGGCCGTCCTGCAACTGATACAGGGATTCAGTTTCTCCGGATGAAGATTCGTCGTCTGAGTAGACAACTGTTGCACCATCAGATTCCGATCCGTCCTCGGCTCGACCTCTGTGGATTGCTCCAACGAACACGTGCTTCACAGCGGGCTGAATCCGGGCCGATCTCGTACGCTGAGCCGGCTCGACGATGTTGGGGAAGACGTCCGGCTCAGGTCCCGGTTTGCCGATTTTGCCAACGAAGACTTGGATGCTGCCGAAGGGAACCCGATATCCGTATTCGATCGAATCGGCTTCCGGTCCCCAACCTGCGTCGTCGATGTAGATCCGGCCGCGGCGACTCTTGGTCATCCGGCCGATCGCGTAACCCTTGAGCCCTTCGAAGCTGCCCTTCAAGAACTCGAAACCATCGTGCGCAAGCCCCACGGTGGGCACCAACTGTCGTGGAAATAGCACGGCAGATGTCCGGTTTAGCGGACTTGAAGATGGAACCATCGCACGGGTTAACTTGAAGGGGTTCATAGCACACGAAAGACACAGAGGGTTTATACTAGCTCGGCCCCTTCGATGAAGGTAAAAGCCTACGTCTAGTTGATTACAGGGAGCGGATTCGCTTGCCTGTGCCTCGACGGGTTGATTGTTGCTTGTCCTGAACCGTCGCCGGGTCGTCCCTTTATATAGAGGGTACGCCTGGTCCGGTTTACGGAGTCCCGAGGCCGGCTCATACTTGTGTCCGCCTCGGTCTCTGTCTTTTCTTCCTTATCTCTCAAGTTACATCACGGGGCGGTTTACAAACCTTAATTCTACACATGGGCCCTAAGATCTTATGGGCCGTAGCCTTTACTAAATATTACCAACGAGTATAATGTAACAAAGCCGGTTTACACTAGCCGGTTTATACCTGCTAGTCATATCCCTGACACAAGTGATTCCAAAAGTCCATCACTATGGAGTTTCTTCATGCGCTTTACACCATTATGACCTAAACGGCAGTGCCACAAATAAGTTGCACTATCATTATTAACCTTGCATCTTTTGGCTTCAATATTATGAATATGTGTATCACCACGATCGAGATCCAACAAACTATTTTCATTGGGTGTATGACCATCGAAGGTTTTATTCATGTAAACAGAATAACAATTATTCTATGACTTTAAATGAATAACCGTATTGCAACAAATATGATCAAATCATATTCATGCTCAACGCAAATGCCAAATAATATTTATTTAGGTTTTACACTAATCCCGAAAGTATAGGGAGTGTGCGATGATGATCATATCAATCTTGGAACCACTTCCAACACACATCGCCACTTCACCTTTAACTAGTCTCTATTCATTCTGCAATTCTCGTTTCGAGTTACTAATTTTAGCAACTGAACCGGTATCAAATACCCACGGGTTGCTATGAACACTAGTAAAGTACACATCAATAATCTGTATATCAAAATATACCTTTGTTCACTTTGCCATCCTTCTTATCCGCCAAGTATCTAGGGCAGTTCCACTTCCAGTGACCATTTCCTTTGTAGTAGAAGCACTTAGTTTCAGGCTTGAGTTTTAGCTTTGGGTTTTTTCACGGGAGTGACAACTTGCTTGTCATTCTTCTTGAAGTCCCCCTTCTATCCCTTTGCCCTTTACTTGAAACAAGTGGTCTTGTTAACCATCAACACTTGATGCTTTTTCATGATTTCTACCTTCGCCGACTTCAGCATCGCGAAGAGCTCGAGAATTCCTTTCGTCATCCCTTGCATATTATAGTTCATCACGAAGTTCTACTAACTTGGTGATAGTGACTAGAGAAATTTGTCAATTACTATCTTATCTAGAAGATTAACTCCCACTTGATTCAAGTAATTGTAGTACCCAGACAATCTGAGCACATGCTCACTGGTTGAGCTATTCTCCTCCATCTTGTAGGCAAAGTACTGTTAGAGGTCTCATACCTCTCGACACGGGCATGAGTATGAAATACTAATTTCAACTCTTGGAACATCTTATATGCTCCGTGGCGTTCAAAACGTTTTTGAAGTCCCGGTTCTAAGCCGTAAAGCATGGTGCACTTAAACTATCAAGTAGTCATCATACCGAGCTTTTGTCAAAACGTTCATAACGTCTACATCTGCTCCTGCAATAGGTCTGTCACCTAGTGGTGCATCAAAGACATAATTCTTCTGTGCAACAATGAGGATAATCCTCATATCACGGAACAATTCCGCATCATTGCTACTAACATCTTTCAACTTAGTTTTTCTCTAGGAACATATAAACAGTAAACGGGGAGCAACATCGCGAGCTATTGATCTACAACATAGATATGCTAATATTACCAGGACTAAGTTCATGATAAATTAAAGTTCAATTTAATCATATTACTTAAGAACTCCCACTTAGATAGACATCCCTCCGGTCATCTAAATGATAACGTGATCCAAATCAACTAAACCATGTCCGATCATCACGTGAGATGGAGTAGTTTCAATGGTGAACATCTTATGTTGATCATATCTACTATATGATTCACGCTCAACCTTTCAGTTTCCAGTGTTCCGAGGCCATATCTGCATATGCTAGGCTCGTCAAGTTTAACCCGAGTATTCTGCGTGTGCAAAACTGGCTTACACCCGTTGCATTTGAACGTAGAGCCTATCACACCCGATCATCACGTGGTGTCTCAGCACGAAGAACTTTCGCAACGGTGCATACTCAGGAAGAACACTTATACCTTGAAATTTAGTAAGGGATCATCTTATAATGCTACCGTCGTTCTAAGCAAAATAGGAAGCATAATAAGATAAACATCACATGCAATCAAAATATGTGACATGATATGGCCATCATCATCTTGTGCTTTTGATCTCCATCTCCAAAGCACCATCATGATCACCTTCGTCACCGGCGCGACACCTTGATCTCCATCGTAGCATCGTTGTCGTCTTGCCAACTATTGCTTCTATGACTATCGCTACCGCTTAGTGATAAAGTAAAGCAATTACCTGGCGATTGCATTTCATACAATAACGCGACAACCATATGGCTCCTGCCAGTTGCCGATAACATTACAAAACATGATCATCTCATACAAAACCGTATATCTCATCATGTCTTGACCATATCACATCACAACATGCCCTGCAAAAACAAGTTAGACGTCCTCTACTTTGTTGTTGCAAGTTTTACGTGGTTGCTACGGGCTTAGCAAGAACCGTTCTTACCTACGCATACAAAACCACAACGATGTTTCGTCAAGTATGTGTTGTTTTAACCTTCACAAGGACCGGGCGTAGCCACCCTTGATTCAGCTAAAGTGAGAGAGACAGACACCCGCTAGTCACCTTTAAGCAACGAGTGCTCATAACGGTGAAACCAATCTCGCGTAAGCGTACGCGTAATGTCGGTCCGAGCCGCTTCATCTCGCAATACCGCCGAAGCAAAGTATGACATGCTGGTAAGTAGTATGACTAGCATCGCCCTCAACTCATTGTATTCTACTCGTGCATATCATCTACGCATAGACCTGGCTCATGATGCCACTGTTGGGAAACGTAGTATTTTAAAATTTTCCTACGATCACGCAAGATCTCTCTACCAGATGCATAGCAACGAGAGGGAAGAGTGTGTCTACGTACCCTCATAGACCGGAAGCGGAAGCGTCAAGTGACGCGGTTGATGTAGTCGAACTTCTTCGCGATTCAACCGATCAAGCACCGAACGTACGGCACCTCCGCGTTCAGCACACGTTCAGCTTGATGACGTCCCACGAGCTCTTGATCCAGTTGAGCTTCACGGGAGAGTTTCGTCAGCACGACGGCGTGGTGACGGATATGATGTATCTACCGGCGCAGGGCTTCGCCTAAGCACTGCGACGGTATGACCGAGGTGTGTTTCTGTGGAGGGGGGCACCGTACACGGCTAGAACAATTCAACTTGTGTCTCCTAGGGTGCCCCCCTGCCCCCGTATATAAAGGAGCAAGGGAGAGGCCGGCCCTAGAGGGGGCGTGCCAAGTGTGGGGAGTCCTACTAGGACTCCCAAGTGCTAGTAGGATTCCCCTTTCCTTTCCGGAGTAGGAGAGAAGGAAAGAGGGGGAGAGGGAGAAGGAAAAGGGGGCTGCACCCCTTGTCCAATTCGGACCAGAAGGGGGGCGCGCGCCTCCTTCCTTTTGGCCTCTCTCTTCTATTCCCGTAACTCCCCGGTACTCCGAAAATACCCGAATCACTCGGAACATTTCCGATGTCCGAATATAGTCGTCCAATATATCGATTTTTACGTCTCGGCCATTTCGAGACTCCTCGTCATGTCCCCGGTCTCATCCGGGACTCCGAACTCCTTCGGTACATCAAAACTCATAAACTCATAATACTGATCGTCATCAAACGTTAAGCGTGCGGACCCTACGGGTTCGAGAACTATGTAGACATGATCGAGACTCATCTCCGGTCAATAACCAATAGCGGAACCTGGATGCTCATATTGGCTCCTACATATTTTACGAAGATCTTTATCGGTCAAACCGCATAACAACATACGTTGTTCCTTTTGTCATTGGTATGTTACTTGCCCGAGATTCGATCGTCGGTATCTCTATACCTAGTTCAATCTCGTTACCGGCAAGTCTCTTTACTCGTTCCGTAATACATCATCTCGTGACTAACTCATTAGTCTTTTGCTTGCAAGGCTTATTATGATGTGCATTACCGAGAGGGCCCAGAGATACCTCTCCGACACTCGGAGTGACAAATCCTAGTCTTGATCTATGCCAACACCACGAACACTTTCGGAGACACCTATAGAGCATCTTTATGATCACCCAGTTACGTTGTGGCGTTTGATAGCACACAAGGTGTTCCTACGGTATTCGGGAGTTGCATAATCTCATAGTCATAGGAACATGTATAAGTCATGAAGAAAGCAATAGCAGTAAAAACTAAACGATCATAGTGCTAAGCTAACGGATGGGTCTTGTCCATCACATCATTCTCCTAATGATGTGATCTCGTTGATCAAATGACAACTCATGTCTATGGTTAGGAAACATAACCATCTTTGATCAATGAGCTAGTCTAGTAGAGGCATACTAGGGACACTCTGTTTTGTCTATGTATTCACACATGTACTAAGTTTCCGGTTAATACAATTCTAGCATGAATAATAAACATTTATCATGATATAAGGAAATATAAATAACAACTTTATTATTGCCTCTAGGGCATATTTCCTTCAGCATCATGATCCATTGATATGTCCACCTACTTGGGTTCATGCAAGTCCTTCATTGGGAAACGGACGGAGAATAAATTGGACAAGTTTGAATCCCCATCTAGAACTATTGATCGAGATCAGGGTTCGACCATGTTAAGAGTGAATCATGTTACTCTGGTTGCGACATTTGGTGGATGTGCCATTGTCCCCTTCAGTATACTTGGATGTCATTATTGTAATGATAATAATAAATAGTGTGTGGGATTAGCAATTCGTTAGTGAGGACTATCTGATCTTGTTTTGCACAGTTATCGAGAAAAATCTTATGTCAGTCTTTTAGGAATGTGATCTCCTATATGGTGCGATTTCTGAATTCTTAAAGACCTACTATTACATGATTGAAATGAATCAGCACTTGCCAAACTAAGCATGAAACAAGGCCTCCCACTTTAGCGGGATTTGATTTTTTATTGGGAGGGAGAAAAATCGAGTGGGAGGTGGGGCGAAAAAAACATGACGAAAATATATCCAACTTTTACGCAACCAAGTCAGGATATGCCGAAGAAAGCCACCGCCTCCTCCTAAAACAACTAGGGTTCCTGCCTCTCGCCGGCAGGCCGCACGTCCGCCTGGTTTTCGATGGCCCTAGAGCCATGGGGGTGTGGTGGATCCTGGTAAGGGCCGAGGGAGGGCTCCAGTCTTAGTCGTTCCTTTCAGTTTTGTTAGGTTTTGTGTCTTGTTCAAGAAGATGAAACATCGACGTCTTTCTGAAGATGTAATAAAGGCCTCGCCACCTAGCCCCCATTCTAGCGGTGCGTCTAGTATCGTTGGTGGGCTTGTGGAGGTGTGTCTCCGGCGGATCTATCTTTGATGGATTTTCTCGGATCTCGTCGTTGCTCGTCTACGTTCGTGTGTCTTCGGGTTAGATTCTTCCGATCTACTTTATTCTTCAACGACGATGGTTGTTCTTCTAGTGCGCTGGTTTTTTTTTCCGGGTGAAAAACATTCATTACTCAATCAAAATGTCCTTACAATCATCACACACTATCACCATAAGTGCTTCCAGACCAGCCCCTAACCAGGTGGTCCTACCTTGCATCCTAGCGAAGGATGCTAAACTATCACTAGCTTTATTCTGGGATCTAGAAACACGAATAATGCGAGTTTGTCTAAGGGAAAGTAGGTATTTTATCTCCTGCACAATAGGAGCGTAAACTGAGCGATCGGCGCCCCCACATGAAATCATGGACACAGCCTCAAGAGAATCCATCTCAACCACAATCGGGAGATCACTACGATGAATTGCCAAGGAAAGACCCTCCATAGAAGCACAAAGCTCCGCCTCCAAAGCATCTCGACAGGAGAACAAAGCTCTGCAAGATGAAAATATTATAGCTCCAAGATGATTCCTCAAAATCATTCCCGCACCGGCTACCTCCAAGGAGACAAAGGACCCATCAGTATTCAATTTATTCCATCCCAGCTCCGGAGGGCACCATCTTCTCAAGTCTGGCACATTAGTTGACCTGACACCTTGAGCTGATCTTTCATAGACAATGCAAGATTTACCCTTGGCCGGGTCTGCTTGGGGATTAATTTTGATGCCAATAAGAGAATCAACATAACTCCATAGGAATCTCACAGAGGTTTCCATATGTGTAACAGGCTTACGATGAATAACTTCATTCCGGACAAACCAGATCCTCCACAATATCATCATTACCATCATCCGACCCACCTCATTCAAAGGTGCCAAGACATAAAGGAGCCATTCCTTCCCATTGTTTACCAGCTTGTCAATCTCCGGGATCGCCCACACTTTGGACATTTCATGATAAAGGTCCCGTCCAAACTGGCAGCGAACAAAAGGGTGATAGTTATCTTCTTCCTCCATCCCACAAACTGGACAGTAGCTCAAAATTTCGAGGCCAATTCTTTGCTTTCTCTGCCAGGTCGGAAGTGAATTAGTAGCACGCCTCCAAGCAAAATTACGTACCGAAGGCGGTGCCCAGCTCTTGCAGATAAAGCTCCAGCATTTTCTATGACTTGCCGGCGCCGAGCTCGAAGACACATCAGAGCCATGATGCACCTCATCAAACGCCAAGGTATAAGCCGATTTGACAGTGAAAACACCTTATTTTCCAGGACCCCATGCTATCACATCTTCCTCCAACCTAGGGGGATGCTCTGATCTTTGCTATCTCACGTACATCCGCCTCAATAAAGTGCGCATTGAGAAGATCATAGTTCAACGAACCGTTCGGGTTTAACAAGTCAGAAACAAACCGAATGCGGCACCTACACTGCGGTGATATTGGTTTATAAGAGAAAGGACGCGGGATCCAATTATCACGCCAGACTCGAATGCTTCTTCCATTCCCAACTCTCCACGCCAATCCTTTCTTTAATAATTCCAAACCATAACTGATAGCTTGCCAAGATGAAGATGCATTACCCGAGAAAACTGTATCCTCCAACTTGCCCCTTGGATAGTATCTCGCCTTTAGGACTTGAGCGCACAAGCTGTCCGGGTTGGTTACTAGCCTCCATGCTTGGCGAGCTAACAATGCCTGATTAAACATCCGAAAATCCCGGAACCCCGCGCCTCCCTTGTCCTTGGGCTGGAGCAGTTTGTCCCAACCCCGCCAGTGGACTTTTCTTTTGCCTTCTGCTGAACCCCAATAGAAGTTTCTTACCATGCGTGTAAGATCGTCGCATACTGAGAAAGGTACCTTGAAAACACCCATTATGTAGGTTGGTAGTGCCTGCGCAACGGACTTGATTAAAGCCTCTCGTCCCGGTTGTGCCAAATGACCATCCCTCGACTGCATTAGACGCTTAGTGAGACTTGTTTGCGGGTTCTGAAAGCGGCCTTTTGACTTACGCCCCTCCGGGGTTGGCAATCCCAAATACTTCTCCTCAAAGTGCAGGTTAGAGACCTGCAAGGCATCCCGGACACCTTCCTGCACCGACACTGGACATGCCTCTCCAAACAATATTGAGCACTTATCAAAGTTCAGAATTTGACCTGTCGCCTTGCCAAATAATTCCAATATTTCTTTCACCTTTTCTGCCTGGGTTCTTGACGCCTCGAAGAACAAAAGTGTATCATCGGCAAACAATAGGTGTGATATACCCGGGGCATTTCTACACACTCTAACTAGGGTGAGATCCCCCATTGCCACCTTGCTTTTCAGTAACAATGATAGTCCATCCACCACAAACAAAAATAAGAAAGGAGATAGAGGGTCACCTTGCCGTAGCCCACGAGACGGTGCAAACGAATCCAAGAGAGATCCATTAAAATTCACGACGGCTTCCCGACTGTCTACTACAACAAGTTGTGCCCGACTCCGGCGATGGTGGGGCGATGACGGCGGCGCACCTTCAGCTCACTTCAATGCTTGTAGTCGTCGCTAGGTGGTCTACGTATCTGGATGTAAATTTTATTATTTCTGATGCTTATTCTACTTTCATGATTGAAGATGAATAGATCGGAAGTTTTCTCGCAAAAAAAATATAGTATGCGTCAATTGTAACCGGGGACATTGAAAAGAAAATAAAGAAAACGGAAGTCATGATACAGACCCCTGGCTATAAGTTTTTTGTGTGTTTGTCTTCGTCGTTTCGATGTTATTGACACTGAGAGCAAAATCCCAAAAGTATAGTAGAATGGAAACAGTCCGACGTCTGTCATGCATGTTTACATATTAAGGTGACATGTCTACTAAAATAGCATACCTATTTATCATGTCGAGCGAAATACCCCCTTCGTTCCTAAATAATTGTGGCCAATTTAGTGCAACTTTGTGCTAAACCAGCGACATTTATTTTAATACGGAGGGGGTAGTATACAGATGCTCTGTCGTCTGAAGTGTTCTTTGCCCGGTCCCATTGTCAAATGCTGGAGCTCCCGGCCGCCATGGTTGGCATGTGGACGTGCTAGCGAAAAAGGCAAAAGCCATGCCATGCATAGCCTTAACTGGTTGGAGGGGAACGAAAAGAATCGATACCAACGATGCCTTGTGATCTTTGCGTCCATTATAATGAACTAACTAATCTATCCCAAGAATATTCTGCTCCAAATTAAGAAACACCAGTGCATGTGTGCGGCTTTTGGAAGCCCACATAACATGAGTCGCTGTTGTATGCTTACGTATTCATGGCTGCCCAATAGCACAAAATGGATAATTGCTCTTTTTGGTATCCTACGTTAACGTTGTAGGAGCTACCCACCGCAACCGGCAATAAATTTGTAAAGAAGACTGGTCACTTGGAGTACAAGAGAGATTATGTAAGCTAAATTAAGTTACTAAACTCAACCTTTCTAGCTGCATGCCCCACAGTTCCATGCACGCACCTCTATAAATAGCATGCACAACTCAAGCTCTCAACACACAACAACCAACGAGAGTTGCATGCTCACTTAGCAGTGCTCTACTACATCACAGCTAGTCCATCTTTCGCAGCTATGCAAGGCCTCGCAGCAACTTCCAAGCTGTCACTGGCCATCGTGGCCGCGGTGTTTCTGCTGGGCTCATGGGCGGCCGCCGCCCACGGCATGAGGAGGGTCGTCTCGAGCAGCTCCGACGAGCCGTGCAATGAGATGACGCTCTACTACCACGACATCCTCTACAACGGCGTCAACAACACGAAGAACGCAACGTCGGCCGCGGCCACCAAGCCCACGGCGCTGAGCACGACCCACTGGAAGAACGGCACCTACTTCGGCACGCTCGTGGTGTTCGATGACCCGATGACGGTGGGGAAGGCGCTCCCCGTGGCGGGGGAGGATCCCGCGGCGCGCGCCCAGGGCTTCTACTTCTATGACAAGCAGGAGTCTTACACCTCCTGGTTTGGCTTCTCCATCGTCTTCAACTCCACGGCCCACAAGGGCACCATCAACCTAGTCGGTGCGGACCTCATGGACGACAAGACGCGGGACCTGTCCGTAGTCGGTGGCACCGGCGACTTCTTCATGGCACGCGGCATCGCGACGCTCCGACTAGATGCCTCCGAGGGAACCGTCTACTTCCGTCTGCAGATGGACATCAAGCTCTATGAGTGCTACGTCTGACGAATTATATTAGGGTAACACATCCATTTGCTCTGCTGGTGTGTGTCAATAAGGATGCTGTTGTTTTCTATGCTTTTCGATTTATCTTGGTGTGTGAGGGCAGGTTTGTGTGTCATTGTCGCATACGTTGATAACAAGTATGCGAAATGCACTGCATTTGCATTCGTCTTTACAGTTTATTTTGTAAGTCTTAGTTCAGGGGAGGTATCTCTTCTATATATATTATCTAAAAGAAGATTTCTAAGTGTTGGTGGTATTTCCTATTTCGTCTCTGGAATGCAAGGAAAAGCCCTCAAAAGGCCATCTAACTGTTGGGGAAATACAAGTTAGTAAATAAACTAGCACAGCCACCGGCCCAATTGCGCGGGCAACATCTTTTATTATTGTAATAATTTTTCTAAATAATTTTGTGAAAATGTTTGGTTGTTTATTCTTCTAAAAAAGTTACATATATTGATCATCAACATATTCTCTAGAACCAATATTGACCACTGTTTATTAATGAAATATATTCAAATCCCAAGATAATGGCAGACGAAATTACAAATTTGGACTGTGCCGATGCTCGACACAATGGCTTTAAAAAAGTGGAGGAACTATTTGAGATCATACAGATCTTTGCAAAAACAGATAATCTTATATTTTTTGAAAAAAAACGTGTAGTCTAAAGTTTATAAATATTCCTTCATTCATAATGTGTCGTGCCCGATTTAGTTATTTCACAAGATGCAATCAGGTAATGCTTAAATAAAACTAAAATTAGTAAGTGTGTACAGTTCATTCAGCATGCAATTTCGATATGTAGCTGAAATTATTTCATTTCTTAGATGTTTCTTGTAATACCTGGTTGATTTCAAAGATACATCAGGAACTTACAAACCGAGTATGTTTGCTATAGAGAAAAGATGGAAATTGGCTTCTCTAAGCGGCGTGGGCTGTGGGTGATGTGGGCCGGCAGCAGTCGCTGACTGGTGCAGCGATGTCCTATGCAAATGTTTTTTTACCACATTTCCACCACACAATTTTAAACCATCACCTTGCTTGTGCAGGCGAATGTGTGTGTGTGGACGGCGGGGGGG
>LR738715.1:882021475-882060021 GCA_902687465.1 Secale cereale | reverse complement strand
TGAACATGATAGTAGCTATTAAAAGACAAAGAACACACACAGCAAGGATATACATGAAAATTCTATGTTATGTTCTAGGTAGAAGTGGAGCGTGTTTCTCTCCCACATAAAGAAAGCTGAGTTCCGACTTGTTATGAAAAGCTAAGGAAAACTAAAAAGGAAAACTAAAAGCAAGACGCTCCAAGCATAGCACATAACACATGAAGTGATAAAAATATAGTGGAACGAAAGACGAACTGATAATGTTGATGGAGAAGGGGATGCACGGGGGCATCCCCAAGCTTAGACGCTTGAGTCTCCTTGAATATTTCTTGGGGGTGCATGGGGGCATCCCCAAGCTTGAGCGTTTGACACTCCTGAATCTTTTTATCATCTTCCCTCGCACACTTGAAAACTCCCTTCATACATAACTCATCATAATCTGATTAGCGAGGTTAGTACCCATAATAAAATAATTGTTCCTTGCTGGAAATAAAGATATTCTTGAAGGTCTACTGTTTCTCAAGATTGCCAAAAGGTTTTTGCAAAGAAAAAGCAAGCTCTAGGTTTGCAAAATGAAGGAAAGGCAAAACAGGACAGAATCTGTGAAAAACAGAACAGCAGGTAGTAAATGATTTTTTCGGGGCACTTCTGCAACTCTAATCAAAAAACTCAAAACAGACGCACGAAAGACAATTATATAGAGCACGCTGTCGAAAAAATTCAGACCAAAAACATGATCTGGTGATTTTATACGAATTTTTCTATCCAAGGACAGAATCTGTTTCCTGGACAGCACGTCACAACTTTTGAACTTTCTTGCAATCAGAGGCTACACTTGGCACAAAGTTGAAAAGCAAAGATACAATGATAATGCTACTGTAGTTAACAACATCAAGACACAACAAAAGCAAAATAAAATTATTCATGTGGGCTGCCTCCCAAAAGCACTTTCTTTTATGCCTTTAAGCTAGGCATAAGACTTTAATGATGCTCTCGTAGGAATAAGAGTTGAAGAACAAAAGAGAGCATCAAGAAGCAAGTACCAAACACATTTAAGCCTAACATGCTTCCTATGCATAGGAATATTGCAATAGAATAATTCATTGAAGCAAAAGCAATAAGCATAGGAAGACAAAACAAGTGCAACTTCAAAATATTCACCATAAAGAGAGGAAACTTCTTATTATTAAGATACTTAGAACCAAGTCTCCCTCTCTCATTATAAATTTCAGTGGCATCATGGCTGAACTCAACAATATAAGCATCACATAAAGCATTGTTACCATGATCCACATGCAAAAAGGTACTCTTACTCTCCACATAAGCATAATCTTTCTCATTGGTAATAGTGGGAGTAGGACTATCATAAACAACTTGAACACTATAGATTAATTGTGTATTAGGAAGATGGTGTTCAACAAGGGAGTAATTCCCTCCATGATTATGACAAGTTTCATAAGGATAATTTCTCCTTATGTCATAGGTACCTTTATAATCACTATAGATTGGAGTTATAACATCATCATGGTAGAGAAGAGCATTATCATTGCTAGCAACTATATTTGTAAACATGTTGTCTTTATTCTTACTAGCAAAAGAATTATCACACATCACTAGTGGGTAAAGGATTTGCAATCCTATCATCCCCAAGCTTAGAGCTTCCCATATCATCACTTTCAGAGTTGGTACCAAAAAGATTTTCAAGATCATAAGTAGCATTATCATCATTTTCCCAATCACAATAAGTAACATGCATATCATAATCAAAATCATCTTCAATAGTTCCTACGGACGTATCATCAAGATGATAATTAAGGCAATATACTTCACCTTCTTCGTTAAACTTACAACCGTTAGGATAAAAGTTGATGGGAGGAATATGCTCAGGCCAGGTTGATACCCATTCTTCTTCTTTCTTGCTCCTCTTCCTCCTCCTCTTCTTTTTCTTCTTCTTAACCTTAGGAGGGAGTGGTTGGAGATGAAGCTTCTCCACATATCCTGGTTTATCATTAGAAACAATAGGGGAAACTTGGGAGAAACTCTCCTTTTTATTAGCAGAAATATAAGAGACATTTTTATTCTTTGGTAAAGTCCCCTCCTTTCTAATCTTACTTATGTAATCATTTTCATGGCAATTAACAACACAATAGAGATGGCAATTTTGCAAAGTGTTTTTTATTCCTATGGCATTAACATCTAGCCAAGAAGTCTTTTCTGATAACTCTTCACACATCAAAAATAACATAAGCTCATCATAAAGATCAGAGGTGATCATGTTATCACACAACCGGTTAACAGTTATGTTTTGAAAGTTCATGCATTGAAAATTAAAGTGACCCTCTATACGGAAAAGTTCACAAGTAAAAGGATAAAGGTCACACAATTCTCTAGCAATTTCCTTTAAATCTCTGACCCAAGTGATTGTTCTTTCGTGCTTATGCTGCTTACAATACTTCTCTTCTTCAATCATAGGCCTTTCACAAGGTCTATCCACTCCACAAAAATTAACATGCTTATATAAAACTTCATTTTTAGGAATTGGATCATGCATGTTGCAATCATCATGAACAATTTCATTTTCTTTGCAAGTCTCTTTAAAAGGTTTATGATACTTGATCCAATCCTCCTTAGGCATATTAAGATGTGAAGCAAAAAATTTGAGGAAATCAACAAGGAGTTGAGAATCAAGTCCAAACTTAGCACTAAACTTATTAAAACTTGTAGTTTCAACAATGGACTTAATGCAATCATACTCATAAATTATACCTGACTCTTTACCTTTGTCGATCTCCCAATCTTCAGTGTTGCGTTGAATTCTTTCAAGGAGTTCCCATTTAGCATCAATCTTTTCGTTTGTGAAAGAACCCATAGAGGAAGCATCGAGCAAATCTTTATCCTGTCGAGAGAGCCTCGCATAGAAATTAGTAATAATCATATCTTTGGGGAGCCCATGGTTAGGACATTTTAGCATTAATGTTTTCAGTCTCCCCCAAGCTTGAGCTATGCTCTCTCCGTCATGAGGATAGAAATTACAAACATAATTCCTATTCTTATGGACTTCATGAAGAGGATAAAACTTAGAGTAAAAGAGACACATAAGCTCTTGCCAATCAAGCAAGTGCGAGTTATTGAGAAGCTTATACCAATCTGAAGCTTTATCTATAAGTGATACGGCGAACAATTTCCTCATGACAAACTCCCTTGATACACCTGCAAGCTTAAATAATGAACATAATTGTGACAGATATAACAAGTGTTCACCGGGATGTCTGTCTCCTGCATAACGATTAGCCAAAACATAATTGATAATACCAGCTGGTATTTTATAGGGCACAATTTCAGTAGGGGGAGGAGCAACCACCACAGGTGTGGGGCGTCTTCCCGCAAGCAACGATCCAATAGCAAGGTTTTCCATAAACATAACTAGTGAAATAAAAACAAGAAACAAAAAGATTTAATTGCAAGATCTAAAGACATACCTTCAAGCGCTCACCTCCCCGGCAACGGCGCCAGAAATAGCTTGATGTCTACACACGCTTCTACTCTTGTAGACTATGTTGGGCCTCCAAGCGCAGAGGTTTGTAGGACAGCAGCAATTTCCCTCAAGTGGATGACCTAAGGTTTATCGAACTCAGGGAAGTAGAGGTTGAATATGGTCTCTCTCAAGCAACCCAGCAACTAAGATACAAGAAGTCTCTTGTGTCCCCAACACACCTAATACACTTGTCAGATGTATAGGTGCACTAGTTCGGCGAAGAGATGTTAAATGGCAAGTGATATGGATTGCAAAACAAAGTAATATAAATCTGTAATAAAAAGTGCAGCAAGCAAACAAGTGGTAAACGTGAGCACAAATGGTATTGCAATGGTGGAAACAAGGCCTAGGCTTCATACTTTCACTAGTGGCAACTCCCAACAACATTAACATAATCGAATCACATGATATTTCCCATAAAACATGCAAAGGGGACGCACTCGGAGGTCATTCCCTCGTGGTCAAAAGAGGACGAGAATTATGTAGGGCTACAAAAGCACACCTCAAAGTTCGTAGTTCTCAATCTAAGGATTTCCCAATGTCACCGCGGCCATCCAAAGAGAGTCCCACAATCACCACAACATATCTAAAGGATAGTCAAAGACAAGCACCAAGAGACTCTCAATCTTCAATCAACACACAAGAGAGGAAATCACTCATGAAAATACTTTTCTAATCCATGTCCAATAGACCGCTGTCACCTTGGTCTTGGGGATTATACTAGATAAAGACAAGTGAGTACATCAATCCAATACATAGAGGAAGGGGAAATATCATGGGATCACCCTAGATTAACATAGCCTATGATCACAACGAAGATCACATCATGGGAGAGAGAATTGACCACATAGCTACTGGTAAGAACCTCAGCCCCGAGGAGGAACTACTCCCGCATCATGGAGGGAGGAAGCAACGTCGATGGAGATGAATCCGGGGGCACTTCCCCGTCCCGGCAAGGTGCCGGCGCAGGAATTCTGGTCCCCCGAAGCTTGATGGCGATGGCGGCGGAGATCGGAATCGCGTCTGGAGAAAAGGGGTCTGGAATCAGGGTTTCCTCGACGGATGTTAAATATATGCCAAAGGGGGGCATCAGACGAGGCTCAAGGGGCCCAGGCGCCCCCCCCCCCCCCCCGGCGCGGCCGGGGGGGCGCCTGGGCAGGCCGCCTGGAGCCCCCATGGCCCCCCTCTGGCCCTACTTTGGCCGTAAGGAAGCTTCCGGAACGCTGATTTTTTATATAATTTTTCTGGAATTTTTCTGGCAGTTTACGTGATGGGAAAACCTGAAATACAAAAACAACAGAAAACAGAAACTGGCACTGGGGTGCACTGAGTTAATAGGTTAGTCCAAATATGATTAAAAGTGTATGGAAGTGTATAAATATCATAGCAATATCACCCAAAAGAGGCATGGAGCAAGTAGAAATTATAGATACGTTTTGGACGTATCATGGTGCCAACAGAACAACATGACAGGAAGGCCGCACATGAGATCCGGCAATCAACGCAGGATCTGGCTGGCGCGAGCAAACCAGACAGGCATGGGAAGCAGTGGCGGACCCAGGAATTTGGTCCTTGGTTTTCCTGTATTTTTTTTGTAAAGCAATATAATAGCAATGGTAGAGACAGGGGGAACCAGCAGGGGCCCTGCCCCCCCCCTTACATTACTGATTTGGTACTAATATATCAATGAATAGTGCGGAATTTAGAGAATAATACATGCATTAGTATAGTTTGGCCCCTGTAATCCAAAGTTTGTGTAATTTGGCCCCCCTAATCTTTAATTCCTGGCTGCGCCACTGTATAATAGGACAACAAATGTGCAGTAAGATAGCGACATCAATGCCTCAATGACCATATATCGATAATAGTAGCAAAATATCATTGTTGCAATATCTCTAATAATTAAGAAAGATTAATAGCCCCATCATATCCTTGCCCACGAACCATTGCAAAGCTCAAATTGCTTGTCCTCAATTGCAACTTGAAGTTTCAAAGAGGAAATGTAAGTCACAACATCTGAAATTAGCGCCATAGATAAGACTAACCAGATTCAGCAATAGACGAAGGTTGTGGAATATTCAGAGAGATCAGCTAATGTATGTAACACATCGAGAGTTGAGCATTCATCTGCACAACAAAGACCACTCAACAATCAGGCAATCAAGACCAAAGGTTTGGGCTATATAGATATGAAAGCAGAGCGAGGGCTGCCTGCAAGCCATCCAACAGGGTCGATTTAGAATAGGAAGATTCTAAATGATTGTTGTTATTGGCAAGACTGAAACATTGCTGACAGTAAACTCAGTGGCTAAAACTAAACAAGTACAAGGTTCATGCAGAAAAGTAAATGAAATCACACAATATACCTATCCTATCTAATCTGGCCCATAGCAACATACAAAACAACATCCTACACTATCCTAAACAGACTAACACCGACAACCTATTTCTGTGTTCTGTTTCAGAAGTTTGATAGAGGCAAAGGTGTCCCGTCTTCCAATGAGATGGTGGCTATCGTTTTGGAGAAAGTCGACTTTGACGATTGATGCGTCCAAAACGTATCTATAATTTCTGCTTGCTCCATGCCACTTTTGGGTGATATTGCTATGATATTCATACACTTCCATACACTTTTGATCATATTTGGACTAACTTACTAATCCAGTGCACCCCAGTGCCAGTTTCTGTTTTCGGCTGTTTTTGTATTTCAGGTTTTCACGTTTCGAGAACTGCCAGGAAAAATCCAGAAAAATTATATAAAAAATCAGCGTTCCGGAAACAACCCTGCGTCCGAAGGACAGGCGGGGGGGGGGGCTACCAGGGCTCCAGGCGCCCTGGCGGCGAGCCCCCCCCTGGGGCGCGCCGGGAGGGCGCCTGGGCCCCCCGAAGCCCGTCTGGTGCCCCCTTTTGGCATATATTTAGAGGGTCCTCCGAAACCCTCAGAGGAGGAACTCTTTTCACGATCCCATCTCTGTTCCGCCGCCGCCGCCGCTTCCAAGATCGGGAGCACCGGGAGAACTCTTCCCGGCACCCTGCCGGAGGGGAGGATCACCACTGGGAGCTTCTCCACCACCATCGTGAGTAGTCTCCCTTGGACCGTGAGTCCATGACCAGTAGCTATGTGATGTTCTCCTCCCGTTCTTGTACTTCACTAATTAGTCCTCGTGAGCTGCCCTACATGATCGAGGCACATATGTAATCCTTATGCTGTTGCTATGTTGAGTTTGCTGGGATCCGATGGATTATGGGATTATGTTCAGATTGATCTTGAGTAATATATTTGATTCACCTCTTTTATATTTATGTTCATAAGTAATTCTTGCATGTTCTCCGTTGTTATTTATTGCTTTGGCCGAGTAATACGTAGTGACTCCAAGAGGGAACGTTATGCTTGATTGTGGGTTCATGCCCCTCGATGACTAGCTTGAGTGACAGAAACATGAGTCTAGGGGATGTGATGTTGCCACAAGGGGGAAAACAACGGTGCTTGTGCCCGTGGGTGCAAGGATTGTTTACTTTACGCAAAGTTCTTTTAATGCAGTTGTCTGTTGCATTGAGTTTACACTATGGGTGGGACTCGCAACTTAATACCAGCAAGATGTTCTGGATAGATATCTCAAGGTGGATGATTAGTAGTAGGCATTGATGGATTTCGGTCTACTTACTTTGGCGTACCGCCCATGCTTTGAACCTCAACCTTTCTTGCAATGTAGTCAGCATTGGTTTGCGTTCATGGTCCTGTCAATTGCCCAGCTGTAATTTGTTTACCTCACATAGCTGTTTTATCATCTTTTGGGAGAGAGACATCACTAGTGAACATCATGAGACTCCGGTCCTTATTACCATCATTGATCACACCTGCTATTTACTTTTCGTTATCATTTACTATTGCAAACACTATCTATCACTACTATCATCTGCTTTTAACACTTTGTGAACTACAAGGCCGGAGGGATTGACAACCTCTCTATACTCGTTGGGAGCAAAGTTATTTGTATCTGTGTGCAGGTCCACGTCGATTGCTAATTTGCACCGTTAGTAGTTGACACCTACTTGTTGAACCTAGGAGTCTCTGGGGATTCGATCCTTGGCATCTTTGCTAAGGGAAAACACTTCCACAACACTGCATCTTTCACCTTCCACTTGGGGTAACCAACGAGGGGTTAGAGGCCCATCAAGGAGTATTTTCTGGCGCCGTTGCCGGGGACTCCACTCTTCAGGATAGGGGAGTTGCATGCTATCTTTTACCTTTGCTTTTTAGTCTTGTTAGTATACCTTTCAGTTTTTGCTTTAGTATCTTTTATCAAAAATCACAAAAAAAAATATTTACCTTTCTGTTAGTAGTCCTTTCTGTTTAGCCAAACATGTTAGGATTTGGTGCTTTGAGGGAATCAGCAGTTCTAGATTTCCATCAAAGGGATGGAGAAAATATGAAGAAGGCATGGGACAGAATTTCTGATGCACATAGGAGAATTATGCCTTGGATACCTATAAAAATTGTGCTTAGAAATTTTTACCATGGTCTTTTTAAATGGTGTAAACACTCCCTTGACATTATAGCTGAGGGAGATTTCCTAGAATGTGATGAAGCTAGAGCTCTTGAAATTATACATGGTCTATCTAGTTACTTTGTTTATGATCATAATTTTGATATTGTCATAGATAGACTTGCTACTATTGAAAAGAGAATGGATGCTCTAGACTTAATAAAGGTAGAGAAACCCAAACCCAATAAGAGAGATATTTTGGAAATAGATAATGACTGGGAGCCTCTTGTTAGGATTAGCATCTCTAATCAAGACTTCCTTGCTTATTGTGATATTGGATCTATGGTTTCTACTATGCCAAAAATTGTTCATGATTCTTTAAAATTTAACATGGATAGATTACCATCTTATCATGAACACACTAATGGAGATATCTCTGAAGTCCAGGGAAGAATAAAAGATGTGCCAGTTAAATTCCTTAAAGGGATTGCAATGGTTGATTTCTTCATCATGCAGCCAAACCAAGGAAATATAGTGCTTGGAAGGGACTTCCTCCGAGCGGTAAAAGGCTTCATCGATATAGGTAAGGGACAAATCCGCTTACGCGGGAAGGCAAAAGGTGTGTACCCCTTTCCTAGAAGGAACAAGAATGAACTCGTTGAGGAACCATTTGAAGCAATTTATAACTCCGATTATTATGATGGTTATTGATTCCTCTATGCTTTATGCCTAGCTTAAAGGCATAAAAGAAAGCGCTTTTGGGAGGCAGCCCACATGAATATTTTTTTTGCTTTTATTGTGTCTTGATGTTGTTTACTGCTGTAGCATCATCATTGTATCTTTGCTTTTCATATTTGTGCCAAGTATAGCCTCTGATTGCTAGAAAGTTCAAAAGTTGTGAGGTGCTGTCCAGGAAACAGATTCTGTCCTTGGATAGAAAAATTCGTATAAAATCACCAGATCATATTTTTGGTCTGAATTTTCTCGACAGCGTTCTCTATATAATTTTCTTTCGTGCATCTGTTCTGAGTTTTTTGATTTGAGTTGCAGAAGTATCCCGAACATATCAATCACTACCTGCTGTTCTGTTTTTCACAGATTCTGTCCTGTTTTGCCTTTCCTTCACTTTGCAAATCAAGAACTTGCTTTTTCTTTGCAAAAACCTTTTGGCAATCTTGAGAAACAGTAGAACTTCAAGAATATCTTTATTTCCAGCAAGGTATAATTATTTTATTAAGGGTACTAACCTCGCTAATCAGATTATGATGAGTTATGTATGAAGGGAGTTTTCAAGTGTGCGAGGGAAGATGATAAAAAAGATTCAAGAGTGTCAAGCGCTCAAGCTTGGGGATGCCCCCGTGCACCCCCAAGAAATATTCAAGGAGACTCAAGCATCTAAGCTTGGGGATGCCCCCGTGCATCCCCTTCTCCATCAACATTAGCAGTTCGTCTTTTGTTCCGCTATATTTTTATCACTTCATGTGTTATGTGCTATGCTTGGAGCGTCTTGCTTTTAGTTTTCTTTTTAGTTTTTCATAACGAGTCGGAACTCAGCATTCTTTATGTGGGAGAGAAACACACTCCACTTCTACCTAGAACATAACATAGAATTTTCATGTCTATCTTTGCTGTGTGTGTTCTTTGTCTTTTAATAGCTACTATCATGCTCTGCTCTTAGTATTCATGCTTATCTTTTCAAAGAGCTTTTGTTTAGTTGGTTGCTTGAACTCTCTTTAATTATCATGCTCACCTTATTAGGAGAGTTTGCTTCCGTTGCATTGGTTAATGTGTCTATGATAAAAATGCTACCTGCATAATGGTGCTTAGTAGTTCAGGTTTTCTTATGGTTAATCTCAAATAGCTGGGGGATTCCCAATGTGTTATTGGAGTACCAACTTGATTTGTTTGCCTATGATGTGGTATGGTTTAGTAATATCTTCCTTTGAGAATTTATTTTGATTGACTTGGCGTATGCTCACGCATATTTAAGACTGTAAAGAAAGTCTGTCAAGCCTTGATGATCTTTATTTCTGAGTAGCGATATAACTACCATGCCTGATTCAATATTGCTTTGTCGCTCTGCATAATTATGACCGTCATTGCTCTCTTAGTTGGTCGCTCCTAGTCTTTTGCTAACCTCCACCTGTACTAAGCAAACTAACTTTGCAATACATAGCACATGGGAAAGTAGCTTAAAAACTAATGTGGTAAAGAATATGTTGCTTATGTATCTTATTTCTTATAAGTTGCTTGCTGAGCGGTAACCATGTTTCTGGGGACGCCATCAACTGTCACACTTTTGTTGAACATCATGTGAGTTGCTATGCATGTTCGTCTTGTCTGAAGTAAGGGTGATTTGTCGTGGGTTGAATGAATATGCATATTGTTAGAGAATAACATTGGGCCGCCACCCAAAGCCATGTATCATGGTGGAAGTTTTAGCTTGGACGTTGATCCTCAATCTCTTATGAGAATATGCTTATGCATTAAAGAGGAGTCCATCATCTATTTTCTATGTTGTCCCGGTATGGATGTCCTCAAGTTGAGATCTATCAAAAACGAGAAATCAAATGCGATTTATCTCCTTGGACCTTTGTACAGGTGGCATAGAGGTACCCCTTTGTGACACTTGGTTGAAACATATGTAATGCAATGATAACCCATGGAGATCCGAGCTAATTAGGACAAGGTGCGAGCACTATTGGTATTCGATGCATGAGGCTTGCAACTTATAGGATGTCTTATGCATGACACATATGAAGTACTACTACCGTTGACAAAATTGCTTCCATGTTTTCAAAATAAAAAAGCTCTAGCACTTAACCATTACTTTTATGAGTTTCTTCTTTCTTCAAGCACCAACTACTGAGAGCATGATTGTCATTCTGAGTGTAATGTGCATTGTCCCAAAGTAGCATTGTCTTTTGCATGATTGTGATATCGTTTATTTTGAAATCATTGTATCTAGTCATCACTTAAACCTTGAAGGTGCCCCTGCATTTATGTTTTGCATCACTAAAGGGGGCAAGCTAGATATTACTTTATCATATTTGCACATCATGTTCATTGCAAATCTATTTGATGTTTCAGTTTCATGTTGTTAAACTTTCAGTCATTTGTGATTTTCTCATGAGGAAACTTAATTACTATAGATTCATTGTCTCAGTAAGCTTTTGTCATATGACTATAATAAGTCCTATATTGTTAATAGCATGTCACCACAGAAATTATTCTTGTTATCATTTACCTACTCGAGGACGAGCAGGAATTAAGCATGGGGATGTTGATACGTCCAAAACGTATCTATAATTTCTGCTTGCTCCATGCCACTTTTGGGTGATATTGCTATGATATTCATACACTTCCATACACTTTTGATCATAATTGGACTAACTTACTAATCCAGTGCACCCCAGTGCCAGTTTCTGTTTTCGGCTGTTTTTGTATTTCAGGTTTTCACGTTTCGAGAACTGCCAGGAAAAATCCAGAAAAATTATATAAAAAATCAGCGTTCCGGAAACAACCCTGCGTCCGAAGGACAGCCGGGGGGGGCCACCAGGGCTCCAAGCGCCCTGGCGGCGCCCCCCCCCCCTGGGCCGCGCCGGGGGGGGCGCCTGGGCCCCCCGAAGCCCGTCCGGTGCCCCCCTTTGGCATATATTTAGAGGGTCCTCCGAAACCCTCAGAGGAGGAACTCTTTTCACGATCCCATCTCTGTTCCGCCGCCGCCGCCGCTTCCAAGATCGGGAGCACCAGTAGAGCTCTTCCCGGCACCCTGCCGGAGGGGAGGATCACCACCGGGAGCTTCTCCACCACCATGGACGCCTCCTGGATGACTCGTGAGTAGTCTCCCTTGGACCATGAGTCCATGACCAGTAGCTATGTGATGTTCTCCTCCCGTTCTTGTGCTTCACTAATTAGTCCTCGTGAGCTGCCCTACATGATCGAGGCACATATGTAATCCTTATGCTGTTGCTATGTTGAGTTTGCTGGGATCCGATGGATTATGGGATTATGTTCAGATTGATCTTGAGTAATATATTTGATTCACCTCTTTTATATTTATGTTCATAAGTAATTCTTGCATGTTCTCCGTTGTTATTTATTGCTTTGGCCGAGTAATACGTAGTGACTCCAAGAGGGAACGTTATGCTTGATTGTGGGTTCATGCCCCTCGATGACTAGCTTGAGTGACAGAAACATGAGTCTAGGGGATGTGCTGTTGCCACAAGGGGGAAAACAACGGTGCTTGTGTCCGCGGGTGCAAGGATTGTTTACTTTACGGAAAGTTCTTTTAATGCAGTTGTCTGTTGCATTGAGTTTACACTATGGGTGGGACTCGCAACTTAATACCAGCGAGATGTTCTGGATAGATATCTCAAGGTGGATGATTAGTAGTAGGCATTGATGGATTTCGGTCTACTTACTTTGGCGTACCGCCCATGCTTTGAACCTCAACCTTTCTTGCAATGTAGTCAGCATTGGTTTGCGTTCATGGTCCTGTCAGTTGCCCAGCTGTAATTTGTTTACCTCACATAGCTGTTTTATCGTCTTTTGGGAGAGAGACATCACTAGTGAACATCATGAGACTCCGGTCCATATTACCATCATTGATCACACCCGCTATTTACTTTTCGTTATCATTTACTATTGCAAACACTATCTATCACTACTATCATCTGCTTTTAACCCTTTGTGAACTACAAGGCCGGAGGGATTGACAACCTCTCTGTACTCGTTGGGAGCAAAGTTATTTGTATCTGTGTGCAGGTCCACGTCGATTGCTAATTTGCGCCGTTAGCAGTTGACACCTACTTGTTGAACCTAGTAGTCTCTGTGGATTCGATCCTTGGCATCTTTGCTAAGGGAAAACACTTCCACAACACTTCATCTTTCACCTTCCACTTGGGGTAACCAACGAGGGGTTAGAGGCCCATCAATGATCCGACTACGAACGTGCGAGGACGTCGTGCCTTAGCAATCGCTAAACCAACTCCGAGAGGTTATTGACCACGCCGGAGCACGATCAACCTGACCACGAAGGTCTGTTTCCTGCAGGCAAACGAAGAACAAGCAAGAAACTGAGATTGCAATCTGGATATTGCGAATTTAAGAGGAAAGCTTTATTGATCAAGTGGGGTTCTGTGATGTCTTGGTCTGGTCGTTGAACACAAACGAAGTACGCGAAGTTGCAGCTATGGCGAACTTCAATCTAAACAAAACCCCAAAGAAAAAGCTACTAGATGGATCTACTTATATAGGAACAAGGGGTGGCGGCCAAGGAGATGGAAGGACGTCCCAAGACAGCCTAAAACTAACCCTAGGTCGTACAAGGCTCTGATACGTCCAAAACGTATCTATAATTTCTGCTTGCTCCATGCCACTTTTGGTTGATATTGCTATGATATTCATACACTTCCATACACTTTTGATCATATTTGGACTAACCTACTAATCCAGTGCACCCCAGTGCCAGTTTCTGTTTTCGGCTGTTTTTGTATTTCAGGTTTTCACGTTACGAGAACTGCCAGGAAAAATCCAGAAAAATTATATAAAAAATCAGCATTTCGGAAACTACCATGCGTCCGAAGGATAGCCGGGGGGGGCCACCAGGGCTCCAGGCGCCCTGGCGGCGCCCCCCCCCCCCCGGGCCGCGCCGGGGGGGCGCCTGGGCCCCCCGAAGCTTCCCCGATGCCCCCCTTTGGCATATATTTAAAGCGTCCTCCGAAAGCCTCAGAACAGGAACTCTTTTCGCGATCCCATCTTTGTTCCGCCGCCGCCGCCGCTTCCAAGATCGGGAGCACCAGGAGAACTCTTCCCGGCACCCTACCGGAGGGGAGGATCACCACCGGGAGCTTCTCCACCACCATGGACGCCTCCCGGATGAGTCGTGAGTAGTCTCCCTTGGACCATGAGTCCATGACCAGTAGCTATGTGATGTTCTCCTCCCGTTCTTGTGCTTCACTAATTAGTCCTCGTGAGCTGCCCTACATGATCGAGGCACATATGTAATCCTTATGATGTTGCTATGTTGAGTTTGCTGGGATCCGATGGATTATGAGATTATGTTCAGATTGTTCTTGAGTAATATATTTGATTCACCTCTTTTATATTTATGTTCGTAAGTAATTCTTGCATGTTCTCCGTTGTTATTTATTGCTTTGGCCAAGTAGTAGGTAGTGACTCCAAGAGGGAACGTTTTGCTTGATTGTGGGTTCATGCCCCTCGATGACTAGCTTGAGTGACAGAAACATGAGTCTAGGGGATGTGTTGTTGCCACAAGGGGAAAACAACGGTGCTTGTGCCCGCGGGTGCAAGGATTGTTTACTTTACGCAAAGTTCTTTTAATGCAGTTGTCTGTTGCTTTGAGTTTACACTATGGGTGGGGCTCGCAACTTAATACCAGCGAGATGTTCTGGATAGATATCTCAAGGTGGATGATTAGTAGTAGATATTGATGGATTTCGGTCTACTTACTTTGGCGTACCGCCCATGCTTTGAACCTCAACCTTTCTTGCAACTTAGTCAACACTGGTCCTGTCAATTGCCCAGCTGTAATTTGTTTACCTCACATAGTTGTTTTATCGTCTTTTGGGAGAGAGACATCACTAGTGAACATCATGAGACTCCGGTCCATATTACCATCATTGATCACATCCACTATTTACTTTTCGCTTTTACTTACTATTGCAAACACTATCTATCACTACTATCATTTGCTTTTAATCCTTTGTGAACTACAAGGCCTGAGGGATTGACAACCTCTCTGTACTCGTTGGGAGCAAAGTTATTTGTATCTGTGTGCAGGTCCACGTTGATTGCTAATATCTGGCGCCGTTAGCAGTTGACACCTACTTGTTGAACCTAGGAGTCTCTGGGGATTCGATCCTTGGCATCTTTGCTAAGGGAAAAACTTCCACAACACTGCATCTTACACCTTCCACTTGGGGTAACCAACGAGGGGTTAGAGGCCCATCAAGGAGTTTTTCTGGCGCCGTTGCCGGGGACTCCACTCTTCAGGATAGGGGAGTTGCATGCTATCTTTTACCTTTGCTTTTAGTCTTGTTAGTTTACCTTTCAGTTTTCTTTATGTATTTCACTAGTTATGCTTATGGACAACCTTGCTATTGGATCGTTGCTTGCGGGAAGACGCCCCACACCTGTGGTGGTTGCTTCTCCCCCTACTGAAATTGTGCCCTATAAAATACCAGCTGGTATTATCGATTATGTTTTGGCTATTCGTTATGCAGGAGACAGACATCCCGGTGAACACTTGCTATATCTGTCACAACTATGTTCATTATTTAAGCTTGCAGGTGTATCAAGGGAGTTTGTCATGAGGAAATTGTTCGCCGTATCACTTATAGATAAGGCTTCAGATTGGTATAAGCTTCTCGATAACTCGCACTTGCTTGATTGGCAAGAGCTTATGTCTCTCTTTTATACTAAGTTTTATCCTCTTCATGATGCTTATGTGGAGAGTAAGAGTACCTTTTTGCATGTGGATCATGTTAACAATGCTTTATGTGATGCTTATATAGTTGAGTTTATTCGTGATCCCACTGAAAATTATGAGAAGGGAACATATGCTTATAGATATTTCAATAATATCAAGTTCCCTCTCTTTATGTTGAAGGTTTTGAAGCTGCACTTGTTTTGTCTTCCTATTCTTATTGCTTTGTGCTTCAATGAATTATTCTATTGCAATATTCCTATGCATAGGAAGCATGTTAGGCTTAAATGTGTTTGATATTTGCTTCTTGATGCTCTTTTCTGCTCTTCAACTCTTATTCCTACGAGAGCATCATTAGAGTCTTAAGCCTATCTTTAAGGCATAAAAGAAAGCGCTTTTGGGAGGCAGCCCACTTGAATAAATTTTTTGCTTTGGTTGTTTCTTGATGTTGTTTACTACAGTAGCATCATCATTGTATCTTTGCTTTTCATATTTGTGCCAAGTATAGCCTCTGATTGCTAGAAAGTTCAAAAGTTGTGAGGTGCTGTCCAGGAAACAGATTCTGTCCTTGGATAGAAAAATTCTTATAAAATCACCAGATCATCTTTTTGGTCTGAATTTACTCGACAACGTTCTCTATATAATTGTCTTTTGTGCGTCTGTTCTGAGTTTTTTGATTTGAGTTGCAGAAGTATCCCGAACAGATCAATTACTACCTGCTGTTCTGTTTTTCACAGATTCTGTCCTGTTTTGTCTTTCCTTCACTTTGCAAATCAAGAGCTTGCTTTTTCTTTGCAAAAACCTTTTGGCAATCTTGAGAAACAGTAGAACTTCAAGAATATCTTTATTTCCAGCAAGGTATAATTATTTTATTGAGGGTACTAACCTCGCTAATCAGATTATGATGAGTTATGTATGAAGGGAGTTTTCAAGTGTGCGAGGGAAGATGATAAAAATATTCAGGAGTGTCAAGCGCTCAAGCTTGGGGATGCCCCCGTGCATCCCCTTCTCCATCAACATTATCAGTTCGTCTTTCGTTCCGCTATATTTTTATCACTTCATGTGTTATGTGCTATGCTTGGAGCGACTTGCTTTTAGTTTTCTTTTTAGTTTTTCATTACGAGTCGGAACTCAACATTCTTTATGTGGGAGAGAAACACGCTCCACTTCTACCTAGAACATAACATAGAATTTTCATGTCTATCTTTGCTGTGTGTGTTCTTTGTCTTTTAATAGCTACTATCATGCTTTGCTCTTAGTATT
Source organism: Secale cereale (assembly GCA_902687465.1). NCBI lineage: Eukaryota > Viridiplantae > Streptophyta > Magnoliopsida > Poales > Poaceae > Secale > Secale cereale. The sequence goes on along the minus strand of LR738715.1, from coordinate 882,043,304 downwards.
CATGCTTATCATTTCAAAGAGCTTTTGTTTAGTTGGTTCTTTGAACTCTCTTTAATTATCATGCTCACCTTATTAAAAGAGTTTGCTTCCGTTGCATTGGTTGATATGTCTATGATAAAGATGCTACATGCATAATGGTGCTTAGTAGTTCAGGTTTTCTTATGGTTAATCTCAAATAGCTGGGGGGTTCCTAATGTGTTATTGGAGTACCAACTTGATTTGTTTGCCTATGATGTGGTATGGTTTAGTAGTATCTTCCCTCAAGAATTTATTTTGATTGACTTGGCGTATGCTCAAGCATATTTAAGACTGTAAAGAAAGTCTGTCAAGCCTTGATGATCTTTTATTTCTGAGTAGCGGTATAACTACCATGCCTGATTCAATGTTGCTTTGTCGCTCTGCATGATTATGACCGTCATTGCTCTCTTAGTTGGTCGCTCCCAGTCTTTTGCTAACCTCCACCTGTACTAAGCAAACTAACCTTGCAATACATAGCTCATGGGAAAGTAGCTTAAAAACTACTGTGGTAAAGAATATGTTGCTTATGTATCTTATTTCTTATAAGTTGCTTGCTGAGTGGTAACCATGTTTCTGGGGACGCCATCAACTGTCACACTTTTGTTTAATATCATGTGAGTTGCTATGCATGTTCGTCTTGTATGAAGTAAGGGTGATTTTCCGTGGGTTGTATGAATATGCATATTGTTAGAGAAGAACATTGGGCCGCCAACCAAAGCCATGTATCATGGTGGAAGTTTTAGCTTAGACATTAATCCTCAATCTCTTATGAGAATATGCTTATGCATTAAAGAGGAGTCCATCATCTATTTTCTATGTTGTCCCGGTATGAATGTCCTCAAGTTGAGATCTATCAAAAACGAGAAATCAAATGTGATTTATCTCCTTGGACCTTTGTACAGGTGGCATAGAGGTATCCCTTTGTGACACTTGGTTGAAACATATGTAATGCAATGATAACCCATGGAGATCCGAGCTAATTCGGACAAGGTGCGAGCACTATTGGTATTCGATGCATGAGGCTTGCAACTTATAGGATGTCTTATGCATGACACATATGAAGTACTACTACCGTTGACAAAATTGCTTCTATGTTTTCAAAATAAAAAGCTCTAGCACATAACCATTCTTTTACTTTTTAAGTCTCCACCTTCTTTCTTCAAGCACCAACTACTGAGAGCATGATTGTCATTCTGAGTGTAATGTGCATTGTCCCAAAGTAGCATTGTCTTTTGCATGATTGTGACATCGTTTATTTTGAAATCATTGTATCTAGTCATCACTTAAACCTTGAAGGTGCACCTGCATTTATGTTTTGCTTCACTAAAGGGGGCAAGCTAGATATCACTTTATCATATTTGCACATCATGTTCATTGCAAATCTTCTTGATGTTTCAGTTTCATGTTGTAAAACTTTCAGTCATTTGTGATTTTCTCATGAGGCAACTTAATTACTACAGATTCATTGTCTCAGTAAGCTTTTGTCATATGACTATGAATAAGTCCTATATGGTTAATAGCATGTCACCACAAAAATTATTCTTGTTATCATTTACCTACTCAAGGACGAGCAGGAATTAAGCTTGGGGATGTTGATACGTCCAAAACGTATCTATAATTTCTGCTTGCTCCATGCCACTTTTGGGTGATATTGCTATGATATTCATACACTTCCATACACTTTTGATCATATTTGGACTAACCTACTAATCCAGTGCACCCCAGTGCCAGTTTCTGTTTTCGGCTGTTTTTGTATTTCAGGTTTTCACGTTACGAGAACTGCCAGGAAAAATCCAGAAAAATTATATAAAAAATCAGCGTTTCGGAAACTACCGTGCGTCCGAAGGACAGCCGGGGGGGGCCACCAGGGCTCCAGGCGCCCTGGCGGCGCCCCCCCCCCCCCCGGGGCCGCGCCGGGGGGGCGCCTGGGCCCCCCGAAGCTTCCCCGATGCCCCCCTTTGGCATATATTTAAAGCGTCCTCCGAAACCCTCAGAACAGGAACTCTTTTCGCGATCCCATCTCCGTTCTGCCGCCGCCGCCGCTTCCAAGATCGGGAGCACCAGGAGAACTCTTCCCGGCACCCTGCCGGAGGGGAGGATCACCACCGGGAGCTTCTCCACCACCATGGACGCCTCCCGGATGAGTCGTGAGTAGTCTCCCTTGGACCATGAGTCCATGACCACTAGCTATGTGTTGTTCTCCTCCCGTTCTTGTGCTTCACTAATTAGTCCTCGTGAGCTGCCCTACATGATCGAGGCACATATGTAATCCTTATGCTGTTGCTATGTTGAGTTTGCTGGGATCCGATGGATTATGGGATTATGTTCAGATTGATCTTGAGTAATATATTTGATTCACCTCTTTTATATTTATGTTCATAAGTAATTCTTGCATGTTCTCCGTTGTTATTTATTGCTTTGGCCGAGTAATACGTAGTGACTCCAAGAGGGAACGTTATGCTTGATTGTGGGTTCATGCCCCTCGATGACTAGCTTGAGTGACAGAAACATGAGTCTAGGGAATGTGCTGTTGCCACAAGGGGGAAACAACGGTGCTTGTGCCCGCGGGTGCAAGGATTGTTTACTTTACGCAAAGTTCTTTTAATGCAGTTGTCTGTTGCTTTGAGTTTACACTATGGGTGGGGCTCGCAACTTAATACCAGCGATATGTTCTGGATAGATATCTCAAGGTGGATGATTAGTAGTAGATATTGATGGATTTCGGTCTACTTACTTTGGCGTACCGCCCATGCTTTGAACCTCAACCTTTCTTGCAACTTAGTCAACATTGGTCCTGTCAATTGCCCAGCTGTAATTTATTTACCTCACATAGCTGTTTTATCGTCTTTTGGGAGAGAGACATCACTAGTGAACATCATGAGACTCCGGTCCATATTACCATCATTGATCACATCCACTATTTGCTTTTCTCTTTTACTTACTATTGCAAACACTATCTATCACTACTATCATTTGCTTTTAATCCTTTGTGAACTACAAGGCCGGAGGGATTGACAACCTCTCTGTACTCGTTGGGAGCAAAGTTATTTGTATCTGTGTGCAGGTCCACGTTGATTGCTAATATCTGGCGCCGTTAGCAGTTGACACCTACTTGTTGAACCTAGGAGTCTCTGGGGATTCGATCCTTGGCATCTTTGCTAAGGGAAAAACTTCCACAACACTGCATCTTACACCTTCCACTTGGGGTAACCAACGAGGGGTTAGAGGCCCATCAGGCTCATGGGCCCAAGTGAAGGTGATGCAACACCTTTGGACTTGTAGTTTGTCTCGGATTCTGCTGCAACGTCAGATTGTTTCGTCGATATCTCAACGCTCCGGACGAATTTGAAGGTGAATCCCATTGGGTTGGAAAGTGTACGAAATCTAGTTTCCAACAAAAAAAGAAACACCCAATTCGGAGTCCGTATGAAGGAGTTCTTGCCGTTTTGAATCAGGTATGTCTGTGCAGTCCGAATCTGGATGCAAAACGTGAGAGACTTGGACTCTATCTTCTCTTGGCCCAAAAGTGACGTGAGAGAACTTTTTGAACAGCACCTAAACTTCTCTTTTTCCCTTATCTTCATATGTGGATTGTACAAATGTCCCATACACCTGGAATTAGACATGGCACAAAAGTCTGTGAAGTATTTTTGTCTGGGATGACATAAATAAATTGTTGCATAGTTTGCATTAGAAATCTCCTCACAAATATACATGTATGCAATATTTTTGGTCGTATCCAAGGTAGTCATGTCCTCATCATCCTCCCTTTCTTGAAAATAAAGCCGTCCTCGGCGTTGCTTAATCTGAAATGTGGGTAAGAAAATAGACAAGGTGTACATGTTGTATATGTATATGTCATTCATTTTTACTTCCCTTAATTTTCGCACATGTGACACATGTATAGATGAGTAACTTTCGTAGTTCATAAAATACAAAGCCAAAATATTATCACAAGAAGTAGAAGGCATGAAAATATTGCAACTCAATTTGCACAAATAAGTGAAGCTCTTATTCATATTAAAATATTGACAATGTTCATCATTAAACCATCCCAACATTGGTCAATAAACCTTACTTGCATGAAATTCACAGGCTACAACATGCTTAAATAAGCAAACATGCAATAAGTCATTTGACATAGAATCGTCACCAAGATTAGAGGTCATATCAAAATGATTAAACATTGGCACAATTATTTTCAAATGTATTTTATCCAAATCTGATTTATTCTCTGATTCACATGATTCTTTTGCATCAACAATTAATTCAATGGGTGCACTCAAAATTGTTGGTATTTTAGTTGTTTGATCACATGACGCATTCATGACAGTAACATGATTATCTAAACTAGGTGGTGTGCTCAAATCAACAGGTAATTCAATACATGATGTATTCAAGTTAACTAGATATGCATCATCCTCATGTGAAGTTATATCATCATTAATTTTACTGTTACCTTGTTACAAAGACGTAGCTGATGTAGGTACCGACGATGACAATGTATCATACACTTTAGATGATGCCACGCTCATAATCAGATGTGTGGCTGCTCTAGTAGGTGCAATGGTGGAGGAACCAACCAGTGGTGGTGAGCATGAACTGGAATAGTAGTTGTTGTAGTCACACAATGCATCCTCCTGTATTTGTCTCTCAAAGGTACAAGCACGAACATACATACCAGTAATGCAACGAGGAATATACTGAAATCGTGCGCGAATATCATGGTTTAAACCACCAAAAAATCTATTCATTATATCATCCTCAGATTCTTCTATGTCACAATGATGCATATAAGATTTGAACTCTTGGTAGTAAGCATAAACAGTGTTACTGCCTTGTTTTAATTGTTCCAATTTGCGAAGCAATTCACGGCGATAGTAAGGAGGAAAAAAATGTTTTCTCATTACAGCCTTCAAATCTTTCAAAGTTGTAAGTTGGTTATCAATATTTTTCCTACAATGCACACTCCACCAAACAGAAGCAAAACCAGTAAATACTCTAGTGGCAGCTTGTACTCCCTCAAGTTCAGAAAAATGATGGTGACTAAAAACTTTTTCTACTTCAATCTCCCAAGCTAGATAAATAGCAGGATTAAATCTACCCTCAAAGGACGGAAAAGAAATAACCTGACCATGTGCTTGTGTGTGTTGTCCCATGTCTCGTGATGGTGAAGATGTATCCGTCGTCCAAGAACTTCTTTCTCCGGTCCCTGTCATGATTAGTAGAAACAAGAAACAAAATTCGAGAATAATATTCCTATGAATTACTAGGATGTGGTGGTAAAGCGCTCACAGTAAAGCAAATATCAATATCTTACAAGTTCTTACCATGCAGCAGGTGGTGATAGGAAACTACCGGTGTCAAATAACTCCAAAGATTGAGTAAAGCGATTACCAGGGAGAGTCAAACGCACGACGTAGATGTATGTGGAGCTGGAAAGGCTTATAAGATGGTAGCAAAAGGGGTCAGCAATAATCAATTCAGAGGTGCAAAGTTGAATAAATGCTCAATGACGGTACTGTGGTGGTCCTAGGCTAGACCGTACTAGAGACGCGAGCCTAGAACACTAACAAAATCACGGCGTTGCACGTAATAAAGGGGAAAGCATACTCTCAATTTTTTTTCGCCTCTTTTTTTTGCGCTGCTTTTTTTTGCCGAAAATCACTATAATGGCGAGTGTCTCAAAACACTTCCCAAGTCAAACTAAGATGATAGGCACGAAAAATTTTTGACGAATTTATTTTTTCGGAATTAGGGCAGCGATGACGAAAAAGTGCGGTAAAAAATAGTATGGTGGCACGTGTCTCAAAAGACTCAGAAAAGCCCAAAAATAGGATAGGGAAAAATTATTTTCACCTGTCAAAATTTTGGCCTAAAAACTGCCCGGGGGTCTCCAGACTTTTTTTTTCGAGACCTACGCAGGCAAGGAAACACAAATCCGAAACCTAGATGGATCTCGAGAACAAACCTAATATGAAAAGAACTCGGATTGGTGGTGGATATATGGTGGTAGGACATGGCAGCGGTGGTAGGTTATGGCAGCGATCGTGGTATGTGGTGGCGGTGGTGGGATATGGCAGCGGTGGTGGTATGGCAGCGGCGATGAATATGGTGCGACGGCGACGTGACAAACTGTGAACAGAACTCGAAACTCTAAAGAACTAGACGCTAAGACCAGCAACTTGACACGACGATGCAACCGCAAATTCAACAAAGCAAATACAGAAAAGATTATGCAAAGGCTCAGATTGGTTCGGATGGGATGAACTAACCCTAATTTTTTTGGCTTTTTCGTGGACTATAGGTATGAAGAACAGACTTGATCTAAACTATGAAAAATAGTAAAATCTCACCGAGCAACCTGGAAAATCTGATACCACTTGATAGAGGCAAAGGTGTCCCGTCTTTCGATGAGATGGTGTCTATCATTTTGGAGGAAGTCGACTTTGACGATCCGACTACGAACGTGCGAGGACGTCGCGCCTTAGCAATCGCTAAACCAACTCCGAGAGGTTATTGACCACGCCGGAGCACGATCAACCTGACCACGAAGGTCTGTTTCCTGCAGGCAAACGAAGAACAAGCAAGAAACTGAGATTGCAATCTGGATATTGCGAATTTAAGAGGAAAGCTTTATTGATCAAGTGGGGTTCTGTGACGTCTTGGTCTGGTCGTTGAACACAAACGAAGTACGCGAAGTTACAGCTATGGCGAACTTTAATCTAAACAAAACCCCAAAGAAAAAGCTACTAGATGGATCTACTTATATAGGAACAAGGGGTGGCGGCCAAGGAGATGGAAGGACGTCCCAAGACAGCCTAAAACTAACCCTAGGTCGTACAAGGCTCATGGGCCCAAGTGAAGGTGATGCAACACCTTTGGACTTGTAGTTTGACTCGGATTCTGCTGCAACGCCAGATTGTTTCATCGATATCTCAACGCTCCGGACGAATTTGAAGGTGAATCCAATTGGGTTGGAAAGTGTACGAAATCTAGTTTCCAACAAAAAAAAGAAACACCCAATTCGGAGTCCGTATGAAGGAGTTCTTGCCGTTTTGAATCAGGTATGTCTGTGCGGTCCGAATCTGGATGCAAAACGTGAGAGACTTGGACTCTATCTTCTCTTGGCCCAAAAGTGACGTGAGAGAACTTTTTGAACAGCACCTAAACTTCTCTTTTTCCCTTATCTTCATATGTGGATTGTACAAATGTCCCATACACCTGGAATTAGACATGGCACAAAAGTCTGTGAAGTATTTTTGTCCGGGATGACATAAATAAATTGTTGCATAGTTTGCATTAGAAATCACCTCACAAATATACATGTATGCAATATTTTTGGTCGTATCCAAGGTAGTCATGTCCTCATCATTTTGCAATGCTGGGTTTTCAGCAGAGTATATGCTAGAATTAACCAAGCAAGATAACTTACAATGCAATAGAAAGGTTGCAGGGTTTCAATATTCATGCCAAATGAATTAGGCTGTCTGAACTAACCCATATTTTCCTAGTTTCTCTCAAATAAATTTTAAATCACAGCATGACAGGAATCAACTAGCACTCTAGAAATGAAATTCAGATGTATAAGCAATAGTTCTTCCAAAGAATGAGCGAGAATGCTGCTGCTGCTCTGCTCTGGTACTGGTGGTCTAGTACAGCACAATTAATTCCAAGAAGCAAGGCACTGAAAAATAAAGTAATCGGCATGAACATTCGCCTGCGGATCATGGCACCTCTTACCCTAGCGCCGACGCGGCTCATACAGAATTACAGATCAGAATCTTGTACAAGAAATTAAGATATGAAGAACAACAAGCAGGTAAGCACCCTTGAGACTTGAGGAGTTGAGGTACTAGCTAGGAGGAAGTCAGGAAGAGGAGGAGTTGAGTTGAGGTACCAGGAGGAAGAGGAGGAGTTTAGTTGAGTTGAGTTGGTACACACGCGAGACGGATGCCTCCCAGCAGAGTTGATACCGTGGAGGGAGAGGGCATTGGCTCCGGTGCGGCATCGTCCGTCGTCGCCGCCGTGAGGCGTCAGCTCGGTTCGGGGGATAAGAGGAGTCGAGGGAGAGGAGGGAGTGCGTGCCTGCTGTGTGGCGCCGGATGGGCTGCTCTGCCGTTTTGCGCTTAGGGCTTCAGTTCGTGTGTGGGCTGTGTATAACATGTACTCCCTCCATTCCCCAATATTTGTCTTTCAAGACATTTCAAATGAACTACAATATACGGATGTATGTAGACATATTTTAGAGTGTGGATTCACTCATTTTGTATTTTCTACCAGAATATTTGGTATTTCATGGAATACCAGGGAAGACCCCCGGCGCTGCCACTAATGGGAAGAATGGTCCTGGCAGTATGGCCCCACACGCGAGTCAGGCGTTGTGGATGTGATGCTAGAATTGTATGTCGTGAGCGAATCAGCCCGCCAGAGGGCGCCCACGCTCCACCCGCGTATACCTACCTGGGGCCAACGAAACATGACCGGCTCGCCCCACGCGCAAGTCAGCTCAAACCGGCACGATACACGCCCCCACATGCAAGCCGACATATGGGCACTAGGAAGGCCCTCCCTGTCGCAACCAGACTAGCCTGGCGCGAGGCGAGGATGCCGACATGCACTAGTAGATAAAGGGTCATCAGACCCGGTTCATTTGGGCCTTTAGCCCCGGTTCCTGAACCGGGACAAGAGGGTCGGTACTAATGCTCTGACCCTTTAGTCCCGGTTCAATCCAGAACCGGGGCAGAAGGGTGTCCACGTGGCCTATGCGCCGAGCCCAGGCAGGAGGGGCTTTAGTCCCGGTTGATGGTACCAACCGGGACCAAAAGGCATCAACGCGTCAGCATTTCTGTGGCTGTGGTTTTTGTTTTTTTTTTTGAAAGGGGAGGGGGGGTTGGAGGTTTTGGGGGGTTAATTTAGGTGTTTCATATTGTGTTAGCTAGCTAATTAATAGAGAGAAGTGTCCTCTGTTATGTCCGTGCTTGCTACGTACTACACATATGTATAGAGATGACTAGACACGGTAGCTAGCTAGCTAGCTAGTAAAGCAAACGAAGGAAACAGAAGATCGTATAATCAACATATATATATATGCATACAGAGAGAAGTAATATCGACCACCTCTCCTTCTCCGAGAGATTGGTCGAACAACAAGTTCTCGTATATCTATCCGACACTACCGGGCACATATATACAATAAGTATCTCTTACAAATATAATCTCCTATCATATGGATGCATGGTCCACATAGTATTCTCCGTCTTCAGCGATCACGTGTTCAAGGAAGAATGCCGCCAATTCCTCTTGAATTGCTAGCAGACGATCTGGTGTTAGGAGTTCATCCCGCATCCGAAACATCTAATTTGAAGAAGGGGGTCAGTACATGAAATGATGCTATAAATTTGTGAATATTATTGATTGCTTACGCACTTCAAATTGTTCTTCAGTGTAGCCCCGCTCACAGGTCGTGTGGCGGATGGACTCGCAAATGTAGTATCCACAGTAATCATTCCCGGGTTCCTGCCACAACCACTTTACAAGAAATATAGGTCAATCAAACTGATAAGCAAGAATGCCAAATTGGTATTGATGAAACTAGCGCTTGAATCAAGATATAGGAGATGCGCGCGCGGAACATGCTACTATATAGTACTTACTTTCGGGTATCTAAATTGTAGCTTCTTCGGCAGTCCCGGAGCTTTTTTGGTGAATTTTCTCCAAACCCTGCCAGACAAAGAAAACAATTAGTTGATATCAGAAATGAAGTTGCTGATATATATGCATGGTGGATAATATTGATCGATTTAACTTACCTGACGAGCATTTGAGTCATGTCTGCATACTCCTCGGGATCTTTACGTTTAGAGTCCAAGACAGTTACTACTCCCTTCTCAAGCTTAATCTCTAAGAGAATATAGTGGAAGCTGCGCACGAATGCATGAACTCATCAATTACATCACTATAACCTTGACTGATATATAAGGGAAACCAAATATGCACAAGACAGTAACACTCACTTGAAGTTGTAAGGAAAGAGTATTATATCTTTGTTTTCATTTACCACCAACGATCGTAGCAAGTTGGTCTCGGTATCGTCGGGACGCAATTTAACCTCGGTTGCATCTATGAGGTATGTGTTAATAAACCCAATATCACCTACTTGTCTTTTCTTCAATTCGACGATCTTCAATCTGCATAATATAGTGAGGATAATTATAAATACATGCAATGAAGATCAGCTATATAGAGAGACTTAATGACAGAAGTAGTACTACTTACAGACAGTAGAAGGTGACCGTTGTTTTATCGAGGGCCAATTGATTGAAAAACTGATAGAACTCCTCAAATGGAACAGGCAACAGCTCAATTCCAACGAGGTCATGCTCCGGTTTAACTCTCAAATACAAGTTATCCCTCCCCCCAGACTCTCTGCAGATTTTCAAGTACCAATCATGCAATCTTCGCATATTCGTTGATAGAGATCTTTCATTTTTGACGAGAGGCTTTTTGTACTCGTATCTTTCTATCTGCACGTCCAAGAAATCATAGTGTACATCGTCGGACACGTAATCTGCAAGATTGGTATAACCGGGCACCATCCTCGGATCATTAGCGACCATGTCGCTAGACACCTTGAGCGGGGGGCACGATTGGTCCGCTTGTTCGCCGAGCTGGGAAATTTGTTTCCCAGCTCGTCCTTCTGCTAACCTCTGATCACTTTTAGTACTTCCCAACCGCTTCGCTGCTTGATATGACTTTTGAATCATGCGGTCATAGTTGTCCTGCGGCTTACTTTTCGCAGGTTGCTTCAGGGCAGCAAGAGTGCGCTTTGCTTTCACCGCATCTATCTTCTCCTCCGGAGGTGGATGTCTCTGTGCTTTCAACCCTTCAAAAAAGTCCTTCACTTCGCCTTGAGCGATCTTCCTGTTTTCCTCGTCGGACCTCTCGTACGGTAACTTCTCTAGAGGCGTGAGAGAAGGACCGAATCTGCATCGCCTCCCGCCTCTGGCTGTACTGCTAGACGTCGCCGGACCAGTCGAAGCGGCTGTCTTTTTTCCTTGCTTACGCGCCGGAGCAGGAGCAGCCGGAGCGGCGGCAGGTCTCTTCCGCCCTTGCTGACTAGGCGGAGAAGGAGGAGCAGGCTGGCTGCTCGGGCACGCCGGCGGCGAAGGCGAAGTGCCGCCACGCGCCGGCGGCGAAGGAGGCGGAGTGCCGCCACGCGCCGGAGAAGGAGCCGGAGTGCCCTGATGGTCACTCGCCGGAGGAGGAGGCGGTGGAGGAGGCGGAGTGCCCTGACTCGCCGGAGGAGGAGGAGGAGGCGGAGGTGTTGGGGAACGTAGTATTTTAAAATTTTCCTACGATCACGCAAGATCTATCTACCAGATGCATAGCAACGAGAGGGGAGAGTGAGTCTACGTACCCTCGTAGACCGAAAGCGGAAGCGTTAGAACAACGTGGTTGATGTAGTCGTACGTCTTCACGGCCCGACCGATCAAGCACCAAAACTACGGCACCTCCGAGTTCTAGCACACGTACAGCTCGATGACGTCCCTCGAACTCCGATCCAGCCGAGTGTCGAGGGAGTGTTCCGTCAGCACGACGGTGTGGTGACGATCTTGATGTTCTACCGTCGCAGGGCTTCGCCTAAGCACCGCTACAATATTTATCGAGGAGAACTATGGTGGAGGGGGGCACCGCACACGGCTAAGAGATCAAGAGATCAATTGTTGTGTCTAGAGGTGCCCCCCTGCCCCCGTATATAAAGGAGGGAGGGAGAGGCCGGCCCTAGAGGGGGCGCACCAAGTGTGAGGAGTCCTACTAGGACTCCCAAGTCCTAGTAGGATTCCCCTTTCCTTTCCGGAGTAGGAGAGAAGGAAAGAGGGGGAGAGGGAGAAGGAAAAGGGGGCTGCACCCCTTGTCCAATTCGGACCAGAAGGGGGGTGCACGCCTCCTTCCTTTTGGCCTCTCTCCTCTATTCCCGTAACTCCCCGGTACTCCGAAAATACCCGAATCACTCGGAACCTTTCCGATGTCCGAATATAGTCGTCCAATATATCGATTTTTACGTCTCGACCATTTTGAGACTCCTCGTCATGTCCCCGATCTCATCCGGGACTCCGAACTCCTTCGGTACATCAAAACTCATAAACTCATAATAAAACTATCATCGAAACCTTAAGCGTGCGGACCCTACGGGTTCGAGAACTATGTAGACATGACCGAGACACGTCTCCGGTCAATAACCAATAGCGGAACCTGGATGCTCATATTGGCTCCCACATATTCTACGAAGATCTTTATCAGTCAAACCGCATAACAACATACATTGTTCCCTTTGTCATCGGTATGTTACATGCCCGAGATTCGATCGTCGGTATCTCAATATCTAGTTCAATCTCGTTACCAACAAGTCTCTTTACTCGTTTCGTAATACATCATCCCGCAACTAACTCATTAGCTGCAATGCTTGCAAGGCTTATAGTGATGTGCATTACCGAGTGGGCCCAGAGATACCTCTCCGACAATCGGAGTGACAAATCCTAATCTCGAAATACGCCAACCCAACAAGTACCTTCGGAGACACCTGTAGAGTACCTTTATAATCACCCAGTTACGTTGTGACGTTTGGTAGCACACAAAGTGTTCCTCCGGTATTCGGGAGTTGCATAATCTCATAGTCATAGGAACATGTATAAGTCATGAAGAAAGCAATAGCAGTAAAACTTAAACGATCATAGTGCTAAGCTAACGGATGGGTCTTGTCCATCAGATCATTCTCCTAATGATGTGATCCCGTTGATCAAATGACAACTCATGTCTATGGCTAGGAAACATAACCATCTTTGATCAATGAGCTAGTCTAGTAGATGCATACTAGGGACACTCTGTTTTGTCTATGTATTCACACATGTATTAAGTTTCCGGTTAATACAATTCTAGCATGAATAATAAACATTTATCATAATATAAGGAAATAAATAATAACTTTATTATTGCTTCTAGGGCATATTTCCTTCAGTCTCCCACTTGCACTAGAGTCAATAATCTAGTTCACATCGCCATGTGATTTAACACCGATAGTTCACATCGTCATGTGATTAACACCCAAAGGGTTTACTAGAGTCAATAATCTAGTTCACATCGCTATGTGATTAACACCCAAAGAGTACTAAGGTGTGATCATGTTTTGCTTCGTGAGAGAAGTTTAGTCAACGGGTCTGTCACATTCAGATCCGTATGTATTTCGCAAATGTCTATGTGTCTACAATGCTCTGCATGGAGCTACTCTAGCTAATTGCTCCCACTTTCAATACGCATCCAGATTGATACTTAGAGTCAGCTGGATTTAGTGTCAAAGCTTGCATCGGCGTAACCCTTTACGACGAACTCTTTATCACCTCCATAATCGAGAAACATTTCCTTAGTCATCCAGTTACTAAGGATAATTTTGACCGATGTACAGTGATCTACTCCTGGATCACTATTGTACCCTCTTGACAAACTCATGGAAAGGTACACAACATGTTTGGTACACAACATGGCATACTTTATAGAACCTATGGCTGAGGCATAGGGAATGACTTTCATTCTCTCTATATTTTTCTGCCGTGGTCTGGCTTTGAGTCTTACTCAACTTCACACCTTACAAGTCAGGTAAGAACTCCTTCTTTGACTGATCCATTTTGAACTACTTCAAAATCATATCAAGGTATGTACTCATCGAAAGTCTTATCAAGCGTCTTGATCTATCTCTATAGATCTTGATGCCCAATATGTAAGCAGCTTCACCAAGGTCTTTCTTTGAAAAACTCCTTTCAAACACTCCTTTATGCTTTCCAGAAAATTCTACATCATTTCCGATCGACAATATGTCATTCACATATACTTATCAGAAAGGTTGTAGTGCTCCCACTCACTTCTTGTAAATACAGGCTTCACCGCAAGTCTATATAAATCTATATGCTTTGATCAACTTATCAAAGCGTATATTCCAACTCCGAGATGCTTGCACCAATCCATAGATGGATCGCTGGAGCTTGCACATTTTGTTAGCACCTTTAGGATTGACAAAACCTTCTGGTTGCATCATATACAAGTCTTCTTTAATAAATCCATTAAAGAATGGAGTTTTGTTATCCATTTGCCAGATTTCATAAAAAGCGGCAATTGCTAACATGATTCGGACAGACTTAAGCATCGCTATGGGTGAGAAAGTCTCATCGTAGTCAACTCCTTGAACTTGTTGAAAAACTTTCGCAACAAGTCGAGCTTTGTAAACAGTAACATTACTGTCAGCGTCAGTCTTCCTCTTGAAGATCCATTTATTTTCGATGGCTTGCCGACCATCGGGCAAGTCAACCAAAGTCCACACTTTGTTCTCATACATGGATCCCATCTCAGATTTCATGGTCTCAAGCCATTTTGCAGAATCTTGGCTCATCATTGCTTCCTCATAGTTCGTAGGTTCATCATGGTCCAGTAACATGACTTCCAGAACCGGGTTGCCGTACCACTCTGGTGCGGAACGTACTCTGGTTGATCTACGAAGTTCAGCAGTAACTTGATCCGAAGTTTCATGATCATCACCATTAGCTTCCTCACTAATTGGTGTAGGAATCACTTGAACCAGTTTCTGTGATGTACTACTATCCAATTCGGGAGAAGGTACAATTACCTCATCAAGTTCCACTTTCCTCCCACTCACTTCTTTCGAGAGAAACTCCTTCTCTAGAAAGGATCTACTCTTAGCAACAAAGACCTTGCCTTCGGATCTGTGATAGAAGGTGTACCCAACAGTTTTTTTTGGGTATCCTATGAAGATTTACTTCTCCGATTTGGGTTCGAGCTTATCATGTTGAAACTTTTTCACATAAGCATCGCAGTCCCAAACTTAAAGAAATGACAGCTTAGGTTTCTCGTCAAACCACAGTTCATACGGTGTCATCTCCACGGATTTAGATGGTGCCCTATTTAACGTGAATGTATCTGTCTCTAATGCATAACCCCAAAAGCGATAGTGGTAGATCGGTAAGAGACATCATTGATCGCACCATATCTAATAAAGTACGGTTATGACGTTCGGACACACCATTACACTATGGTGTTCCAGGTGGCGTGAGTAGTGAAACTATTTCACATTGTTTTTACTGAAGGCCAAACTCGCTAACTCAAATATTTTACCTCTACGATCATATCATAGAAACTCTTATTTTCTTGTTACGATGATTCTCCACTTCACTCTGAAATTCTTTGAACTTTTCAAATGTTTCAGACTTGTGCTTCATTAAGTAGATATACCCATATCTGCTCAAATCATCAGTGAAGGTCAGAAAATAACGATACCCACCGCGAGCTTCAACACTCATTGGTCCACATACATCTGTATGTATGATCTCCAACAAATCTGTTGCTCGCTCCACAGTTCCGGAGAACGGAGTTTTAGTCATCTTGCCCATGAGGCATGGTTCGCAAGCACCAAGTGATTCATAATCAAGTGATTCCAAAAGTCCATCACTATGGAGTTTCTTCATGCGCTTTACACCAATATGACCTAAACGGCAGTGCCACAAATAAGTTGCACTATCATTATTAACCTTGCATCTTTTGGCTTCAATATTATGAATATGTGTATCACCACGATCGAGATCCAACAAACCATTTTCATTGGGTGTATGACCATAGAAGGTTTTATTCATGTAAACAGAACAACAATTATTCTCTAACTTACATGAATAACCATATTGCAATAAACATGATCAAATCATATTCATGCTCAACACCAAATAACACTTATTTAGGTTCAACACTAATCCCGAAAGTATAGGGAGTGTGCGATGATGATCATATCAATCTTGGAACTACTTCCAATACTCATCGTCACTTCATCCTTTAACTAGTTTATGTTCATTATGCAACTCCCATTTCGAGTTACTACTCTTTAGCAACTGAACCAATATCAAATACCGAGGGGTTGCTATGAACACTAGTAAAATACACATCAATAATCTGTATATCAAATATACCTTTGTTCACTTTGCCATCCTTCTTATCCGCCAAATATCTAGGGCAGTTCCACTTCTAGTGACCATTTCCTTTGCAGTAGAAGCACTTGTTTCAGGCTTGAGTTTAGTTTTGGGTTTCTTCACGGGAGTGACAACTTGCTTGTCATTCTTCTTGAAGTTCCCCTTCTATCCCTTTGCCCTTTACTTGAAACAAGTGGTCTGGTTAACCATCAACACTTGATGCTCTTTCTTGATTTCTACCTTCGCCGATTTCAGCATCGTGAAGAGCTCGGGAATTACTTTCGTCATCCCTTGCATATTATAGTTCATCATGAAGTTCTACTAACTTGGTGATAGTGTCTAGAGAACTTTGTCAATTACTATCTTATCTGGAAGATTAACTCCCACTTGATTAAAGTAATTGTAGTACCCAGACAATCTGAGCACATGCTCACTGGTTGAGCTATTCTCCTCCATCTTGTAGGCAAAGTACTGTCAGAGGTCTTATACCTCTCGACACGGGCATGAGTATGAAATACTAATTTCAACTCTTGGAACATCTTATATGCTCCGTGGCATTCAAAACGTTTTTGAAATCCCGGTTATAAGCCGTAAAGCATGGTGCACTAAACTATCAAGTAGTCATCATACTGAGCTTTTGTCAAAACGTTCATAACATCTACATCTGCTCCTGCAATAGGTCTGTCACCTAGCGGTGCATCAAGGACATATTTCTCTGTGCAGTAATGAGGATAATCCTCAGATCACGGAACAATTCCGCATCATTGCTACTAACATCTTTCAACTTGGTTTTCTCTAGGAACATATGAAAAATAAACGGGGAGCAACATCGTGAGCTATTGATCTACAACATAGATATGCTAATACTACCAGGACTAAGTTCATGATAAATTAAAGTTCAATTAATCATATTACTTAAGAACTCCCACTTAGATAGACATCCCTCTGGTCATCTAAATGATCACGTGATCCAAATCAACTAAACCATGTCCGATCATCACGTGAGATGGAGTAGTTTCAATGGTGAACATCTTATGTTGATCATATCTACTATATGATTCACGCTCGACCTTTCGGTCTCCAGTGTTCCGAGGCCATATCTGTATATGCTAGGCTCGTCAAGTTTAACCCGAGTATTCTGCGTGTGCAAAGCTGGCTTACACCCGTTGTATTTGAACGTAGAGCTTATCACACCCGATCATCACGTGGTGTCTCGGCACGACGAACTTTCGCAACGGTGCATACTCAGGGAGAACACTTATACCTTGAAATTTAGTAAGGGATCATCTTATAATGCTACCGTCGAACTAAGCAAAATAAGAAGCATAATAAGATAAACATCACATGCAATCAAAATATGTGACATGATATGGCCATCATCATCTTGTGCTTTTGATCTCCATCTCCAAAGCACCGTCATGATCACCTTCGTCACCGGCGCGACACCTTGATCTCCATCGTAGCATCGTTGTCGTCTCGCCAACTATTGCTTCTACGACTATCGCCACCGCTTAGTGATAAAGTAAAGCAATTACATGGCGATTGCATTTCATACAATAAAGCGACAACCATATGGCTCCTGCCAGTTGTCGATAACTTTACAAAACATGATCATTTCATACAAAACCGTATAACTCATCATGTCTTGACCATATCACATCACAACATGCCCTGCAAAAACAAGTTAGACGTCCTCTACTTTGTTGTTGCAAGTTTTACGTGGCTGCTACGGGCTTAGCAAGAATCGTTCTTACCTACGCATACAAAACCACAACGATATTTCGTCAAGTATGTGATGTTTTAACCTTCACAAGGACCGGGCGTAGCCACACTTGATTCAACTAAAGTTGGAGAAACTAACACCCGCCAGCCACCTGTGTGCGAAGCACGTCGGTAGAACCAGTCTCGCGTAAGCGTACGCGTAATGTCGGTCCGGGCCGCTTCATCCAACAATACCGCCGAATCAAAGTATGACCTGCTGGTAAGCAGTATGACTAGTATCGTCCACAACTCACTTGTGTTCTACTCGTGCATATCATCTACGCATAGACCTGGCTCATGATGCCACTGTTGGGGAACGTAGTATTTTAAATTTTTCCTACGATCACGCAAGATCTATCTACCAGATGCATAGCAACGAGAGGGGAGAGTGAGTCTACGTACCCTCGTAGACCGAAAGCGGAAGCGTTAGAACTACGTGGTTGATGTAGTCGTACATCTTCACGGCCCGACCGATCAAGCACCGAAACTACGGCACCTCCGAGTTCTAGCACACGTTCAGCTCGATGACGTCCCTCGAACTCCGATCCAGCCGAGTGTCGAGGGAGAGTTCCGTCAGCACGACGGTGTGGTGACAATCTTGATGTTCTACCGTCGCAGGGCTTCGCCTAAGCACCGCTACAATATTTATCGAGGAGAACTATGGTGGAGGGGGGCACCGCACACGGCTAAGAGATCAAGAGATCAATTGTTGTGTCTAGAGGTGCCCCCCTGCCCCCGTATATAAAGGAGGGAGGGAGAGGCCGGCCCTAGAGGGGGCGCACCAAGTGTGGGTAGTCCTACTAGGACTCCCAAGTCCTAGTAGGATTCCCCTTTCCTTTCCGGAGTAGGAGAGAAGGAAAGAGGGGGAGAGGGAGAAGGAAAAGGGGGCTGCACCCCTTGTCCAATTCGGACCAGAAGGGGGGTGCACGCCTCCTTCCTTTTGGCCTCTCTCCTCTATTCCCGTAACTCCCCGGTACTCCGAAAATACCCGAATCACTCGGATCCTTTCCGATGTCCGAATATAGTCGTCCAATATATCGATTTTTATGTCTCGGCCATTTTGAGACTCCTCGTCATGTCCCCGATCTCATCCGGGACTCCGAACTCCTTCGGTACATCAAAACTCATAAACTCATAATAAAACTATCATCGAAACCTTAAGCGTGCGGACCCTACGGGTTCGAGAACTATGTAGACATGACCGAGACACGTCTCCGGTCAATAACCAATAGCGGAACCTGGATGCTCATATTGGCTCCCACATATTCTACGAAGATCTTTATCAGTCAAACCGCATAACAACATACATTGTTCCCTTTGTCATCGGTATGTTACATGCCCGAGATTCGATCGTCGGTATCTCAATACCTAGTTCAATCTCGTTACCAACAAGTCTCTTTACTCGTTCCGTAATACATCATCTCGCAACTAACTCATTAGCTGCAATGCTTGCAAGGCTTATAGTCATGTGCATTACCGAGTGGGCCCAGAGATACCTCTCCGACAATCGGAGTGACAAATCCTAATCTCGAAATACGCCAACCCAACAAGTACCTTCGGAGACACCTGTAGAGTACCTTTATAACCACCCAGTTACGTTGTGACGTTTGGTAGCACACAAAGTGTTCCTCCGGTATTCGGGAGTTGCATAATCTCATAGTCATAGGAACATGTATAAGTCATGAAGAAAGCAATAGCAGTAAAACTTAAACGATCATAGTGCTAAGCTAACGGATGGGTCTTGTCCATCAGATCATTCTCCTAATGATGTGATCCCATTGATCAAATGACAACTCATGTCTATGGCTAGGAAACATAACCATCTTTGATCAATGAGCTAGTCTAGTAGAGGCATACTAGGGACACTCTAGTTTCCGGTTAATACAATTCTAGCATGAATAATAAACATTTATCATGATATAAGGAAATAAATAATAACTTTATTATTGCCTCTAGGGCATATTATAATGCCCAGGATGGGACTATACCTCCTACGTGTCGAGGCACGACTTAAAGGTATAAGCCCATCCTAGAATGATCTCAAGTTTAGTATCTTTGCACAACTCATGTAAAAGAGGGATTAAATTGCAAAAGGAGATAGTTGGCTTACACTCGCCACTTCACACAATACAATACATAAGCAATACATCATTCAAAACATCACAACCCGACTACGGTTGAAAATCCAAAGAAAGATACCAAAACAACATAAAGCCACAGGTCAGGATCGAATCCTAGTAGAAACCACTACTGAACATCGAAACGTCACAAGCATACGGCCCAACTCTTCATCGAGCTCCCGGTGAAGAACTGAACCAGCTCCTGCATCAAACTCGGCTGAACCTGCATCTGGTGTTGTAGTATCTGTGAGCCACGAGGACTCAGCAATCCCATAACCATGGGTAACAAGACTAGCAAAGCTTTGTGGGTAGGAAGAGGTAAAGTGGTGAGGTTGCAGCTGCGGCTAAGCATAATATGGTGGCTAACTTACGAGTACCAGAATAAGATGAGAAGCTACGCAAACGGTCGCAAAAGAGGTGATCGCTAAAGATCCTAACTACATACGAGTCAAACATAACCCCACCGTGTTCTCTTCTCAAAGTGAAAAGAGACAGTCACGGTTACTCACACAGTTGTGTCTTTTACTTCGGATCATCTGTCAAGTTTTCTACAACCGGACATTAACAAATTCCAATCTGCCACATAACCGCGGGCACGGCTTTCGAAAGATCATAACCCTGCAGGGGTGTTCCAACTTAGCCCATCACAAGCTCTCACGAATAGCTGAAGTGATAAATATAATATCATCACTCCTTATCTTAGGGAAAATCCGATCAGGCTCGGCATCCCGGTAGCACAAGTCATTTCGACAATGGTAAAACAAGTCCAGCAAGACCTCCCGGCGTGCCGACACCCTGATAGTAGCCGCGCGTATCTCGTCTCAGGCCACGACCGGATGAGCACAGCGTACAGCAACCGAAGACCCCAGGTGACTGGGTGGCACCGCACACGACTCTATTTGGGACCAACACCATCAACACTGGCCCCCCTGCTATGTAGAATTAAGAATCCTCGGGTAGCGCTAACTCCCTATGCAAATTTAATTAATTAATTAAGTTGTTATTATGAGCAAATTAAAACCAAAGTTGGGCCTTGCTGGAGGAGTTTTATTCAAAGTCGAACTGTCAAGGGGTCCCCATTTCACCCATCGTGTAAGGAACGCAAAATCAAGGAACATAATGCCGGTTTATCGGCGCCTAAGGTGGCATGAGTGGAACAAAACACCGAGCAAAAGGCCAAGCCTTCCACCCATGCCCAGTATATAGGTGTGTTAATAATAATTATAGATATTGTGATATATCCAACAACAAGTTCCCTCCTGGAACAAACTTCATCTTCACCTGCAACTAACAATGCTATAAGAGGGGCTGAGCAAGCGAGGCTGAGCAAGCGAGTAACATAGCCAAACAGTGGTTTTGCTAGGAAGGTGTCAAGGTTAGAGGTTTCATGGCAACAAGGAGAGGCTGACATAAAAGTGAAGGAAATATGCCCTAGAGGCAATAATAAAGATGTTATTTGTATTTCCTTATATCATGATAAATGTCTTTTATTCATGCTAGAATTGTACTAACCGGAAACTTAGTACATGTGTGGATACATAGACAAAACAGTATGTCCCTAGTATGCCTCTACTAGACTAGCTCATTGATCAAAGATGGTTATGTTTCCTAGCCATAGACATGAGTTGTCATTTGATCAACGGGATCACATCATTAGGAGAATGATGTGATGGACTAGACCCATCCGTTAGCATAGCACTATGATCGTTTAGTTTTACTGCTATTGCTTTCTTCATGACTTATACATGTTCCTATGACTATGAGATTATGCAACTCCCGAATACCGTAGGAACACCTTGTGTGCTATCAAACGTCACAACGTAACTGGGTGATCATAAAGATGCTCTACAGGTGTCTCCGAAAGTATTCGTGGTGTTGGCATAGATCAAGATTAGGATTTGTCACTCC
>LR738715.1:881995262-882013228 GCA_902687465.1 Secale cereale | reverse complement strand
AAGAATAGCAAGACAGTTGCTACTCCCACGAAGAAACCCAAGTCTGGAGCCAAGCCTGAAACTGAGTGCTTCTACTGCAAGGGGACTGGACACTGGAAGCGGAACTGCCCCAAGTATTTGGCGGATAAGAAGGATGGCAAGGTGAACAAAGGTATATGTGATATACATGTTATTGATGTGTACCTTACTAATGCTCGTAGTAGTACCTGGGTATTTGATACCGGTTCGGTTGCTAATATTTGTAACTCGAAACAGGGACTACGGATTAAACGAAGATTAGCTAAGGACGAGGTGACGATGCGCGTAGGAAATGGTTCCAAAGTCGATGTGATCGCCGTCGGCACGCTACCTCTACATCTACCTTCGGGATTAGTTTTAGACCTAAATAATTGTTATTTGGTGCCAGCGTTGAGCATGAACATTATATCTGGATCTTGTTTGTTGCGAGACGGTTATTCATTCAAATCAGAGAATAATGGTTGTTCTATTTTTATGAATAATATCTTTTATGGTCATGCACCCTTGAAGAGTGGTCTATTCTTATTGGATCTCGATTGTAGTGATACACATATTCATAATATTGAAACCAAAAGATGCAAGGTTAATAATGATAGTGCAACTTATTTGTGGCACTGCCGTTTAGGTCATATTGGTGTAAAGCGCATGAAGAAACTCCATAGTGATGGACTTTTGGAATCACTTGATTATGAATCACTTGGTGCTTGCGAACCATGCCTCATGGGCAAGATGACTAAAACTCCGTTCTCCGGAACTATGGAGCGACCAACAGATTTGTTGGAAATCATACATACTGATGTATGTGGGCCAATGAGTGTTGAAGCTCGCGGCGGGTATCGTTATTTTCTGACCTTCACTGATGATTTGAGCATATATGGATATATCTACTTAATGAAGCACAAGTCTGAAACATTTGAAAAGTTCAAAGAACTTCAGAGTGAAGTAGAGAATCATCGTAACAAGAAAATAAAGTTTCTACGATCTGATCGTGGAGGAGAATATTTGAGTTACGAGTTTGGTCTTCATTTAAAACAATGTGGAATAGTTTCACAGCTCACGCCACCCGGAACACCACAGCGTAATGGTGTGTCCGAACGTCGTAACCGTACTTTATTGGATATGGTGCGATCTATGATGTCTCTTACCGATTTCCCGCTATCGTTTTGGGGTTATGCTTTAGAGACAGCTGCATTCACGTTAAATAGGGCACCATCTAAATCCGTTGATACGACACCTTATGAACTATGGTTTGGCAAGAAACCAAAGTTGTCGTTTCTTAAAGTTTGGGGCTGCGATGCTTATGTGAAAAAGCTTCAACCTGATAAGCTCGAACCCAAGTCGGAGAAATGTGTCTTCATAGGATACCCAAAAGAGACTGTTGGGTACACCTTCTATCACAGATCCGAAGGCAAGATATTCGTTGCTAAGAATGGATCCTTTCTAGAGAAGGAGTTTCTCTCGAAAGAAGTGAGTGGGAGGAAAGTAGAACTTGATGAGGTAACTGTACCTTCTCCCGAATTGGAATGTAGTACATCACAGAAAATTGTTCCAGTGATTCCTACACCAATCAGTGAGGAAGTTAATGATGATGATCATGAAACTTCAGATCAAGTTTCTGCTGAACGTCGTAGATCAACCAGATTACGTTCCGCACCAGAGTGGTACGGCAACCCAGTTCTGGAAATCATGTTACTAGACCATGATGAACCTACGAACTATGAGGAAGCGATGATGAGCCCAGATTCCGCAAAATGGCTTGAGGCCATGAAATCTGAGATGGGATCCATGTATGAGAACAAAGTGTGGACTTTGGTTGACTTGCCCGATGATCGGCAGGCCATCGAAAATAAATGGATCTTCAAGAGGAAGACCGACGCAGACGGTAATGTTACTTTTTACAAAGCTCGACTTGTTGCGAAAGGGTTTCGACAAGTTCAAGGAGTTGACTACGATGAGACTTTCTCACCTGTAGCGATGCTTAAGTCTGTCCGAATCATGTTAGCAATTGCCGCATTTTATGATTATGAAATCTGGCAAATGGATGTCAAAACTGCATTCCTGAATGGATATCTCAAAGAAGAGTTGTATATGATGCAACCAGAAGGTTTTGTCGATCCAAAAGGTGCTAACAAAGTATGCAAACTCCAGCGATCCATCTATGGACTGGTGCAAGCATCTCGGAGTTGGAATATACGCTTTGATGAGGTGATCAAAGCATATGGTTTTATACAGACTTTTGGAGAAGCCTGTATTTACAAGAAAGTGAGTGGGAGCTCTATAGCATTTCTAATATTATATGTGGATGACATATTATTGATTGGAAATGATATAGAATTTCTGGATAGCATAAAAGGATACTTGAATAAGAATTTTTCAATGAAAGACCTCGGTGAAGCTGCTTATATATTAGGCATCAAGATCTATAGAGATAGATCAAGACGCTTAATTGGACTTTCACAAAGCACATACCTTGATAAGATTTTGAAGAAGTTCAAAATGGATCAGTCAAAGAAAGGATTCTTGCCTGTTTTACAAGGTATGAAGTTGAGTAAGACTCAATGCCCGACCACTGCAGAAGATAGAGAGAAAATGAAAGTCATTCCCTATGCCTCAGCCATAGGATCTATCATGTATGCAATGCTGTGTACCAGACCTGATGTGTGCCTTGCTATAAGTCTAGCAGGGAGGTACCAAAGTAATCCAGGAGTGGATCACTGTACAGCGGTCAAAATTATCCTTAGTAATTGGATGACTAAGGAAATATTTCTCGATTATGGAGGTGATAAAGAGTTCGTCGTAAAGGGTTACGCCGATGCAAACTTTGACACTAAATCCAGATGACTCTAAGTATCAATCTGGATGCGTATTGAAAGTGGGAGCAATTAGCTAGAGTAGCTCCATGCAGAGCATTGTAGACATAGAAATTTGCGAAATACATAGGGATCTGTATATGACAGACCCATTGACTAAACTTCTCTCACAAGCAAAACATGATCACACCTCATTACTCTTGGGTATTAATCACATAGCGATGTGAACTAGATTATTGACTCTAGTAAACCCTTTGGGTGTTGGTCACATAACGATGTGAACTATCGGTATTAAATCACATGGCGATGTGAGCTAGATTATTGACTCTAGTGCAAGTGGGAGACTGAAGGAAATATGCCCTAGAGGCAATAATAAAGTTGTTATTTATATTTCCTTATATCATGATAAATGTTTATTATTCATGCTAGAATTGTATTAACCGGAAACTTAGTACATGTGTGAATACATAGACGAAACAGAGTGTCCCTAGTATGCCTCTACTAGACTAGCTCATTGATCAAAGATGGTTATGTTTCCTAACCATAGACATGAGTTGTCATTTGATCAACGGGATCACATCATTAGGAGAATGATGTGATGGACTAGACCCATCCGTTAGCATAGCACTATGATCGTTTAGTTTTACTGCTATTGCTTTCTTCATGACTTATACATGTTCCTATGACTATGAGATTATGCAACTCCCGAATACCGTAGGAACACCTTGTGTGCTATCAAACGTCACAACGTAACTGGGTGATCATAAAGATGCTCTACAGGTGTCTCCGAAAGTATTCGTGGTGTTGGCATAGATCAAGATTAAGATTTGTCACTCCGAGTGTCGGAGAGGTATCTCTGGGCCCTCTCGGTAATGCACATCATAATAAGCCTTGCAAGCAAATGACTAATGAGTTAGTCACGAGATGATGTATTACGGAACGAGTAAAGAGACTTGCCGGTAACGAGATTGAACTAGGTATTGAGATACCGACGATCGAATCTCGGGCAAGTAACATACCGATGACAAAGGGAACAACGTATGTTGTTATGCGGTTCGACCGATAAAGATCTTCGTAGAATATGTAGGAGCCAATATGGGCATCCAGGTTCCGCTATTGGTTATTGACCGGAGAGGTGTCTCGGTCATGTCTACATAGTTCTCGAACCCGTAGGGTCCGCACGCTTAACGTTTCGTTGACGATATAGTATTTAATGAGTTATGAATGTTGATGACCGAATGTTATTCGGAGTCCAGGATGTGATCACGGACATGACGAGGAACTCCGGAATGGTCCGGAGATAAAGATTAATATATGAGATAATAGTGTTTGACCTCCGGAAGGGTTCCGGAATTCACCGGAAGAGGTTCCGGATGTTTCCCGAAGTGTTTGGGTACAAGAACACGTTATTTGGGCCAAAAGGGAAAGCACACAAGGTTTTTGGAAAGCGCAAAAGGATGTTTTGCGGAGTCCAGGGGCCAGATGCCAGGGTCCCTGGCGTCTGGGTCCAGACGCCGGGAACCCTGGCGTCTGGCCCTGGAGTCCGAGAAGGACTCTTGCCTTACGGGTGAAACCGACTTTGTGAAGGTTTTTACTCCAAGTTTCGACCCCTAGGCTCAACATATAAATAGAGGGGTAGGGCTAGCACCCAAGACAGATCAAGATACACCAAGCCGTGTGCCGGCTACCCCGACCCTCTAGTTTATCCTCCGTCTAGTTTCTGTAGTGCTTGGCGAAGCCCTGCAGAGATTGTTCTTCATCAACAACCGTCACCACGCCGTCATGCTGCCGGAACTCATCTACTACTTCGCCCGTCTTGCTGGATCAAGAAGGCGAGGACGTCATCGAGCTGAACGTGTGCTGAACGCGGAGGTGCTGTACGTTCGGTACTAGATCGGGACGGATCGTGAAGGTGCACGACTACATCAACCGCGTTGATAAACGCTTCCGCTTTCGGTCTACGAGGGTACGTAGACACACTCTCCCTCTCGTTGCTATGCATCTAGTAGATAGATCTTGCGTGATCGTAGGAAATTTTTGAAAATACTACGTTCCCCAACAAAAAGATGGGTAGCGCGACATGTAACGATAGCATCGAGACACTAAGCATGGCAATGGTAGTAAAGGTATCCAAGGGTATGATCATCTTGCCTGGGATTCCACAAGGGAGAAGAACGAATCCATGAAGTAGACGGAGCAACAATCGAGCGAATCCTCACAACTCCGGAACGAAACCGAAGCTAACAAGAGAAGCAACCGGAAAGAAGAAACAACACGGTAAACACACAAGCATAAACATGGCATACGATGCACATCCAAGTATGATGCATGTCCGGTTTAAATATGCAAGGCATGGCAAGGTGCACAAACAAAACTACAAGTTAAGTGGAGCTCAATATGCAACGAGTTGCATATTGACGAAACACCACATTAATTATTTAATTGACTCTCGTTTATTTACAAGACAAGGTTAAATGTTGGTTAACATGGCAAGAGGTGAAGCAAAAACAAACTACCTATCTAGGCAATTTAAATGAGGCCGGAAATAACAACAAAGATTCCGGAAACTCCTCATGCACATATATATGAATTTGGTACTGTTCTGCCTATAACCACATTTTAAAGTTGTTAAACAGCAAAACAAAGTGCATCATGTTATTCTACACATTTTTCTACCCCAAAAACATATAAAGTTTATTAAATTTGGAGCTACGGTTATTTAGTTATGAAAAAAATCATTTTAGCATGGCATTTGAACAATTTAAATAAACAGCAAGTTAAACATTTTTAACTGGGGTGAAAGTGGCATATTATGAATTTACACAAAATTCTGAGCATTTTTCATATATAAAGTTTTTACATGTGATGCATGGTTGTGAAGTTATTAAATGCATGAACTAGAGGGACTATTCTGCAAAACTGTTTTTTCCCTGGAAAATAGCTAAATCGCAGAAAGGAAAAAAAAACATGCTGGGCCGAAAACTGACTGGCCCAACAGTGCAGAGGAGGGTCAGGCGGCTGCTCACATCGGGCTTGGCCCAGCAGTGCAGAGGGGAAGGAGGCAGGCCGGCTGGCCTTGGCGCCGTGCTAGGCCCACGGGACGAGGCCCACGGGCCCTCGCTGGAGGCGGCCGAAGCCTGGATCGGCGCTGACCGTCGTCTCCCTCCTGGAGAGCGAGCAGGCAGATGCTGCCATGGCTGGCGGCGCAAGCTGGGGTGTCCGTGGAGGCCAAGGGAACGGGGCCCGGCCGGATCCGGGCGGATCTGGCCCCGGGGCTTCTATTCCCGGCGGCGGCGAGGTCCATCGGGGACGGGGCGGCGAGAACGAGGTGGCTACCTACGGGAGCGAGAGAGAGCTGGCGAGGTGAGGTGAGGGAGAGGAAGGACAGAGGGAAGGAGAGAGAGGCGCGACGAGGGAGGACCTCAGGTCGTCGGCGGGGTCGTCCGCAGCGCTTCGGCGAGGCTGCCGGCGAGTGGGGATCGCGGAGGCGGACGGCGGTTGCCTCGATCCAGGGGATCGAGCGCTGCAGGGTGCTGCGAGGAGCCAGAGGCGGGGCGACGCGGTTGGGCCCAGATCCGGCCCACGGCGGGCCGGGGGCGGGCCTGGCGCGGTGGGGAGGCGCGGGCACCACGCGGCGGCTTCCGGTTGGTCGGGCGGTGCGCGGCTGGCGGCGCTGGCCAATAGGAGGCCAACAAGTGGCAACGGCGAGGTGGCTGGATGATCTGGCAGTGACAAGTGGCAGATCCGGAGCGGCTGGGCACGGAATGCAAGGTGGGAGGCGGCTGGGAGGTAGGGGAAGGAGTAGGTGTCCATATTTGGCAAGGGAGGGGTCTATATATAGCAAGGGTAGCTAGGGTTAGGGGTTTTGGGGGCTTTTGGAGCCCTCGGATGCCGATCGGACAGCTCCGGTCAGATGAAGGGTAGGTTGGGCCTAGAAGAGGTTTGTGGGCTGTGGGAAAAAGCCTCGGGATGAGAAGAGAGAGAGAGGGGGGGAGGCCCGCGGGTTTTCGGAGACCAAAAACGTCCGACGTTTTAACCGGCTACTAGTGCCGCTATATTTAACCGTTGGGCTATTAAACGAACTCCGAATGCGACGAAATTTGACAGGTGGTCTACCTATGCTACAATAAGACCACACGCCAAGTTTCACCCCATTCCGAGAGCGTTTTCCGGCCACTCATAAAATAAATATTCGGAGGTGCCGCGGGCGCGTGCGAGTGTGTCTGGGCTCAGAACGGACAACGGAGAGGACAGGGCAACTACGGACGGAGGCAAGTTTTGAAAACATGCTGATGAAATGCACATGATGACATGATGCAATGCAAAATAAATAACAGAAACACACGGGAGAACCCGGAACATCTGGAATCTTCTGGAATCTTCTGGGACGTCGGTCTTCGGGCGTCACAACTCTCCCATACTAACAGAGGATCTCGACCCGAGATCCTAGAGATATCACCGGGTAAAAACGGAAGAGGAAGAGGTAAAACAAAGTTGCTTTATTGACAGACGAGTGAAACCAATAAACCTTGAGTGGTTTAACAATCTTGAAAGAAGAATACAACAGAGATGAACGAATATGAAAACTCCGTTAGAAAAGAGTAATAAGAAGCATTACGAGAACCTTGAAGGTTGAAAGACATGAAACAAGAGCTTACGAACCAAAAGAATATGAAACTGCGATGGTATAGCCAAGGAATAAGAATGACAGACTTCGGACAGCACTCCGTCTGAAAATGGAAGGAAAAATAACAAGAACTTTAGGAGATGAGATGATACTTGATGAAATCAACAGCATACAGCCTCCGGAACAATGAAAGAATGGCACAAGGGTAAGAAAGATTTCAGACAGCACTCCGGTTGCAAAGAGAGGCAAACTAGATAAGATGAGGGAACTAGAATGTAGGTGACAACATTCCAGTTAAATGGACTAGAAAAGAAAAGAACATGATCTCGATAAAACGAGATGATGGTTTGGAGAGAGCAACATAACAATGCCTCCGGAATGAAAGAATAGAATATAGATCGTTGGAAAGAAAAGAACGGAGAAGAAAAAGACAACTTCTCTCAATATTGAATTTGAAAGAGCATCCTTACGAAGAAGGGTTGAACGGAGTTGTTGGAAAAATCAACAATGAAAAGAATAAGCTCGATGTGGGCTTATGGAAAACATCTCAAAATTAAGAGGTGACAACCAGCCATCTACGAAAACATTTAATTGGATTGAGATCAACAAGGAGACGATAAACTTATTTCACCGGAATGATAAATGAAGAACTTGGGTCATTTATAAGCACCACAATAGCAAAATCCTTAGGGAAAGCTTTAGGTGAAATACAACCCAAGGTAACTCCAATGAATAAATTGAAGGGTTGAAAAGATCTCCTGAACAAGAAATGATGGGTTTAAATATCCCATTCCTGACAACTTGTGAATCATGAAACATGAAGGAATTGTCAACAATGGCATAACACCATCTGAAAAGATAAGGGGGCAAGAATTGCACTTGGAAAGCATGATGAAGAATGCTTGAGCTTCAACAAGAATCTTGATGAAGACTTCGAGGATGAATTAAAACATGATGAACCACCATGAGATTTCGGTAATGAAAGCATGTGAAGTGAAAGACGAAAAGAATAAGATTCAAGGCCTGCGATGAATTAGATGGAGCTTTGAAATGATGTAATTGAAATAACTTGTAGCTCCGGAAAACAAGATGAACAACTTAGGGCCGAGAATAAGATATGATGAACAAGCTCCGAAGGAAGGGATTAATCACCTAGAAGGAAATAAGAATAAGAATTATGTTATGCATATCCTTCATCAATTTAAATTGACTTCAAGCAATTGATTTGGCATACTACTTATTCTCGTTGCAAAGAATTAAGAGAGATATAGCACAAGCTTTGGTAAATCTTCAACGAAGCACTGGTAGGATTATGAAAAGAACAAATGAATTAAAACGATAACAACGGAAGAGAAATCTTGAATGAACCGCCGTAAGAATATGGAGACGAACGAAGAG
This sequence comes from Secale cereale, assembly GCA_902687465.1. Classification (NCBI taxonomy): domain Eukaryota; kingdom Viridiplantae; phylum Streptophyta; class Magnoliopsida; order Poales; family Poaceae; genus Secale; species Secale cereale. The sequence goes on along the minus strand of LR738715.1, from coordinate 882,004,375 downwards.
ACATCAATGAGGAATATTTGGAGGACGAAGTTGAAAACTAAGAACGAAGAAATATCCTGAAATGATGGCCTTCGGAGGATCACAAAGAAAAGAATCCATGAAAAGCTTCGGAAGGGTATAAAAAAGAATTCCTTACAAACGGAACAATAATGAGGATGGCATGAAGCTAGAACCACGAATCTTCACGAGAACGGCCAAGATTTAAGAGAAACACTTCTCCGGTCTTCAATTGTTGAGAATGAAGACGAGAAATGCCATGAAGAATTGTTGAGTACTCCGGAATGAAGAATTAAAAAGTTGAACCAATTATGAAAAAGAATTTGAAAGCGATCTTGGAGAAGGCATGTGACTGATGGGAATCATTCTTATGTCACACTTTGAAAAGAATTTGAGTATAACTCCAGAAAAAATTGAAGAGTCAGGTAAGATCCTGGGAAAAGACCTGTGGGTTAGGGCCCACTCAAAGAAAACACCGTTGAAAAAGATTGCTTAAGAGATACTGCACCGGTTGAATTAAATGGCTTGAATAAGATGATAATCCTCAAAATAGCTTGAACGGATTAAGAATGGAATTATGAATCTTCAGCACTCCGGATATGAATAACAAGAGGAGAATGATTAATTGGTGCACCAGAATAAGAAAGCATAGGGAAAAGAGGAAAGGATAAGATCAACACCAAAATCTTGAATTACATCCACCGGTAGAATATCGGAATTAAGAATGATGAACTTGAAGCTCTTGAGCAACTTCACGATAAACACCGGATAATGGAATTGCACGAAAAGAATGAAGAAACATCACATTAATAAAATGGATATTTCATTAGAGAATTGCTGGCTCCATAAAGAAAAGGGTGGGAGGGTGGGGAAAACAAGGACAACTTGGGATGAATGAAACAGACAAATCGTCAGATTTCTCAACGACGTCCGTATGGAATAACTTGAAGAGAAGGCACACCGGTTGAAAAGAATTAACATGAAAATCTCGATGATCAAGAAGGATTAGCACTCCCATAGAAATATGAGAACACCGATTAGGAAAGGTATGGAATCAACATTTGACATCGAAGCAACTCGAATACCAGAATCAAATCAAAACAAAGGATAGAATGTTGCAGAAGAATCTTCGCAATATCATCCGAACAGCGAATTGAACGAATGAGTTCCGCAGGTACATCAACTTGTCGAGAAGCCACTTGGAAGAAGAAAAAGATAAATAAAAAGGAACAAGGATCAGATAGAACAAATACAAGATAGAAGCTTCGTTCGACATCTTCGTGCTGAAAGCTCATGGAACGTGTTACAAAAGGGTTTTGCAATCCCCGGATCAGCATAGCCAAGGACCCTTTAAGATGCAACTCCCGATCAGAACAAGTCCATAAAACCACTTCACTCAATGTAGAACCCCGAACTTCATATCGTGCATCCGTTGGAAGAATGCCTAGAACTACTTGATGAACCCACCTATAGATTTCCGAAAGATTCCAGTTATGCAATCAGGTGTTGGGGATACACGGGAAGCACCGCGCAATCAACTCTAAACCTACATCCAGGTGTATCCATCCTTCAACACATAACCAGTCTTTCTTGGAAACTGTTTACCTCGGACCTTCGAAAAGCATCCACTATAACAAGCTATGGCAATACTCTCGAGCTACCTCCCCAGTACTGGGTGATGTCGGGGTTATCTTGCCACTGGCCGTATAGGAGAGATTTTCGATGTCGGCCGTCTTAAGTATTTAGTACTGCCGCGATATGCTTGTGACAACAATACCCCGAAGCTCAACTCCCCGGAAACAGGAGGCATCGAGAACAATATCCTTGTCACAAGAACATCGAAACAATCCCAGAATACTCGCGGGATCCTAAAAAAAAATTTTGTGCAATTTTTGAAGATAGGAGAGACAAGAGTAGTCGTCAGGAGTCCTCACCAGAGAGAAAGGGGATGAGAAGCAAAGAAATCCTACTCTCCGATATAATATAGGACTCAAAAAGTTTTCAGTGTGTGCCTAGACTCGACCGTCAACGATTCGATCAATCAGTGGGGGCTTCTAGGTCGGAGAAGGCTCTGATACCAACTTATAATGCCCAGGATGGGACTATACCTCCTACGTGTCGAGGCACGACTTAAAGGTATAAGCCCATCCTAGAATGATCTCAAGTTTGGTATCTTTGCACAACTCATGTAAAAGAGGGATTAAATTGCAAAAGGAGATAGTTGGCTTACACTCGCCACTTCACACAATACAATACATAAGCAATACATCATTCCAAACATCACAACCCGACTACGGTTGAAAATCCAAAGAAAGATACCAAAACAACATAAAGCCACAGGTCAGGATCGAATCCTAGTAGAAACCACTACTGAACATCGAAACGTCACAAGCATACGGCCAAACTCTTCATCGAGCTCCTGGTGAAGAACTGAACCAGCTCCTGCATCAAACTCGGCTGAACCTGCATCTGGTGTTGTAGTATCTGTGAGCCACGAGGACTCAGCAATCCCATAACCATGGGTAACAAGACTAGCAAAGCTTTGTGGGTAGGAAGAGGTAAAGTGGTGAGGTTGCAGCAGCGGCTAAGCATAATATGGTGGCTAACTTACGAGTACCAGAATAAGATGAGAAGCTACGCAAACGGTCGCAAAAGAGGTGATCGCTAAAGATCCTAACTACATACGAGTCAAACATAACCCCACCGTGTTCTCTTCTCAAAGTGAAAAGAGACAGTCACGGTTACTCACACAGTTGTGTCTTTTACTTCGGATCATCTGTCAAGTTTTCTACAACCGGACATTAACAAATTCCAATCTGCCACATAACCGCGGGCACGGCTTTCGAAAGATCATAACCCTGCAGGGGTGTTCCAACTTAGCCCATCACAAGCTCTCACGAATAGCTGAAGTGATAAATATAATATCATCACTCCTTATCTTAGGGAAAATCCGATCAGGCTCGGCATCCCGGTAGCACAAGTCATTTCGACAATGGTAAAACAAGTCCAGCAAGACCTCCCGGCGTGCCGACACCCTGATAGTAGGCGCGCGTATCTCGTCTCAGGCCACGACCGGATGAGCATAGCGTACAGCAACCGAAGACCCCAGGTGACTGGGTGGCACCGCACACGACTCTATTTGGGACCAACACCATCAGCACTGGCCCCCTGCTATGTAGAATTAAGAATCCTCGGGTAGCGCTAACTCCCTATGCAAATTTAATTAATTAATTAAGTTGTTATTATGAGCAAATTAAAACCAAAGTTGGGCCTTGCTGGAGGAGTTTTATTCAAAGTCGAACTGTCAAGGGGTCCCCATTTCACCCATCGTGTAAGGAACGCAAAATCAAGGAACATAATGCCGGTTTATCGGCGCCTAAGGTGGCATGAGTGGAACAAAACACCGAGCAAAAGGCCAAGCCTTCCACCCATGCCCAGTATATAGGTGTGTTAATAATAATTATAGATATTGTGATATATCCAACAACAAGTTCCCTCCTGGAACAAACTTCATCTTCACCTGCAACTAACAACGCAATAAGAGGGGCTGAGCAAGCGAGGCTGAGCAAGCGAGTAACATAGCCAAACAGTGGTTTTGCTAGGAAGGTGTCAAGGTTAGAGGTTTCATGGCAACAAGGAGAGACTGACATAAAAGATGGGTAGCGCGACATGTAACGATAGCATCGAGACACTAAGCATGGCAATGGTAGTAAAGGTATCCAAGGGTATGATCATCTTGCCTGGGATTCCACAAGGGAGAAGAACGGATCCATGAAGTAGACGGGGCAACAGTCGAGCGAATCCTCACAACTCCGGAACGAAACCGAAGCTAACAAGAGAAGCAACCGGAAAGAAGAAACAACACGGTAAACACACAAGCATAAACATGGCATACGATGCACATCCAAGTATGATGCATGTCCGGTTTAAATTTGCAAGGCATGGCAAGGTGCACAAACAAAACTACAAGTTAAGTGGAGCTCAATATGCAACGAGTTGCATATTGACGAAACACCACATTAATTATTTAATTGACTCTCGTTTATTTACAAGACAAGGTTAAATGTTGGTTAACATGGCAAGAGGTGAAGCAAAAACAAACTACCTATCTAGGCAATTTAAATGAGGCCGGAAATAACAACAAAGATTCCGGAAACTCCTCATGCACATATATATGAATTTGGTACTGTTCTGCCTATAACCACATTTTAAAGTTGTTAAACAGCAAAACAAAGTGCATCATGTTATTCTACACATTTTTCTACCCCAAAAACATATAAAGTTTATTAAATTTGGAGCTACGGTTATTTAGTTATGAAAAAAATCATTTTAGCATGGCATTTGAGCAAATTAAATAAACAGCAAGTTAAACATTTTTAACTGGGGTGAAAGTGGCATATTATGAATTTACACAAAATTCTGAGCATTTTTCATATATAAAGTTTTTACATGTGATGCATGGTTGTGAAGTTATTAAATGCATGAACTAGAGGGACTATTCTGCAAAACTGTTTTTTCCCTGGAAAATAGCTAAATCGCGGAAAGGAAAAAAAATGCTGGGCCGAAAACTGACTGGCCCAACAGTGCAGAGGAGGGTCAGGCGGCTGCTCACATCGGGCTTGGCCCAGCAGTGCAGAGGGGAAGGAGGCAGGCCGGCTGGCCTTGGCGCCGTGCTAGGCCCACGGGACGAGGCCCACGGGCCCTCGCTGGAGGCGGCCGAAGCCTGGATCGGCGCTGACCGTCGTCTCCCTCCTGGAGAGCAAGCAGGCAGATGCTGCCATGGCTGGCAGCGCGAGCTGGGGTGTCCGTGGAGGCCAAGGGAACGGGGCCCGGCCGGATCCGGGCGGATCTGGCCCCGGGGCTTCTATTCCCGGCGGCGGCGAGGTCCACCGGGGACGGGGCGGCGAGAACGAGGTGGCTACCTGCGGGAGCGAGAGAGAGCTGGCGAGGTGAGGTGAGGGAGAGGAAGGACGGAGGGAAGGAGAGAGAGGCGCGACGAGGGAGGACCTCAGGTCGTCGGCGGGGTCGTCCGCAGCGCTCCGGCGAGGCTGCCGGCGAGTGGGGATCGCGGAGGCGGACGGCGGTTGCCTCGATCCAGGGGATCGAGCGCTGCAGGGTGCTGCGAGGAGCCAGAGGCGGGGCGACGCGGTTGGGCCCAGATCCGGCCCACGGCGGGCCGGGGGCGGGCCTGGCGCGGTGGGGAGGCGCGGGCACCACGCGGCGGCTTCCGGTTGGTCGGGCGGTGCGCGGCTGGCGGCGCTGGCCAATAGGAGGCCAACAAGTGGCAACGGCGAGGTGGCTGGATGATCTGGCGGCGACAAGTGGCAGATCCGGAGCGGCTGGGCACGGAATGCAAGGTGGGAGGCGGCTGGGAGGTAGGGGAAGGAGTAGGTGTCCATATTTGGCAAGGGAGGGGTCTATATATAGCAAGGGTAGCTAGGGTTAGGGGTTTTTGGGGCTTTTGGAGCCCTCGGATGCCGATCGGACAGCTCCGGTCAGATGAAGGGTAGGTTGGGCCTAGAAGAGGTTTGTGGGCTGTGGGAAAAAGCCTCGGGATGAGAAGAGAGAGAGAGAGGGGGAGGCTCGCGGGTTTTCGGAGACCGAAAATGTCCGACGTTTTAACCGGCTACTAGTGCCGCTATATTTAACCGTTGGGCTATTAAACAAACTCCGAATGCGACGAAATTTGACAGGTGGTCTACCTATGCTACAATAAGACCACACGCCAAGTTTCACCCCATTCCGAGAGCGTTTTCCGGCCACTCATAAAATAAATATTCGGAGGTGCCGCGGGCGCGTGTGAGTGTGTCTGGGCTCAGAACGGACAACGGAGAGGACAGGGCAACTACGGACGGAGGCAAGTTTTGAAAACATGCTGATGAAATGCACATGATGACATGATGCAATGCAAAATAAATAACAGAAACACACGGGAGAACCCGGAACATCTGGAATCTTCTGGAATCTTCTGGGACGTCGGTCTTCGGGCGTCACACATATTTCCTTCAGGAGGCGTCCAGTTGAGAATGTTGATGAGGTCCTTCCGCCATAGGCATGGAGTCTTCAGTGAAGAACCCAGCCGAGTCTCCCCTTCATCGGTAGGGTGGTCAAGCTGGAGCTCCTCAAATCCCTTCGTTATTTCGTCGACCATCACCCTAGCATATCCTTCTGGAATCGGCCGGCAGTGAAAAGTGTCGCCGGGTCCAGAAGGATAAACAGAGACAGCTACCGCCTTGACCTTCAGATTCATCCATTGCGCCATAAGGTGGCAATTTTGTGCCTGCGTGATAGCATCCACGGGATTCCTGGCAGTAGCCGTCAAGACAGGCTCTGGCTGAAGCAGCTCGGTGGAAGCCACGCTGCTTCTCCGCTGAGATGGCGGGGTAGCTTCGGGGGAAGCTTCGGCAATTCTTTTGTCCCGATTTGCTTCCCGTTCCTCTATCGCTTGTATTCTGGCTCGCAACGCCTGGATTTCGGTCAGCTCCATTTTCTTCCTCCTGTCGTGGCATTTGTAGCCTCCTGCGTCCGGAAACCAAGCACGCCACGGAAGGGAGCCTGGCGTGCCTCGTGTCCATCCAGGGTGCTCAGGATTCCCGAGGGCCATTGTCAGCTCGTCGTTCTCTCTGTCGGGGAAGAACATCCCTTCATGCGCTGCTTTGATATACTGCCGCATCTTCCTGAGTGGTGTTTCCAATTGCTTGTCCGTCCAAATGCACCACCCTGTTACAGGGTCCAAGGTTCCACCAGCCCCGAAGAACCAAGTCCGGCAATGGTCTGGCCAGTGCATTGTCTCTGGTTCAATCCCTTTCTGAAGCAGATCATTCTCAGCCTTGGTCCACTTAGGCCGGGCTATGAGGTAGCCACCTGACCCTGTGCGATGGTGATGCTTCTTCTTCGCAGCATTTATCTGGTTTGTCTCCGACATCTTCTGACTCTTTTCCGACATCTTATGGGCCACAAATGCGGGCCAGTCATCTTTGATCTTCTCATATATGCCCACGAATTCTGGAGTCTTTTTATCTTTGAAAAACGTATTCAGTTTTTTCTTCCATGCCCTGAATTGGTCTGCCATCTTCGAAAGTGCAGCAGACTTGATTAACTCCTCTTTAACTGGCTTCGCCGGATCATCCTCTCGCGGTAGGATGAAATTTGACTTCAGCTCAGTCCAAAGATCTTCTTTCTGCATATCAGTGACATAAGTTACCTGAGCGTCGTTTGCAGCCGGCTTTAACCATTGATGGATGCTGATCGGGATCTTGTCCCTAACCAGAACCCCGCACTGATTAACAAATGCATTCTTTGTCCGGATGGGTGCAATCGGCTCGCCGGAGCGCGAGATTTCTGAGATCTCAAACTTTTCATCCGGTCTCAACTTTTTCTTCGCTCCTCGTCTCTTTACCGAAGATTTGCTCGATCCGGAGGGCTAGAAAAAGGAACAAAGACGAGAGTTAATGAATGCATCAATTAACTAGTCAGCACATGCTTAACTAACATATATACCTCCTGGCCGGACTCGGTTCGGTCACCGGAGCCAGCATCACGGTCTCCTTCTTGCACCGGCATTGGGTCACCGGAGCCGTCCTCACGGTCTACTTCTTCCAAGTGCATTGGGTCACCGGATCCATCAATATCATAGCCTAGATCTTCCAGCTGCAGCTCTTTTTCGACCTGGTCATCGGTGTCGTTGAGAAACGACAAGACGGCATTTTGTCCGTCTCCGATTATGTCCATCAACATCGCTTCTTGTGCTAGGTCTCGGGTGTTGTCGTCCATTGTTTCTACAAATATTTACAATTGCCAATTATTATTCAAACATGACAGATGGATATATTAATGGCAAACGTAGAACTAGCTTCGACCCTCGACTGCTCGGCGATCCACAAACCCTAGACCCCCTCATGTCACATTTTGTCTAGTGTCAAAGGATTCAACAAAACCAATACTTCATCATTAGGCGAAAGTAACAGTAGCATGATGGTACGAAGCTCTCCAAAGTGGTTTTGGAACGGAGTCCCGGATAGGATAATTCGTAACAAAAGACGGATTATCCTATCAGGAACTCCGTTCCAAAACAACTTTGCATAACTTCGTACCAACATGCCCCGGTTACTTCTGGCAAATGATGAAGTCATGGAATTCTTCAATACTTTGACACTAGCTAGGCAACCTCTCTCGACCCCTCGACCCCCGACAGCTCGGCGATCCACAACCCTAGACCCCGATCATGTCACATTTTGTCTAGTGTCAAAGGATTCAACAAAACCAATACTTCATCATTAGGCGAAAGTAACAGTAGCATGATGGTACGAAGCTCTCCAAAGTTATTTTGGAACGGAGTCCCAGATAGGATAATTCGTAACAAAAGACGGATTATCCTATCAGGAACTCCGTTCCAGAATAACTTTGCATAACTTTGTACCAAAATGCCCTGGTTACTTCTGGCAAATGATGAAGTCATGGAATTCTTCAATACTTTGACCCCCGACTGCTCGGCGATCCACAACCCTAGACCCCCGACTGCTAGGCAACCTCTCGACCCCTCAACCTTCGGCCTCTCGACCCCTCGACGACCCTCGGCCCCTCGGCGATCTCTCGACCCTTAACGACCCTCGGTCCCTCGACGACCCTCGACCCCCCCCCCTAATGTCGAAGTTATCGGGGAGGGTGTATATCGACATAGACATATCCAATAAGAAAAAAGAGGAAGAAGAAGAAAAAAGGAACCGCTAGAGGAGAAGATCGAAGAAAAAAAAGAAAAAAAAGGAGAAGAAGAATTTCTTCTTCTCCTTTTTTTTCTTTTTTTTCTTCTTCTTATTTATTTCTCCTCTTCTTCCTCTCCTCTTCTTCTTTCTTTCCTCTTTCTTATTTTCTTCTTTCCTATCCTTCTTTTTATAAATTTGTAACTTTTGCATATATAAAACTTTCTATATATATTTAGCATATATAAACAAAAAACTATATAGCCACATACACATATATATACATCACATACACACATCACATTCAGCAACTTCCTAAGAAAAAAATATATATATACACATACATATATATTTAACATATATATTTAGCAAATTCCTAAGAAAAATATATATATATACACATACATATATATACAG
>LR738715.1:881967974-881987018 GCA_902687465.1 Secale cereale | reverse complement strand
CAGGGATAAAGTGAAGAAAAAGAAGAAAATATTACTAGAAGATTAGTTTTAGGATTTTCTTTTATTTCCTTGCAATTTTCCTTTTATTGGATACTTGTAAAGACATTGTAATATTCTTACTATAATAAAAATTATGATTCTATTTCATTTTTTGTTTTTAAATTATTTTTCCTTATAGGTTGTTTTCTGTAAATTTGGATTTTTTTTTGTTTTCCAAATACATTACTAGTGGCGCATTTCAGACCTTATTAGTGGCGCACCTTCCTTTATGACTAGTGGCGCACCTATAAGGCTATTAGTGGCGCACCTAGAGGGAATACCAGTGGAGCACCTAAGGGTTAGTAGTGGCGCACCAGAGGTGCGCCATTACTATCTGGATTACTAATGGCGCACCAGAGGTGCGCCATTACTATCTGTTACTAGTGGCGTGTTAATAGTGGCGCACCTATAGTGCGCCATTACTAACGAAAACAGGTGCGCCACTAATAGGGCTTTTTCTAGTAGTGCGAGCTCCTCTCAAATGCAGGCTTCTGGGCCTAATTCTACGCGCTGCCCTGTGAGCTTGCTGGGCCTTATAGTACAGGTGGATCCTGTGCTATAGGCCTTACAGGCTCACTGGGCAGCGCCCAATTTTTTTTCATTTTTTGCTTTATTTATTTCTAAGTTGTTTTTTGCTGTATTTAGAGTTTCTTTGTGAATATTATTGCTTTAGGTAAAACCAATTACAAACTTTCTGTTAGTGCAAGTAGTATTCAAATTTGAATAGTTTAAATTTGAAATTATTTATTTTCTGTGTTGCTTTATTTATTTTATTTTGTTTCTACTTACAACAAAATACTTATTGTTGCTATTTTTTTTCAAGTTTTTTTGTTTTGTTTTCTGCATTATTTATTTTCTTTTTTATTATTTGCTTTATTTTTAAAAAAAAATCTGGTAAAACCAATTACAAACTTTCTCTGTTAGTGCAAGTAGTATTGAAATTTGAATAGTACAAACGGACAATGGTATCATACTCGTTTGTTACAAAGTTGGCATGGTATCATCATAATAGTTGCGGAAAAAAGTCTTCACTTTTTCTTCGCTTGTGTCATTTGCTTATTGCGCCGTAACCATGGATAATCTTCATCGTTTATCAGGATGCTTGGGTCAGCCTTGACTTTGAAGGGAGGAATTTCATGAAACTTTTCATAATCTTCAGACATGTCTGTCTTGCCCTCCACTCCCAGGATGTCCCTTTTTCCTGAAAGAACTATGTGGCGCTTTGGCTCATCGTATGATGTATTCGCTTCCTTATCTTTTCTTTTTCTCGGTCTGGTAGACATGTCCTTCACATAGATAACCTGTGCCACATCATTGGCTAGGACGAACGGTTCGTCAGTGTATCCAAGATTTTTCAGATCCACTGTTGTCATTCCGTACTGTGGGTCTACCTGTACGCCGCCTCCTGACAGATTGACCCATTTGCACTTAAACAAAGGGACCTTAAAATCATGTCCGTAGTCAAGTTCCCATATGTCCACTATGTAACCATAATATGTGTCCTTTCCCCTCTCGGTTGTTGCATCAAAGCGGACACCGCTGTTTTGGTTGGTGCTCTTTTGATCTTGGACAATCGTGTAAAATGTATTCCCATTTATCTCGTATCCTTTGTAAATCAATACAGTCGAAGATGGTCCCCTGGACAACAAGTACAACTCATCACAAACAGTGTTGTCACCTCTGAGACGTGTTTCCAACCAACTGCTGAAAGTCCTGATGTGTTCACGTGTAATCCAGTCGTCGCACTGCTCCGGGTGTTTGGAGCGCAGACTGTTCTTGTGTTCATCGACATACGGGGTCACCAATGTAGAGTTCTGTAGAACTATATAGTGTGCTTGAGACCAAGAATATCCGTCCCTGCATATTATTGAGTCCCTTCCAAGCGTGCCTTTTCCAGTCAGTCTCCCCTCGTACCGCGATTTAGGGAGACCTATCTTATTAAGGCCAGGAATGAAGTCAACACAAAACCCGATGACATCCTCTATTTGATGGCCCATGGAGATGCTTCCTTCTGGCCTGGCGCGGTTATGGACATATTTCTTTAGGACTCCCATGAACCTCTCAAAGGGGAACATATTGTGTAGAAATACGGGCCCCAGAATGACAATCTCGTCGACTAGATGAACTAGGACGTGTGTAATGATATTGAAGAAGGATGGTGGGAACACAAGCTCGAAACTGACAAGACATTGCGCCACATCACTCCTTAGCCTTGGTACGATTTCTGGATCGATCACCTTCTGAGAGATTGCATTGAGGAATGCACATAGCTTCACAATGGCTAATCGGACGTTTTCCGGTAGAAGCCCCCTCAATGCAACCGGAAGCAGTTGCGTCATAATCACATGGCAGTCATGAGACTTTAGGTTCTGGAACTTTTTCTCTGCCATATTTATTATTCCCTTTATATTCGACGAGAAGCCAGTCGGGACCTTCATACTGAGCAGGCATTCAAAGAAGATTTCTTTCTCTTCTTTCGTAAGAGCATAGCTGGCAGGACCTTCATACTACTTCGGAGGGATGCCGTCTTTTTCGTGCAAACGTTGCAGGTCCTCCCGTGCCTCAGCTGTATCTTTTGTCTTTCCATACACGCCCAAGAAGCCTAGCAGGTTCACGCAAAGGTTCTTCGTCACGTGCATCACGTCAATTGAAGAGCGGACCTCTAGGTCTTTCCAGTAGGGTAGATCCCAAAATATAGATTTCTTCTTCCACATGGGTGCGTGTCCCTCAGCATCATTCGGAACAGCTAGTGCGCCGGGGCCCTTTCCAAAGATTACGTGTAAATCATTGACCATAGCAAGTACGTGATCACCGGTACGCATGGCGGGCTTCTTCCGGTGATCTGCCTCGCCTTTGAAATGCTTGCCTTTCTTTCGACATTGATGGTTCGTCGGAAGAAATCGACGATGGCCCAGGTACACATTCTTCCTGCACTTGTCCAGGTATATACTTTCAGTGTCATCTAAACAGTGCGTGCATGCGTTCCTTTGTTTGTCTGTCCTGAAAGGTTACTGAGAGCGGGCCAATCGTTGATGGTCACGAACAGCAACGCCTTTAGGTCAAATTCCTCCTGGCTGTGCTCATCCCACGCACGTACACCGTTTCCATTCCACAGCTGTAAAAGTTCTTCAACTAATGGCCTTAGGTACACATCAATGTCGTTGTCGGGTTGCTTAGGGCTTTGGATGAGAACTGGCATCATAATGAACTTCCACTTCATGCACATCCAAGGAGGAAGGTTATACATACATAGAGTCATGGGCCAGGTGCTGTGATTGCTGCTCTGCTCCCCGAAAGGATTAATGCCATCCGCGCTTAAAGCAAACCATACGTTCCTTGGGTCCTTTGCAAACTCCTCCCAGTACTTTCTCTCAATTTTTCTCCACTGCAACCCGTCAGCGGGTGCTCTCAACTTCCCGTCTTTCTTACGGTCCTCACTGTGCCATCGCATCAACTTGGCATGCTCTCTGTTTCTAAACAAACGTTTCAACCGTGGTATTATAGGAGCATACCACATCACCTTCGCAGGACCCTCTTCCTGGCGGGCTCGCCATCAACATCACCAGGGTCATCTCGTCTGATCTTATACCGCAATGCACCGCATACCGGGCATGCGTTCAGATCCTTGTATGCACCGCGGTAGAGGATGCAGTCATTAGGATATGCATGTATCTTCTGCACCTCCAATCATAGAGGGCATACGACCTTCTTTGCTGCGTATGTACTGTCGGGCAATTCGTTATCCTTCGGAAGCTTCTTCTTCAATATTTTCAGTAGCTTCTCAAATCCTTTGTCAGCCACAGCATTCTCTGCCTTCCACTGCAGCAATTCCAGTACGGTACCGAGCTTTGTGTTTCCATCTTCGCAATTGGGGTACAACCCTTTTTTGTGATCCTCTAACATGCGATCGAACTTCAGCTTCTCCTTTTGACTTTCGCATTGTGTCCTTGCATCGACAATGACCCGGCGGAGATCATTATTTGGTTCCTCTTGATCTTCAGTAGCTTCACCCGTTGCAGCATCATTGGGCACATCGTCTGGTTCCTCTTGATCTTCACCAGCTCCCCCCATTGCAGCATCACCGTATTCAGGGGGCACATAGTTGTCATCGTACTCTTCTTCTTCGCCGTCTTCCATCATAACCCCTATTTCTCCGTGCCTCGTCCAAACATTATAGTGTGGCATGAAACCCTTGTAAAGCAGGTGGGAGTGAAGGATTTTCCGGTTAGAGTAAGACATCGTATTCACACATTTAGTGCATGGACAACACATAAAACCATTCTGCTTGTTTGCCTCAGCCGCATTTAGAAACTCACGCACACCCTTAATGTACTCGGAGGTGTGTCTGTCACCGTACATCCATTGCCGGTTCATCTGCGTGCATTTATATATAATTAAGTGTGTCAAAAACCATTACAGAACATCATAAATAGATAATTAAGTGACCAAATGGATAAAAGTTCATCATCACATTAAAACCAAAGTACATACATATATAGTTCTCATCTAACAACATATAGCTCTCCATACACATCGAAACTATGTAAAACATTTCAACGCGAAAACAAATGCTATCATAATCGCAACCAAGGTAACAATTGATCCAACGACATAATGATACCAAGCCTCGGTATGAATGGCATATTTTCTAATCTTTTTAATCTTCAACCACATTGCATCCATCTTGATCTTGTGATCATCGACGACATCCGCAACATGCAACTCCAATATCATCTTCTCGTCCACAATTTTTTTATTTTTTCCTTCAAGAATTTGTTTTCTTCTTCAACTAAATTTAACCTCTCGACAATAGGGTCCATCTTGATCTTGTGATCATCGATAACTTCCGCAACATGCAACTCCAATTCCATCTTCTCCTCCTCCATTTTTTCCAATTTTTTCTTTAACGAAATGTTTTCCTCTTCAACTAAATTTAACCTCTCCACAAGAGGGTCGGTTGGAATTTCCGGTTCAACTACCTCCTAGACATAATAAAACATCTATGCATGTCAGGTTGGTCGGCATAACTATCATAAACACTAAAACAAATAGTTATAAATTAAAGATAATATACCACATCCGAATCGTAGACCGGACGAGGGCCCACGTGGGCGGATATCAAAACCATCGCACTATATAATAACAAGCAATAATAAACGTAAGAAAATTAGACAAATATCTATCTAAAGCAATAATAAAAGTAAGAAAAGCATGGACATAACAAGAGGCTCACCACGGTGGTGCCGGTGACGAGATCGGCGGGGGCGATCGACGGCGGCGAAGACGGGGACGGGACGTGACGGACCGCTAAAACTAGACAAATCTCGGAGAAAATAGAGCTTCGAGAGGAGAAAAGCTTAACTAGTGTGGCTCGGGCATTCCACCGAACACGTTGTGTGCATAGGAGGTGAGCTAGAGCACCACTAACCCCTCTCCCCCTCGGCCAGAAAAAAAAACAGAGCAGTGAGCTCTGCTCTTGAGTGAGGGGGTATATATAGGCAACTCACTGGTCCCGGTTGGTGCTACAAACCGGGACTAAAGGGGTGCCTTTGGTCCTGGTTCATAACACCAACCGGGACCAATAGTGGTGGGCCAGGAGCAAGAGCCATTGGTCCCGGTTTTTAGCTCCAACCGGGACCAATAGGTCCAGACGAATCGGGACCAATGGCCCACGTGGCCCGGCCGGCCCCCTGGGCTCACGAACCGGGTCCAGTACCCCCATTGGACCCGGTTCTAGATTGAACCGGGGCTAATGGGCTGGACCAATGCCCTGTTTTCTACTAGTGATGCTGATTCGGGCACGCCTTCGCGTGCGGGGCAACATGCTACAGGGCGCTCATGGGTGTGCCTGAAACCGCACAATGACGATGACCAAGGGTGCACCCCACGGTCGACCCATCATGGACCGCCCAGCCAGGTCGCACGGACACGTGTCGTCCGTGCATATCGGACGGCGTGCAGAGCCCTCGAGAAGCCCCCATGGCACGCAAGCGGGAAACAAACCGCACGGAGGCTTTCTTCACCCTTGAAGTGCCTAGGAGGCGGGTACCCCAACATCCTTTATAGGAGTAATATGTGAAACAATGTTTTTGAAAGTTCCGTGGAAAATGTTTTCTAACACAAATTCGTTCGATCTAAGTGATTATTGTTTTGGGTATGCACTTTTGATCGATTTTTTTGTGTGGGTACTTTTGATCGATTTGATGTCACTCATCCTCACTTGTCCTATATGTTGGTTGGTAAATTATTCAATCGTAGCGGTATGAGACTCACGTGTAAGACTTACTTTCTTGATCTTAAAGAAACGTCAAAAAAGACAAATTTCTTGGGAATAAAAGAGTATAATATTGTTTAATGTCTACATTTTCGAGCACCACAATCATGTTTTATTTACCTTCACCGACGCACGATATGCGTACACACACACTGCTGAAAATTTGTATGTGAAGTTATGTGTGGATTGATTCAATTTGTTGGATCTAGTATGGGAAATGATTTGGATCACCCGATGCGTGCCTCCGTGCCTCCGTGGATGTTGGATCTGATTTTAATCAACGTATTACCTAGACTAGGTTTCAAAATTGAGCTGTTGCTGCAATTTCCCCACTGCAACAACTGGTGTGTTGTAGGATCTGGATTTGGATCCCCGCAAGAGAAGTGGCCACTCGTACACCTCCCGTCAAGGCGACACCTCCTCGTGCCGCTTCGACCGCCGCCACCAACGCCTCCTCGTGCTGCTTTGACCGCCGCCACCAATGCTCGCCGCTGGAGTAGGCGCTGCCGCTGTCGCCCTCCTATACCATGAACGTCGGCCATCACGGTGCGCACGAACTCAAGCTGCATTTGCCGTCCTGGGGAAGCATCGGCGTCCGCGTCCACCATGAGGAGTTGTGTCCAGCGTTGCCCTGCCGTCCCGAGGGAGATGGCCTTTCTTTCAGCTAGCGTGGTTGCTGCTTGCTGCTCGCTACAGCGAATTTCTATAACAAGGTCTCGGTTGCAAAAAAAAGAAAGTAACAAGACCTCTGTTGCAAAACAAATTAAATTGCAACAATACCTCTGTTGCAAAACAAATTAAATTGCAACAAGACCTCTGTTGCCAAAAAGATTGTAACAAGACCACTGTTGCAAAAAAAAGTATAACAAGACATCTATTGCAAAAATAATTTGTAACTTGAAATTTTCTGCAACACGACATGTGTTGCAGTGGTAGAAGGTGATCCTCGACCGCTCAATCAATCAGATCCGACAGCTCACAATTCACCGGCCGACGCGTAGCAGCGCGCATCAAGTATTGGTTTAACGTGAATCAAAATCAGTTTCTAAGGACTTACATCTCTTCCACTTCTCTGTTCTGAATTCCAGTACAACTCTCAATCCTTTGTGGGAAAGGCACGCTTGTTTACCTGCCATACTATCAAAAAAGGAAAACAATTGTGTCTTGACGTTATCTAAAAGTAAATAACATAGGATAAGTTACAGCGATGAAAAGAAGGAACCTAATTAATACTATTTCCCATAACCTTTTCGCTGCTAAAACTGGGACTCGCCTCCATCCATTGAATCTTGTTCATATAAAGCTACTTGTGTTGTTCCTCTCGACCTCACTCAACCGAGGAACCACACCAAAACCCAATGCTCGTCGGAGTGCCTCCTTCACCGAGGTGAGAAGCTTTATGACCGTGTCGTCTGCTATGTTTTCTTTCTCTCGTCCATCCAACTATTCATTTCACTAGTATCACCCTCAATCCCTATCCATTCCCCAATTTGTTGCCAGATACAATGGAAAACAGTCATGGCGCTAGCAGGATGCCACCATAGTAATCTATCTATGCCATCTTCCTCCATATGTACCATGGTAAATTATCTCGCCTATAAGTGTCCTTTCCCCACCTTTTTTACTAGTCTAAGAACTTCATTAACTGCGGTAGTGCGGCATAGGTTGTTTAGTCTGCCACTTTGGGAAACGCTTCCGACGTTTTTCTGTCTTTGGTTGGGCCAAATGGGCTAAATTTTGCCTTATTGTTGATTCCTATCTGACCAAAGTTTGAAGAAATTTCACACTTTTTCAGCTTTATTGAATCAATTCATAATACATGTGCACCTGTAATATTTCCATCAAAGTATAACTATTTTGGTATGTAGTGTAATTTTAGAAAAAATCTATTCAAAAGAAGAACCCCCTGTTTAGCTGCCAAAATAATTACTAACCTTCACCTCTTCTTAGTCACAACACTAACAATCAACTACCTTGCAGAACATCTTTGGCATGACCGTCCTCGACGACTTACCCGAGTTGATCATCATCCAAGAGATACTAGTGAGGTTGCCGGTAGAGGACATCCTCCGATGTCGTGCTGTCTGCAAGTCATGGCGTCATGCCACCGCCACCAAGGACTTCCTCCTCGCGCACCACCACCACCAACCGTCACTCCCCGTCATTGACGTTATCAAGAGTGATGGCCATGTGTTTGACCACCACCTCTCTATATTTTGTCACACTAGTCCTGGTGCCGCAAATCGCAAGCTCTTTTGTCGGACCATCCTCCGGAATCCCAACACCCTTCCCTACGAAGACAACCTGGTGATTCATGCTGTATGTGATGGCCTCCTTATAATCTCCTTCCTTGACCGGGAAGGACTTTTCGAAGTTTGCAATCCAAGTACTCACCAACGTGCTCCTCTACCGCTGCTTCATGAACAAGACCTACAAAGTAGAAGGGTTCGCATTGCCGGATTATACCAAGATCGCCAATCTGGAGGATACCAGGTGCTTTATTCGACCTGGAGAAGGAATGAGGATCTTTTCACTTTCACAGTTGATTTCTACATCATTGCCGTGGGAGCAAAAGAACCGAGGCCTATCGAACAACCGCCATTGCAACAAGTAGTAATGGGTGGACTCACTTGTTCCCACAATACATCGGTCCTCTACCGCAACAACCTTCATTGGTTATTACGACGGCAATATATTAGCAATGGACCCAGCAACGTAATGGTATTCAACACCTTGGCTGAGACATTTCGGTGGTTGTCCCATCCTCCACGTCAGTACCCCTGGATGTCACTATTGGAGTTGGACGGAGCACTTTCTATGTGTGGTAGTCATGATGGCATCATTGTTGAAATCTATGTTATGCATGACTACGAAGATGAGGTCTGGGCCCTCGTGTACTCTGTTAACATGATGGCACTGGAGGCATTGCCACTGCTCAATTTAAGGGCGAGAACTGTACGGAAGATTGCTACAGTTAACGAGTGTGAGATGCTGATCGAGTTTCCAGGATGTATTCTGCACTGTGACATTGGTGGTAAGTTTCTTGGAAAGATAGAGTGGAATGAAGACGAAGGCAACCGCATGCAGGTTACTCCATTTCGCTTTCAGGAGAACATTTGTCAACTTCCTTTCTTTGCAATGCAAGAAGATTATGGGGCCTGCAGGATGCTAGAAGGAGGTGATGAGAAGAATTATTCCATATGGCCATAGAATGTACTACTTTTATCTTATGCTGAGGTGATGTTCTAGTTTGATGAGCCAGTGGTCAGTGTTTGGTCGTTCTTATTTGGAGTAAAGCCAGGTGTGCCTGGTTGGTCTGAGTTTTTTTATATGAACTCGATGTTTTGGTTCAAGATTTCAATGCATCGGTCATATATGCTATTCCCTCCGTGCCATAATATAAGAGCATTTTTACACTAGTATAGTGATAAAAACGCTGTTATATTATAGGACGGAGGGAGTATGTTGTAAACTATGGATAACTTCTACAGAATTATTGCACATTTCATCATTTGCTTTCATCCTAGTCTATTTTGCCTTTGCAACAAGCACAAAGTACTTGCATGCAACCTAAAATTTCAACTAGGCACTGGAGTGCATGTTTATTTCCGTTGCTGAACTAGCCAAGATCTCATGCAAAGATGCATGTATCTGGTTAAATTGGTTCGCAGCACCCAAATAAATTAGGACAGAAAAGTTGAACCGGCATGCAAATAAATGTATATCCGTTCAGAGATTCTCATTAGCTGATTTTGAAACGCAACATATATTATTCGTGTCCCTTGAGGAGCAAACAACAGTATTAGAGATAACCGTATCGGTAGCAAGAAACAAAATCAGAAATTCACCTTCATGTCACCACTACCAGCGTCAGTTATAACCTCACAATGCAGCAGCTAAACCTTACATTGAAGTTAATAAACACAGATTGTGAAGAACCTAAAGATTAACCTTCGCACTCTACACATAAGCAATGTTCCAAATTTCTTCCATTCCCTGCATGCAGCAGACAGGATTTCATTAGAGTCAGCAAGTTGTCAAAAAATAAATTTCACCGCCGTAGATACACTTTTCTTTTAAGAATTTGGTCATTCTTAGTTGGTCGAGTTTTTCCTTTCTTTTGAATAGTAAATGGATGTTCTGCCTCGAGGTTCCAGTGTACCAGTCATACTATTTTGCAAATTATGGATTTTTTTTACTTGGAATTATTGCAGTTTCCATATTTTGCTTTTATTCTACTAGTCTGTTGCCTTGAGGTTTACGAGGTGGCTGACGGTTTGCCTTTGCAAGAACCACTGTTGATTTAGCAAATGATTTAGCAAAACATTGTATTAGTTCTGGCAAGTCTGAAGCATGGGAAATTGTCATCCCTGACTTTATTCTTCACCATTATGTAAACGATCTAGCTATCATTTGATGAATAAAGTTTATGATGCTAAAAAAAGGGCATCACAAAAAATCTTGAAATAAATACAGAAAAATACGATCCCAGTAACTCTAGGACTTGAACCCTGATGAGCTGGGGATGCTCGGTTTGCATTATGATACTTCAATTTCTGAAAAGCCTGAGCCGTTTTCTCCCACTGTATTATTTGTCCTTTTTAGATGACCCATGTCCCATCAAGCAACAGTCAGTTGTTCAATCCCCCAACTCTCAACTAGTATTTGCAAAGAAAAAAGATTACTTGTATGAGTTCAACGCCCAACTCCCAACTATCGGCAAAGAAAAGAAAATGATCACTCGTACGAGTTCAACTACAAACTCCCAACCTATCTTGTACTTTATTCTCCTCTCGCTAGAGATTGACTAACCAAGAGCATCTACAGTCGGACCCTTTATTTCTTTACTAAACGCCCGAAACGTCCCCTATCAATGTCCGATGAAAAAAGGTGATCTAATCAGATCCTTCATATTGTCCCTAAACGTTCGGACTGGACCGGCGTACCTCAAACCCATCTCAAATATAAAGCCAATATAACGCTGCCGGGTCATGTCCGGACACCAACATATGTTCCCACCTGCAGCGACCCAATACTTCCTCTTATCTCTGCAGGTGGACATTTGAGGGTCCATATTAGCAAGTTGCGGCTGAAGATGCTCTAAGACCACTGATTCATCGCAATAAATATTTGTCATAAATTTTCGTACCAAGTTTTTAAACTCCAATATTATTTCAAAAATTACGAGGATTTAGAAACGATAAGCTAGATTTCATATTCCACATTTTTTGATATAATACACTAATTGTGGATATGAATTTTATGATGCTTATACTATATCTGAGGTTCTAACAATGAACCAAAAGCACTCGTCGACACGATAAACTCTCCAAGAGTATTTTACCATCACAGTATCCGACAAACTAGTGTAACTTTTACCATCAACACGATACACTAAAAGCTCTGGCAGGGCCGTCTCTAGGAATTTGAGGCCCCGGGACGAATCACAAAATGAGGCCCTAAATTTTTAAAAATTTATAGAACTTAAGAATTATCCCCAAAAATACATCACAACTTTATAAGAAATACCTCACAAGAAAGCATACAAAAATTTACTGGTTGCACAATATATGTAGAACTGGAACTATCTAACAAACTAGATAAAACATGACAAAAGATACAAATAATATTAATGGATACAAAAGAATACCAAATTAACAGCTTGCTTCATCTGTGCCTCCCCGCATGTGTAGACATCATCTTCATCTTATTCTCTGTAAGATAAATTCATCAATTTGAGTTTAATACATACATATACACAGTAAATTTCCAATTCAATATAAATTCAATTTCACAGGTATCAATTTAGAAATCAACTTATACAACATGCAAGTTCAAATCTTGTCTCGGTCCAATAAACTACCCAAAATTAGTGGCCAAGGCAGCGAGCACTGTGGTTGTTTCTCGGCTTTGTAGGTGCTGCCAAGTCCTGGACGCCCGAAGGCAGCAGCACGAAGGCTGGGGCTGCCGGGGAGCACTGCCGGGAACGGTGCGGTGGCGCCAGCGTGCAGCAGCTAGCGGGTGGGGCTGGTGTAGAGGAGAGCGGCCGCTGGCGGCGGTCTGCAGCAGACCAGCAGTCATCGATTCGTTGCACCGGAGCATGGGAGAAGATGCGAGAGAGGTGGCGCGCGTCCGTGGGCAGGACTAGGGACGGGGGCTGGGCTGGGGAGGGTCGCAACCCTAGGGCTCGGTGCGCATATTGTGCAGAACAACGTCGAACCATCGATACTCGGAGACGCGCGGGACAAACTGAAGCGTTGTAACTCTGATTTTCTCTTCGATCTGGGGCCCCTCGATTTTGAGGGCCCTGTGCGGCCGGCCACTTTGGCCCCCCTGTCGACGGGCCTGAGCTCTCGCACCGATAGGCTGTCTGTCAGACTAGCATTTTTGATATGTGCCACGCTAGCAAAGGGTTCGACAAGCGTGGGTGAACACTGGTCAAAGGCGTTCGGAGGGGTCGCGCCACTAAATTTATGGGTGATGCCTCCAAATTTTCACATCTCTTGAAGGCAAGGAATGCAGGTAAGTGTTTCAAAAGCCTCCCCCTCGCGGCGCACTGATCAACCACCATCCTCGCCTCCGCCAACGACGCCATGGCCCGCATGGTCCCTGATCCTAGCTTGGCATCAGAGCTATGCAACATGCTTTCCCAAAATCAACTGATCCAAAAATAGTTTTTAGACCTCTCCTAATGCATTGGTGCTAAAGTGAGGTGCTAAGTGCATTAAAATGCTTAGCAACTAGTATCCCCAATGCATGTGTGCTTAGTTTTTGTAGCTAAGCCTCCTTTATTTAATTGTTTAGTGACAAAACTCCTTCATGTATTGGTTGGTAGTCTTTTTGCATAGGTTCACGTGCTTAGCATTGGTTCTTCTTGGGGTTAGGCTGGTCACAATGGGCAGGAACATAAGGTAGTAACATACACACTTATCTAGACTATGTTACTACCTCCACAATGGGTAGGAACATGTAGGTAGTGTCATGCAACGATGCATTTATTAGCTTATAGACTCATTGTTTCTTGAAGTGTGTGATGTTCCGGTAACTTAGCTAGTTACCACAAGCACCTCACTCTTCATTAAATATGTGCCACATAAGCAACGTTGTATTGAAATATGTGATGTTACTCCTAAGTTCCACCCCATTGTGACCAGCCTTACTATAATGCTCTCTCTCCTCTTTAATTGCTTTGCCACATCATTTTTCTGCCTATGTGGCACCCTTAGCACCTGTCCACCATGGAGCACTGGGAAGGGCCTTAGGCCCCTCCCAATGCTCCACCTTGTACAGGTGCTAAGACTGCCATGTAGGTAAAAAATCAGATGTGGCAAGGTAATTAAGAGGAGAGAGATGAGTGTGGTGACCCCAGGAAGAAACAATGCCAAGCGCAAGAACCTAGGCAAAACATTTAAAGAGAAGAATCCCACCAATGCATGAAGAACTTTAGTTGCAAAATTATTAAATGATGGATGCTTAGCACCAACAAGTTAAGAATCTATGCATTGGGGCTTTAGTTGCTAAAGTTTTAAGAAACTCCAGTATTATTCCAAGTAACTACCAAGTTTTAAGAAATAATAAAGACAAATTTAATAATCCAAACTTTTGATATGATACACCAATTTTGGATATGAATTTTGTGATGCTTATTTATCCGGTGTTCCAACAACAAACCCAAAGCACTCGTCAAAACCTGATAAACTCTCCAAGAATATTTTAACATCATAGTATCCGACAAACGAGTGTGAATTTTGGGATGTCTGGCCTATTACAATAGATGCTCCCGCACTTATAGGTTGCCGAACTAGCATTTGCGATACGTGCTACGCTGGCAAGGGGTTCGACGGGCGTGGGTGGACCATGTATAAAGACGTCCGAAGGGGTGGTGCCATTAAATTTACGAGTGATGCCTTCAAATTGCCGCGTCTCTTAGGGGCTAAAAATGCAAATAAGTGTTCAAAAAGGCTAGCAGGCTAAGTAAGTGCAAATGAAGATCACTTAGTACCTCGCCTCGAGCGAGATCCTATACAATTAGAGATGAGGGTAGGCTGGTGCGGATGGGGAGCAGCAACGATAACAAAAATGTGCGCCCCCCCTCCCTCGGCACACACCGCACTGATCAAGCATCATCCTTGCCCGCATCGTCCCTTTCCACCAGAGCAATTGTTGATTCTTTCCGGTCTTGCTGATCTACTTCCTCCGTTGCTGATCTTGCTATCCCGCCTCCCTTATCTGGAGGATCCTTCGTCGACGATCCCGCTGGCTTCGGAGTCTTTTGTAGGAACTCGACCCCTCCAAGGCCATTCCTCAGATTTTCTCTCATCGCACGCATTCTTTCCTTGATCCTTTTCAGCGCCAAATCATCTGTATCCGAGATCTGCATCCCCGAGATCTTTTGGTCTCCTTCATGTGTTTTCCTTTTCTCCGCGATCTTCTTGATCGCTTTCCTGGTTCTGAACCATGCCTCTTGCAAGCCAAATGGGTCAATCTCCTTTACCGCTTCCGATCCGCCATCCTCCGGTGATTCCTTTCCAATCCGCCCCCGGGATCTTGCCTGCGGCAGGATCGTCTCACACTCGCACGGGAGTTGCCTCCCAGTCGCCCCGGCAAGAGTAACAGTAAGGGAGGGTATATCGCTCCGGCTGCGGGCAGTGCTAGGCAGCTCCTTAGCTTTGGAAAGGAGATGGTCAGAGGTGACACGGCAAGTCTGACCATGCAGGCGAAGGAGAGGATCCCGGAGGAGGTCCTTACAAACCCACTTGTGCAGCCGGCTATAGCTGCCGTTAGTGCGATAAAAGTCTCAGATGCAGGCCCCCCATCTCTGCCACAGGTGGTTCTATCTGCCCCAAAGTATGCAGGAAAGGATGATGAAGCAACTGAGAGGGCCAAGGTGCCCCTAGTCCCAGCAAATGCCCAAGGTGACGCAGGGTCAATAGGGGATGGCACACCGCTTGCCTCAGAACAGGAAAGTACAGAGGAGCCGCACCACATGAAAGCATATGAGGAGGACCCGCTATTTTCGCCAGGCTTTGGGCCGGTGCCGCACTTTGTGAAGGCAGTGGCGAACGCCCCTCCACCTGCTCTGGAGCCCGCAACAACCGAAGATGCTGCTACTAAAACCAAAGATCTGAAAGGCAACAAGATGGCAATGGCTGGTGCAGATCAGGCAATATCTATACTTGGAAAGAGGGGTGACAGAGAGAAGGAGTACAAGGAACCAGCAGAGACAGAGATTGAGGAAGATAGAAAGGAACAGAAGAAAAAGATAAAAGGTGCTGCTGAAGAAGAGGATAGGAAGAAACAGGGTGATGATGGCGGCATGGAAGCAACCGGAATAGGGGCTCCCGGTCTACTGGTGGGCGCTAATGAAGGCGCCCGCCAGGAGCCATGACGATCCTCAGTTGGAACTGTCGAGGCCTCGGGCAGCCTCGCACAGTTCAAGAACTCGTGTGCTTAGTGCATACGTATAAGCCCAAGCTCGTCTTCCTCAGTGAGACACGGCAAAATAATAAGTATGTCAATAACCTCA
The DNA here is from genome assembly GCA_902687465.1 of Secale cereale. Lineage (NCBI taxonomy): Eukaryota > Viridiplantae > Streptophyta > Magnoliopsida > Poales > Poaceae > Secale > Secale cereale. The sequence goes on along the minus strand of LR738715.1, from coordinate 881,971,179 downwards.
AGTGGAGGCTGGGCCTCTATCATTGTATCACGCAACCCGGCATCGGTAAAGTTGCCGGCATTGCTCTCTTTTATGATGAAACCGTGGAAATAAAGAAGATTGTCGTAGGGGCGACATACATCGATGTGTTGATCCGTTTAAATCCGAATGGCCTACAATGGCGTGGTACCTTTGTCTATGGTGAACCAAAAGCTCATGAGCGACACCTTATGTGGACTTTGTTGAGAAGGATCAAGGATTCCAGTAATCTCCCTTGGTTGATGATGGGAGACTTTAATGAAACTATGTGGCAGTCTGAACATTATTCAACGTCAAAGAGATCGGAAAGATATATGGAAAACTTTCGTAATGTACTCTCTGATTGCAACCTCTTTGACCTGGGTTTTAAAGGGCCGGGCTGGACGTATAACAACAAACAGAGGGGCTGCGACAATGTGCGTGCTCGTTTAGACAGAAGTGTGGCTTCTCTGGAGTGGTCAGACTATTTCAAAAATGCATCCATTGAGCATATCTGTTCGTCAAGGTCAGACCACCTGCCGATCCTTCTTTGAGTGGGGAGTAGGACTGAATGGAGACCGGTGGATGAGAAAAAGAAGAGCCTGTTTAGGTACGAACAGATGTGGGAGAGAATGGAGTCTCTACAGCCAACCATAGAATCATCATGGCACAGAGATGGGCCGGCTGTTGACCTACAGAATATATGTGCAAAGCTTCAGAACATGCAAAAGGAATTAAGGAGCTGGGCGGAACGAGACTTTGGGTCAGTCATCAAGAAGACAGCGGAGATTAGGAAAAAGCTAAGCAGACTTTGGAATGCACCTAGCACGGCTGAGCGACAGAGAGAGGAAAATAAATTAACAAAGGAGCTAGATGAGATGCTCCTGAGAGAGGAAATTATGTGGAGACAGCGTTCGAGAGCTACCTATCTAAGGGAAGGAGATAAAAATACAAAATGGTTCCAGCGCAAGGTGTGAGGCCCAAGATGCGATTCTATCCCGATCACGTGACACTTACGTGATTGGGGCACAACCGCATTTCGGGCGCTTAGCAAGATGGATATCATTACATCGTACCATTACATACATACATGGGGATACAACAATACATACAAGTCACATGAATACAACAACATCAATACAAAACATTCGACTACGGATGCAAACATGAAAAGCACAATGACATCCATCTGCTATCCCAGGCTGCCGACCCGGAACCTAACCCAAGACGGAACAAGCTGAAGAAGAAAGAAAGAACTCCAACACAACGATCATCGCTCTCACGTCAAGACATCAGAACCTGCACCTGCAACTGTTGTTGTAGTATCTGTGAGCCACGAGGACTCAGCAATCCCATGACCATGGGTAAGAAGACTATCAAAGCTTAATGGGTAGGAAGAGGTAAAGTGGTGAGGTTGCAGCAGCGGCTAAGAAATATGTATGGTGGCTAACTTACGAGTACAAGAATAAGATGAGCATCTACGCAAACGGTCGCAAACTAGTAGTTATCGCTAAAGATCCTGAACTACCTACGAGTCAAACATAACCCCACCGTGTTCTTTTCTCAAAGTGAAAAGATACAGTCACGGTTACTCACACAGTTGTGTGTTTTACTTCGCATCCTCTGTCAAGTTTTCTACAACCGGACATTAACAAATTCCAATCTGCCACATAACCGCGGGCACGGCTTTCGAAAGATCATAACCCTGCAGGGGTGTCCCAACTTAACCCATCACAAGCTCTCACGATCAGCTGAAGTGATAAATATAATATCATCACCCCTTATCTTAGGGAAATCCGATCAGGCTCGGCATCCCGGTGCACAAGTGATGGGCCTCGAACCCCTCGTTGGTTACCCCAAGTGGAAGGTGTAAGATGCAGTAAGTAGAAGTGTTTTCCCCTAGCAAAGATGCCAAGGATCGAATCCCCAGAGACTCCTAGGTTCAACAGGTAGGTGTCAATTGCTACGGCGCCAAATTAGTAGCAACCAACGTGGACCTGCACACAGATACAAATAACTTTGCTCCCAACGAGTACAGAGAGGTTATCAATCTCTCCGGCGTTGTAGTTCACAAAGGGTTAAAAGCAATGATAGTAGTGATAGATAGTTTTTGCGATAGTAGGTAAATAACGGAAAGGTAAATAGTGGATGTGATCAATGATGGTAATATGGACCGGAGTCTCATGATGTTCACTAGTGATGTCTCTCTCCCAAAAGACGATAAAACAACTATGTGAGGTAAACAAATTACAGCTGGGCAATTAACAGGACCACGAACGCAAACCAATGCTGACTACATTGCAAGAAAGGTTGAGGTTCAAAGCATGGGCGGTACGCCAAAGTAAGTAGACCGAAATCCATCAATATCTACTACTAATCATCCACCTTGAGATATCTATCTAGAACATCTCGCTGGTATTAAGTTGCGAGTCTCACCCATAGTGTAAACTCAATGCAACAGACAACTGCATTAAAAGAACTTTGCGTAAAGTAAACAATCCTTGCACCTGCGGGCACAAGCACCGTTGTTTTCCCCCTTGTGGCAACAGCACATCCCCTAGACTCATGTTTCTGTCACTCAAGCTAGTCATCGAGGGGCATGAACCCACAATCGAGCATAACGTTCCCTCTTGGAGTCACTACTTACAACTCGGCCAAAGCAATAAATAACAACGGAGAACATGCAAGAATTACTTATGAACTAAAATATAAAAGAGGTGAATCAAATATATTACTCAAGATCAATCTGAACATAATCTCATAATCCATCGGATCCCAGCAAACTCAACATAGCAACAGCATAAGGATTACATAGGTGCCTCGATCATGTAGGGCAGCTCACGAGGACTAATTAGTGAAGCACAAGAACGGGAGGAGAACATCACATAGCTACTGGTCATGGACTCATGGTCCAAGGGAGACTACTCACGAGTCATCCGGGAGGCGTCCATGGTGGTGGAGAAGCTCCCGGTGGTGATCCTCCCCTCCGGCAGGGTGCCGGGAAGAGTTCTCCTGGTGCTCCCGATCTTGGAAGCGGCGGCGGCGGCGGAACAGAGATGAGATCGCGAAAGGAAGTCCTATTCTGAGGGTTATGGAGGACCCTTTAAATATATGCCAAAGTAGGGCACCGGGGGACCCTCGGGGGGCCGAGGCGCCCCCCCCGGCGCGGCCCAGGGGGGGCGCGCCCACAGGGCGCCTGGAGCCCCTG
>LR738715.1:881937344-881967964 GCA_902687465.1 Secale cereale | reverse complement strand
TTTTTCTGGATTTTTCTGGGCAGTTCTCAAAACGTGAAAACCTGAAATACAAAAACAGCCGAAAACAGAAACTGGCACTGGGGTGCACTGGATTAGTAAGTTAGTCCAAATATGATCAAAAGTGTATGGAAGTGTATGAATATCATAGCAATATCACCCAAAAGTGGCATGGAGCAAGCAGAAATTATAGATACGTTTTGGACGTATCAACATCCCCAAGCTTAATTCCTGCTCGTCCTCGAGTAGGTAAATGATAACAAGAATAATTTCTGTGGTGACATGCTATTAACCATATAGGACTTTCTCATAGTCATATGACAAAAGCTTACTGAGACAATGATTCTAAAGTAATTAAGTTGTCTCGAGAGAAAATCACAAATGACTGAAAGTTTTACAACATGAAACTGAAACATCAAAAAGATTTGCAATGAACATGATGTGCAAATATGATAAAGTGATATCTAGCTTGCCCCTTTTTAGTGATGCAAAACATAAATGCAAGGGCACCTTCAAGGTTTAAGTGATGACTAGATACAATTATTTCAGAATAAACGATATCACAATCATGCAAAAGACAATGCTACTTTGGGACAATATACATTACACTCAGAATGACAATCATGCTCTCAGTAGTTGGTGCTTCAAAATAAAGGTAAAATAAAAGTTAAGTGCTAGAGCTTTTTGTTTTGAAAACATGGAAGCAATTGTGTCAACGGTAGTAGTACTTCATATATGTCATGCATAAAACATCCTATAAGTTGCAAGCCTCATGCATCGAATACCAATAGTGCTCGCTCCTTGTCCTAATTAGCTCGGATACCCATGGGTTATCATTGCATTGCATATGTTTTAACCAAGTGTCACAAAGGGGTACCTCTATGCCACCTGTACAAAGGTCCAAGGAGATAGATCGCATTTGATTTCTCGTTTTTGATATATCTCAACTTGAGGACATCCATACCGGGACAACATAGAAAATAGATGATGGACTCCTCTTTAATGCATAAGCATATTCTCATGAGAGATTGAGGATTAAGGTCCAAGCTAAAACTTCCACCATGATGCATGGCTTTGGTTGGCGGCCCAATGTTCTTCTCTAACAATATGCATATTAATTCAACCCACGGCAAATCACCCTTACTTCAGACAAGACGAACATGCATAGCAACTCACATGATATTCAACAAAAGCGTGACAGTTGATGGCGTCCCCAGAAACATGGTTACCGCTCAGCAAGCAACTCATAAGAGATAAGATACATAAGCAACATATTCTTTACCACAATAGTTTTTAGGCTACTTTCCCATGAGCTGTGTATTGCATGGTTGGATTGCTTAGTGCAGGTGGAGGTTAGCAAAAGACTGGGAGCGACCAACTAAGAGAGCAATGACGGTCATAATCATGCAGAGCGACAAAGCAATATTGAATCAGGCATGGTAGTTATATCGCTACTTAGAAATAAAAGATCATCAAGGCTTGACAGACTTTCTTTACAGTCTTGAATATGAGTGAGCATACGCCAAGTCAATCAAAATAAATTATCGAAAGAAGATATTACTAAACCATACCACATCATAGGCAAACAAACCAAGTTGGTACTCCAATAACACATTGGGAACCCCCCAGCTATTTGAGATTAACCATAAGAAAACCTGAACTACTAAGCACCATCATGAAAGTAGCATCTTTATCATAGACACATTAACCCATGCAACGAAAGAAAACTCTCTTAATAAGGTGGGCATGGTAATTAAAGAGAGTTCAAGCAACCAACTAAATAAAAGCTCTTGAAGAGATAAGCATGAATACTAAGAGCAAAGCACGATAGTAGCTATTTAAAAGACAAAGAACACACACAGCATAGATAGACATGAAAATTCTATGTAATGTTCTAGGTAGAAGTGGAGCGTGTTTCTCTCCCACATAAAGGAATGCTGAGTTCCGACTCGTTATGAAAAACTAAAAAGAAAACTAAAAGCAAGACGCTCCAAGCATAGCACATAACACATGAAGTGATAAAAATATAGCGGAACGAAAGACGAACTGATAATGTTGATGGAGAAGGGGATGCACGGGGGGCATCCCCAAGCTTAGACGCTTGAGTCTCCTTGAATATTTCTTGGGGGTGCATGGGGGCATCCCCAAGCTTGAGCGCTTGACACTCCTGAATCTTTTTATCATCTTCCCTCGCACACTTGAAAACTCCCTTCATACATAACTCATCATAATCTGATTAGCGAGGTTAGTACCCTTAATAAAATAATTATACCTTGCTGGAAATAAGGATATTTTTGAAGTTCTACTGTTTCTCAAGATTGCCAAAAGGTTTTTGCAAAGAAAAAGCAAGTTCTTAATTTGCAAAGTGAAGGTAAGGCAAAACAGGACAGAATCTGTGAAAAACAGAACAGCAGGCAGTAATTGACCTGTTCGGGATACTTCTGCAACTCAAATCAAAAAACTCAGAACTGACGCACGAAAGACAATTATATAGAGAACGCTGTCGAAAATATTCAGACCAAAAAGATGATATGGTGATCTTATACGAATTTTTCTATCCAAGGACAGAATCTGTTTCCTGGACAGCACCTCACAACTTTTGAACTTTCTAGCAATCAGAGGCTATACTTGGCACAAATATGAAAAGCAAAGATACAATGATGATGCTACAGCAGTAAACAACATCAAGTCATAACAAAAGCAAAATTTTTATTCATGTGGGCTGCCTCCCAAAAGCGCTTTCTTTTTTGCCTTTAAGCTAGGCATAATGCAAAGATCAAGTTTTATCAAGAGTAAAAGAATAACTAGCCCGTACAACGGACTCAAAAGGTAACTTGACCTTCTTACGAGGGAAGTTGTAACACCCCCTTGTATTAATCACTGTGTCATAATGTTAATCATGCCATGTCATGCTCATTAGCAAGCTAATCACAGTGGTTAATCAAAGCAACTCAATTTTTGCCCATGAAAATTCAAATTCAAATTCAAATGCAAAATGAAGTTGCTCCAAAAATTTTGGAAAAATGTCCATGTTGTTGCAAATAGTCCAAAACAATTGTTCCTGGTGAAAACAACATCACCAGCAGCTCCAAATATGGGCTAGTGCATTAAACAGTGCCATATCAGCACTTACAAATGCCTTTTCATTTTTGTAAAATTCAAAAATGATCCAAATTAGCCCAAAGCAATTTCTGGAGATGAGGAATATTGCAACCTCATTTTTGACCAACTCACACTTTTTACAAACATCTTTTGATGGCCCTACCTTTTCCTTTTACTCTTTGCTGTTGAAATAAAAGTAAACAGAAAATTAAACAAAGGAAAAGGGCCAGGAGGCCTTACCTGCTGTGGCCCAGCTCGGCCCAGCCCGCCTCCCTCACCTGCTCCCTCCCCGTGTCACCGCCGCCGTGGTCGCCGCGCTCGCCACCGCGCCCCGGCCGACAGCTGCCGCCACAGGGCGCCGGAGGGGATAAGGCCGCGCCCGAGCCGTCCCCCCTGGCCATCCTCATCCATTCCCTCCTCTCCCCCGGGCTCGCCTGCTCTCTCCCTCGCTCCTCTTCCCCCTCAGATCCGGCCACCGAGCGCCGTCGTCGCCGTTCGACCACCGCCGACGCGGCCACCGGGCCTCAACCGTCCTCCCACCGTGTCTGGGAGACGCGTCGTGCTCGGCCACGTCGACTGGTGCCCTCAGACGGGGCCGGGAGCCCCCGTTGGCGCCGCACGCTGCCGCCCCCTTCCGCGTCGGGCTCCGGTGATCTTCTTCGTCTCCGGCGACGTCTGCTGCTACTAAACCCCCAAGGGCCACCGTGTGTGCCGCTCGGTGAGCCACCGCCCCTCCCCACTCTCTTTCCTCGCTCCGGCTAGCCCGTAGCAGTCGCGCCGCTCGAGCCCGCACGCATCGCCGTCGAGCACCTCTCCGCCGTAGCCATAGCCCCTGTCGTGCTCGCCTGAGCACGCCATCGAGCTCCTGGCGCCCCCAGGAGCCCGATGAGCCCGAGTCCAAGCCTCTCCGCGCCACCTAGCCCATCACCCGTCGAAGACCCGACAGCGCCGCCGCTCGCGCTCGTCGCCGGCGCCGTTTCCGGCCACCTCCGGCCCAACGGCGACCACCACTAGATGCGGCACTCTCTCCCCGTTCGAACGCAAGTGGACGCACTCCAAATGGTGCCCTACAGCCGTTTTCCGGCGTGCTCCGGCGAGAAACCGCCGCTGGAGAGGTCGCCGGCGCAGTTCCGGCGCCGTGCTGACCTGGCGTGGCTTGGGGCCACCCCCAGGGTCACTGCCAGTGGGCCCTGGGGCCCCACGTTGACCTGTTGACCAAGTCAACAGGCTGACTGGGCAACCCTGACCCACTGACGAGTGGGCCCGTACGCTAAATTGTTTTTATAAATAAATAAAACGCATTAGATTAACTGTTAGTTAATTAGCTTAATTAGTTTAACTAACACTCTCACTGACATGTGGGGTCCACCCCCCTAAATAGCACTGTTAGTTTATTTTAATACTCTGTTTAGTCACAGAGGCTGACAGGTGGGACCCACTGGTCAGGTTTGACCTGACCAGTGCGGCTGTTGACTGCTGACGCAGTGATGACTACATGCTGACGTCATAAATCATTTCTGCTAATAAAAATAATTCCAGAAAAGGCTAAAATCTTTAGAAATTCATAACTTTTAAACCGTAGCTCGGATCGAAAAACTTTCTATATGAAAGTTGCTCAGAACGACGAGACGATTCTAACCGTGCTATCTGTTTCCGTGTCGGGACCCTCTACGGAGGTGAACCCGCAACTTTTAGCCCGTTTCCGGTAGATGAATAGTGCACATACACCGGTAAATAATTTCAGTTAAATCCTAAAAATAACCAACATGACTTAGACATGTTTTTAGGCAACCCTGCACTGCACGTTAGCTTAGCACGCTCTGTGTTGCATATGTTTTGTGTATTTATCTGTTTCTTCTCCCCCTCTTCTCTCTCGGTAGAGTCCGACGCTGACGCCGCTCCAGGGACCGACGCCGTCCCGGTGATTGGTTCCCCCTCCGACGACCTTGCTTTTGCCACCGAGCAACCAGGCAAGCAACCCCCCCCCTTTGATCATTCCGATATCGCCTATGTCTATTCTCTCTTATTCTTGCATTAGAATTACTGCTACTGCTACTGCTCCTATTACTGTTGCATAGCCTGTTTTTGCTAAACTGTTGATACCTGTCTTTATTCATAAACTGCTTAGTATAGGTTGGGTAGCACTGCTATGGTCCCGCACTCTCGTAGTTGCCTCGCATAGTACCCTTGCCTCGATCAAGCGATCGAGCCCCTTCCCCTGACCTTCTTCACATCACCGCACACCTCCCCTAATATGCTCGACTCCGCAGAGTTAACATCGGGTGACGAGGGTGATACCTCCGAACTCACTTCCGATGTTGTCCCTGTAGTATAGCTAGCTCGTTGTGGGTTACCGAGGGTGATTCCTCTTCCCACTTCCGACTTAGCTTTTGTCGTGCATCCGCTTTGGTGATTACTGCCGAGGGTGATTCCTCCGATATCACCTTAACGGGACTTGTCATTTAGGAATCCAACGAGGGTGATTCCTCGGATTCCTCATCGGCATGGAAACCACACGGATGCCCTGTTTCACCATACCGTGTTTAAAGACGTATCGATCCCCGAGGCCGGACGTCGCCAGGAACAAAGGCGTGCGGCCAGAGGTATCGTGCGTCTGAAGACACTTTGAAGTTACTACTACACATGTTGGATGGAGGCGGGTTGACCCAGAGGGGTACCCGCGAGTGCCTTTGAGGCGAGAGCTGTGGAGTCGGGTGACCAGTGAGGGTACCCGTGAGATAACTACGAGGCGTGGCCGGTCTTTCCCAGTCCTTGTCACAAGTCCTCGAGACGGGACGACGGGGCCAACAGTATCGTAGGCTCTGCTCGTTACCGCGCGCTCCCAAAACACTAAGCGATTTGGATATTTGATCCGAGGGGCCTCCGGGTCCGATAGCACTAACCACCACGTGGGTGTGAGTGGGTGCTCTGCGTCGTATACATCAGCCGGAGTCGTCACGACGTCAGCGATTGAGCGGCCCGTTCGGATTGGACCCTGGATGCAACTGCGTGCTTGTATAAGGGGTTGCTAGGTCTGCTACCGAACGGCCACGTAACGTGCAGGAGCGTCCGGGGCGATGGCCAAGACCCCTGGGGGCATAGGTTAGTCCGGCGTGCTTGATCCTCTCTGGCGGTATCCGGTCGGGTTGCGTCGTATTGTTTAGCCGAGGGCGGGCACGACCTGATGGTGTGTCCGGCCGGAGTTAAGCGAGCGTGGTGGGTAACTTGGTGCACCCCTGCAGGGAAGAAACAATCTATCGATAGCCTGTCCTACGGTAACGGACACTCGGAGTTGTATCCACTTCGGTACAACTAGAACTGGTGACTTGAGATATGAAGTTGATATTACTATAAACCCATTACATTATGATGTACTATTCTGCTCCCTTCTAATTGCTGCAAGACGCTGAAGATGCTAGTCTTCGTCAGGACTAGGCTTTTCCCCTCTCTACTCTGGCTTTCTGCAGTCTAGTCCACCCACATAAAGCCTCCTTTGAAAATGATGCATTGCTAGTATAGATCTGATGTAAGTCTTGCTGAGTACTTTGGATGAGTACTCACGGTTGCTTTGCTTCCTCTTTTGTCCTACCCGCATGATAAGCCAGACGACGGAGCCATGGTGCCTGCAGCCCCCGTTGACGACTACTACTACCAGCCCGAGGCTGGCTACTACTACTACCCGGCCGGCGAGTACTTCTACGAGGAGCCGGCGGACGACGACCAGGAGTAGGATCGGAGGTCCCAGGCAGGAGGCCTGCGCCTTTTCGATCGTAGCTTTTCTTTTGCCCCGCCTCGTATGAGGCCTATCTGAACTTGTGTTCTATGTCTGTACCCAGACATCTAATGCTTCCGCTGACTATGTGTGTGACACTTGTTATGTATTCGAGCCCTCGAGGCCCCTGGCTTGTAATATATAACTTGTATGTATTTATTTATGTTTTAGAGTTGTGCTGTGATTTCATCACGTGAGTCCTTAGGCTTGATCGTGTGCATTTGCGTGTATGATTAGTGCACGGTCGGGCCGGGGTCGTCACAGGTTGGTATCAGAGCCGACTGCCTGTAGGAACCCCCTTTCCAACTCCTTGGTCGAAGTTGAGTCTAGAGGTCCAAAAATGTTTTACTAACTTGGCTGTGTGGCTTATGGCCCCACGTCGCCACTTGGGTGGTGTAGCTTCTTTTATTCCTCATCTATACTCTGGGGCTCTTCTCTCTCGTCTATTCGGGTTAAGTTTTACTAACTCCATTAGGTTCTCGTTTTCACATCTACCCGGAGAGCTGGATATCAGTGCGGTTTCTTATCATTGACCTGAATAGTCTGATAATCATTCCTTTCCATTTGTTTGTTTAACCTTTCTTACCAAGTCCTGACAAGTCTGATTCTTCTTCTTTCAGATGAATCCTCTGTTTCCACCTCACCCGGAGACTCAGCTTGTGCTTCGCACCTGGGCTCGAGATGCCCCTGGGTTTCCGGCCATTCTAGTCGCTCTCCTGACCAGACTGGGCTACCGCTGGTACCCCGAGTACATGGTCTACGAGGAGTATCGCGAGTTCAACCAGGAGCAGTATTATGCTGATGTTCGTATCTATGACCGGCAGGATGACTCAGACACTGAGCTGTACCGCTTTCGCGGTAGTGGCGTGACGGTTGCGATGGCAGTCCATGATGCTGCCTACGCTGCTGTCGCACGCCTCCGAGGAGAGCACAGAGATAGCTTGGATGCCTCTGAGTTTCGGTACATTCCGTATGCACCTGCTGGAGATGAGACTGGATACTACTCAGCTGTCTGTGCCCCGTACGAGAGTCGACGTTATGACCCGCAGGTTCTGATTCAGCACACTCAGGCGCTGGATCGAACTGCTCGGGCCCTGGCGGTTGAGTTGTCCATCACTCGGACAACTCTCTACTAGACGTTGACTCAGTTGGTACCGGCTGTCCAAGCAGGGACGCTTCCTCAGTCTATCCTTTGCCCGCGCAGGATCAACACACCTCCAGGTGTCGAGTGGCCTGCGGTTGGAGGTCACACGCCAGTTCGTGGACCTCTGATTCCCGACCGATACCGGGTTCTGCATCAGAGTGCACATGGAGCTCAGGATCCTTCTGCGATCGAGATCCGCCGTCCGCACTTGCAGCTACCCCGTTTCAGTTCCCTTCTCCGACGTTGATGTAGCCTTTGCTATGTCTCGTTGTGTACTTCCTTACCGCGGTCTGCGCGCCGCCTACTATTTCTAGTTTTTGATTTTGCGCCGTTGTGCTGCCCGTTTGTAACCGACGCTATGTACGAACCCGTATGTCATGATGTGTATGATGTGGTATTAATGCACTTCCCTTATGTCGTGCATATTTACTTCATTGTTGAATTCATGCAACGTGTATTCTTGTCGCTAAACCATCCCTGTTGGAATCATCAGGATGGCTGGTAACAATGATCCCCCTGCACCTCCGCCTCCGCCTCCGCCGCAAGACTATATGGCTGCCGTAATGCAGACCATTGACATGCAGCGTCAGGTGCTGCAGGGTATGCTCAACCAGATACCCCAGGCCAACGCCAATGCTCAGCATCAGCCAGCCGTTATCACTCTGCAAGAATTTCTGCGGCTCAATCCAACGATATTTCGCAGTGCCGCCAACCCCTTGGATGCCGATGATTGGCTGCGTGATATCTTCTTTGAGCTGGATTCTGCCGCCGTGTCCCCTGACAACTATGTCAAGTTCGCGACATATTTCCTGAAGGGTCCGGCGGCTCAGTGGTGGGACACTCACCGGAACACAGTGCCTGCTGGAACTGTCATCACCTGGGCAGACTTCAAGACTGCCTTCCGTGCTCGGTATATCCCGGAAGGGGTTATCGACCGCAAGCGTACGGAGTTCCGTAACCTGATTCAGGGCAACAAGTCAGTGGATGCTTATCAGCGGGAGTTCCTGGAACTGTCCCGCTATGCTGAGGAGGATATCGTGAAAGTGCAACTAATCCCCGGGTGGTTTTGGTAATTAATAACAACATATATATCATTGAACTAATATTCTCTTGAGAATCATTTCAGAAAAGTTCGATGATGTGGGTATGGAAATGTCTGAAGAAGTGGACCCCTCAAAATGCTAAGACAAGCATTGGCAAAAGCTCAAGACTCCATTTTTGGTTTAGTGATCAAAGATCACATTGAGTCCATAGGAAAGCCAATACTATCAAAAGGGGATGAGGTTGTGTTAATGATCTTGTTGCTCAAGTGCTTGGTGATCTAACTCCCTCAACTATCAGCACTATTCACTACTTAACACACACCCATAAGTAATCTCGGTCACACCGATCTCTCCGACTCAGTCCCACCGAGATGAACCACTTCAGTTGTTTCTCCAAACCCTAAATTCTCGGTCACACCGATTCTGAGTTTCGGTCTCACCGAAAAAGGGCTGCCAACCTTCTGTGATCAGTTGACATCAATTCGGAATATCCGAGTTTATATTTTCGGTCTCACCGAGATGGCAAACCCTAACCTTTGACTCACTTCGGTCTCACCGAGATGGTATTTTCGGTCCCACCGAAAATCCCAACGTTCACTATATTTGAACTTTCGGTCTAACCGAGTTTTCACTTCGGTCTGACCGAGATTGGTCAAATGTGTGTGTAACGGTTGGATTTTGTGTGGAGGCTATATATACCCCTCCACCCCCTCCTCATTCGTGAGGAGAGCCATCAGAAAGTACCACCACTTCTACCACACACTTTCTGAGAAGTGAACCACCTACCCTTGTGTTGAGATCAAGCCATTCCATTCCTACCATATGAAACTTGATCTCTAGCCTTCCCAAGTTGCTTTCCACTCAAATCTTTCTTCCACCACAGCCATACCAGTGAGGAGAGTTGAGTGTTGGGGAGTTTATCACTTGAAGCACAAGAGCAAGGAGTTCATCACCATCAACACCGTCTATTACCTTTTGGGGGGTGGTGCCTCCTAGATTGGTTAGGTGTCGCTTGGGAGCCTCCGTCGTGATGTGGAGTTGAACCAAGAAGTTTGTAAGGGCAAGGAGATCGCCTACTTCGTGAAGATCTACCCCGAGTAAGGCTAGTCCTCCGTGGGCGTAGGCCGTGATGGAATAGACAAGGTTGCTTCTTCGTGGACCCTTCGTGGGTGGAGCCCTCCGTGGACTCGCGCAGCCGTTACCCTCCGTGGGTTGAAGTCTCCATCAACGTGGATGTACGATAGCACCACCTATCGGAACCACGACAAAAATCTCCGTGTCACCAAACTGCGTTTGATCTTCTCCACCTCTCTTTTACATGTGCAATTTACTTTCCGCTGCATATACTCTAGAATTGCATGTGTAGGGTGTTACTTGAATTGATCTTAATTGTGAAACTGCCAAAAACTTTGCATGATCTAAAGGCAGATTTTTTATTTTGTCAAGTAGTCTAATCACCCCCCCTCTAGACTTACTTTCGATCCTACAAGTGGTATCAGAGCTTTGGTCTCCATTGCCTTGGTTTCCATTGCATTGGACTCCATAAGCTTGGTTTCACAACCTAGGAGAGTATGGCGTCTAGTGAGGGTAATTATCGTAGAGGTCCTTACTTTGATGGTACAAATTTTGCTAGTTGGAAGCATAAAATGAAAATGCATATTCTTGGTCATAACCCAGCCGCATGGGGCATTATTTGTGTTGGTATGCAAGGTGACTTCTTTGAAGATGGAAAAGTTCCGGATCGCGAAGCTACACCCGAAGAATTGAAGATGTTGCAAAACAATGCTCAAGCTCGTGACATTCTCTTCAATGCCTTATGTCCCGAAGAGTTCAACAAAATCAGCCGTCTTGAGAATGCTAAAGAGATTTGGGATACTTTGGTTGAAATGCACGAGGGTACTGAATCTGTTAAGGAATCAAAGCTAGATATTCTTCAAGGTCAACTTGACAAGTTCAAGATGAAGGATGGTGAAGGAGTCGCTGAAATGTACTCTAGGCTTGCTCTCATCACAAATGAGATTGCAGGCTTAGGAAGCGAAGAAATGACCGACCGATTCATCATTAAGAAGATTCTCAGAGCTTTGGATGGAAAGTATGACACCGTGTGCACTTTGATCCAAATGATGCCAAACTACAAGACTCTCAAGCCAACTGAAGTCATTGGAAGGATTGTTGCTCATGAGATGACACTTAAGGATAAGGAAGAGCTTCACAACAAGTCAAGTGGTGCTTACAAAGCTACAAGTGATGCTCCTACTACCTCAAGTGACAAGTTAGTTTCCAATGAAGACATAAGCCTAATGGTTAGAAACTTCAACAAGTTCTACAAGAATAGAGGCAAAGAGAGAAGCTCAAAGTCTAGATCATATGATGGAAAGAGATCTTCTAGTCGTGATCGAAACTGCTACAATTGTGGAAGACCCGGACACTTCTCAAATGAGTGTACGGCTCCCCACAAGAGAAGAGAAGAATCTACAAGAAGAAGAGCAAGAGATGAGTCACCTCGGAAAGAGAGAAGGAGTAGAGATGATCGTTATGAACGAAGACCTCCTCGGAGAAGCAAGGATTCGGAGAGGAAAGACAAGTCATCAAGGAGCTACACAAGAAGAAGACATCAAGCTCATGTTGGTGAATGGGTCTCCGGCTCCGACTCTGACAGTCAATCCGATGGAAGCTATCACTCCGACTCCGACTATAGTCAAGATGAAGGTGTTGCCGGACTTGCACTCGTATCCTCCAACTCCAACTCCTACGACTTATTTGATTCACCGAATGAGGGAATTGGAAGATGCTTCATGGCTAAAGGCCCCAAGGTAACACACCCTGAGTTCATTGACTTTGATAGTGATGAGGATGACTTACTTGGTGAAGATGAGCTCTTGCATGATAAATCTAGTGAGCTTAGTAATGATGAAAATGCTAGTAGTCTTTATAGTCGAGAAGAGTCAAATGACAATGCTATGAAGGAGATTGAGCGTCTAACTAAAGAACTAAACACTCTTAAGTTAGCTCATGAAACAACTCAAGAAGATCATAGAGAGCTCCTAAGATCTCATGAGAAGCTACGCTTCGAGAAGCTCACTCTAGAGCAAGAACATGAGTTTCTAAAAGCGATCAATGACGATCTTCGAAAGAAGAGTTCTTCATATCTTGCCAAACGACTTCTCTTGTCTAATTTCTTGCCACCTATTAAGACTAAGCATGACAAGCATAAGAAAAATTCTTCCTCTAGTAGTAACAATAACAATGTTAAATCCAATATTGTTGCTTCTAGTAGTTCTCTTGATTCCACTAACAATGTTTCAAGCCAAGTTACACTTGAGCAAGAAAATAGCTTATTGAAGGAAATCATAGAGAAAGATGTCTACAAGAGTCTTGCCGGAAGCAAGAACTTTGAGGAGATTGTTCGCAAACAAGGAAGACACCGGAAGAATCAAGGGATTGGTTTTGAGCGAAAGTTCAACGCCGAAGGTGTTGAGTGGGAAGAAGGTCAATACCCTACTCCACAGTTTGTTTCACAAAAGGAGAAGTATGATCCTACTTCTTCCAATGTGGAACAAGCTCAAGATGACCTTCCACCACAAGACCACAAGCTAAAGGCCAAGGACAAGCTTCAAGAGGAGATTGATGCATTCATTGAAGCACCTCAAGCCATGGTCAAGTGGGTTCCCAAGGACACATCAAGTTCTACTTCGTCAAGCTCAACTACAACACCAAGGATTCCCATCAAGATGATGTGGATCCCAAAGAAGAAGAACTAGTAGGTTCTTGAGGGTGACTCCGCCAACAAACTTCACTCATGTTCATTTTGGCAAGAACTTGTGCAATCAACTTCCACATCATGCACTTGTTCATGGAGTCACAAACCCTCTTGTTGGTAAGTCAAGGGACAAGGTAATCATTGCTTTCATGGACATCATCTTTTGTGCACTTCACTCTATGTCCATGGATATTCTTGTTTGTTCCTTGTGGGACTAACCCATGTAGGTATTGAAAGTGCCCTAATCCAAAAGGATTGCTCCCAACTCATGATGATCTACATCAACATTGAGCATCCACATCTTCAACATCTACATGAAGTCTTCTACGACAACCCAAGGTTAGTTTGACCCTTTAAAAAGGGGTTCTCACATCTAGGGGGAGCTTTGCTCTAAAAATTGAGCTAAAACATCTCCAAATGATGTGAACACATAAATGCTTTATGTAAAAGTGGTAACCCCACTTGTGCTTAAACGATGAGTATGACCTATGATCAAATGTTCTCATTTGACTCCTAAGTCAATATACTCATATATAGATGACCTAGTCATCGACATTTTGTGTGCTAGTAGCTAGAGTTTTGGTTGTGCATGTTTGACACATATTTCAGTTGCTATCTTATTGTGTGAGCATGTTGGATGCATGATTTTATCCATTCAAGGACATCCATTTGTTGTTTTGATTGTTTTGGTTTCTTTTTCTGGCCAAATGGATGGACAAGAATGCCTAAGCACCTTCCCTAGCTATCTATGCTTTCTTGTCTCAAAATTCTATTCATGCTTATATCACAACTTTGAACAAGTCTTTTTCGGACAGTCCGAGTGAGGAGCACTCGGAACCACCGATTCGTCAAAGGCTGACTTCCAAAACCTTCTAAGTCTATTTCGGTCTGACCGGCTTCTCAATCTCGGTCCAACCGAAACACTTAGATTGATCTAGGTTTCATCTCGGTGAAACCGAGTTCAAAATCTCGGTCTGACCGATATGTGTAACTGCACAGCAGAAATACATCTCGGTGACACCGAGTTTTTCAACTCGGTCCCACCGACAGTACGGGGTTATATATACTGAGGGCTGCGCGCGATCTATTCCTTTCAAACCGTTCGCCCTCCAAGACCCCTGCTGCCGCCGCCCTGATCTAAGGATCGTCGCCGTCGTCGCCTGTGTGCCCTTGCCGCAGGTCTCCGCCGCCGTCAACGGTAATCTTCTCCTCCGTTGCCGCCGTAGAGGGACACCACCAAGTTAGGGTGTGTCTCAATCCCTATTCATGCTCCACTTCTGATTCTTGCATGATAGGACTGCCCTGATTCAATCCACGTTTGATATGATCCCAATACATTGCTCAGATCGTTTAGTTTCGAGGAAAATACTTAGGTTTAGGTTTCCACGGAATGCATCTCGGTGAAGCCGATTCCTGAAACTCGGACTGACCGATTTGGTCTCTGACCATTGCACTACACAGTTCGGTCTGACCGAGTTGTGAAAATCGGAATGTCCGAAGTGAAGTTTCTATGAAACCCTAGTTTTTCGGTAGGACCGAAACCCATTTCGGTCTGACCGAAAGTGGTGTGTAGGTTCTGTTGAACACTTCGGTTACACCGAAACTTGAAATCGGTTTGACCGAAATACATTCTGTGAAAACTCAAAACTAAGTTTTTAACTCATTTTTTTTTTTGCAAAAACTTCTGCAGTTGTGATAACTCTTCTATTCTGCCTATACCTTATCTATTCACAGGTCTTTCAGCCATGTCAGATGTCAGTGACAGCCAGAACAGGTCCGAATCACCATTTGCTGAGATTCCAGAGGCAGGTACAAGTCCTGAGGCTAGCAGCTCTAGTGATGATGGTGAGAGGAGTACCCCCAGTGGTCTGCCTCCTGCTGCTACGAGAACCAGGAAGAAGAGAACGTCTGATTCTGAGGATTCCGATTTCGTTGCTGAGGAAGTTACTTCCAAGCCAAAGAGGCAAGTGGTCGCCAAAGAGCTCCAAGGGCAGCAGCCAAAGAAAGGCACGAGCAAAGTGAAGCAGTCTGCAGTTGCCAAGAAGCTAAACTTGGAAGAGCCAGCTCCAAGCAAGGTGAAGAAGACTTCCAAAAGGAAGAGAGTTGTTTATGCTGAACCTCAAGTTGATGATACTGAAGAAGAAGAAGAAGATGCACCCCAGCCTCCTTCTCAGAAAGCTAAGTTCATGGGTGATGCTATTCGGGCTCAAGCCTCCTCCAAGCCCAAGAAGCCTGCTCCAGCTAAGGCAGCTCCAGCAAAGCCTAAGAGGACAACCAGAAGCATTCCAGCTTCTGAGAAGAACAAAGGTGAGATGCCACCTTCTGAGTCAGATGAAGAGCATGTGTTGCTCAAGCTCCGTCCCAGATTGCCACTCCACAATGATGCTCATCCTCAAGCTGAGGATATGAAGGCAAGGAAGGACAAAGGTCTCAGGCTATGGAGACAATCTGATCCATATGCCGTAAGAAGAAGGACTGCTGTGGACCCCAGATTCCACACCAAAGAGCAGCAGGATTTCTATGAGACCGTGCTAATGGATAAGAAGCCCATTGTTGCTGACACCAGGTATGTCGACTGGAAGTACATTGACAGCAGAGAGCATCGGGACTTCTTTCCCCATGTGCATGAGAGCTTTACTGCATGTGGAGTTGCTGACTTTGTGGGTCAAGAACTGACAGCATGGAACGACGAGATGATCATGCAGTTCTATGCCACAGCCCATTTCTACCCCGATGGCAAGATCACATGGATGACTGAAGGTCAACGGTTTTCTTCAACTGTTGCAGAATGGGCAGAACTTCTGAACGCTCCAGTGCAGAGAGAGGACGACATTGATGTCTATGGGATTCCTAAGAAGAGTCATGATTCCATATGTACAAGGAGATCCCAGCTGCTGATTTGGAGGGATGGAAACTCGGCTCAGTGTATTATCTCCAGGCAGGTCTGACCACCACTAACACTATCCTGAGGCATACTTTGATGCCTAAGTCAGGTGACCACCGGATGATACGAGGCTATTCTATCAACATGCTGCACATTCTCGATGAGAAGGCACCTTTTAAGGTGATGGACTTGATGGTAGAGACCATCAAGAGGACTGCAGCTGACCAGAAGAGGTCGTGTGGGTTTGCACCGCAGATACAGATGCTTATCAACGCCAAGTTTGGCACGGGCAAATTCATGTTGGATAGGAAGCACTTACCACTGCAGCCAGAGCATGAGGACAACGTAGTTGTGATGGATGAAGAGGATCCCACCTCAGTTGAAGGGCAAGCCAAGATCGAAGCTGCAAAGAAAGCCAAAGTTGACAGAGAGGCAGCAGCAGCAGCAGCTAAGCCAAAGAGCTTCGGAGATCAGATTCTTGAAGCAACCCGGAGAATTGAACAACGCCTGGCCAGCATTGAGCAATCTCAGGAGAGCCTTGAGAGGATCGTCGAGGACAAGATCCACGCTCTAGACGTGAAGCTGACTGAGATTCAGGTGTCTGTCAACAAGCTTGAGGCAGACATGGAGGAGACTAGGCAGGAGAGGGCAGAGCTTATGCAGGATGATATAGTCCAGGACTCTCATCGCCAGACTGCTCCGGTTCCCAGAGGATCCAGGTCTGCAGCTATCCTAGTGACAGACTCCAGGGCTACCACTTCAGCACCAGCTACAGCTCCAGCAGTTCCTTCAGCTCCAGCATCCACTCCTCCAGCGCAGACATCCGCAGAAGTCTTCGCCGACGCAGCTATCTCTACACCGACATCGACCCAGACGGGAGCAGCCAGCCGAGCCCGCAGTGACGTTTAGCTCTATACCTTTTCGAACTTTTTGGTAACTTGTTGCCAAAGGGGGAGAAATTGCTATAGATCATAGGGCTTCGAGAGAGAGAGTGCTCTTTCGTCTTTTCGTTCTTTTGCCGTTTTCCTTGAGATACATTGGTTTCTTTTGGTTCCAGATACTTTAAGTGTGCTTGCTACTACGTTTGATGCTACCTTAATGAGTGCTTAGTCATACTATGCTTTAATGTGTGCTTATTGTTTATCATATGCTATTTCTTATTGTATGGCTATTTACTCTTGTCTTGGTGATTGAGTGCATGTTATTCACTCTTATCATTTTGTGCGCTCCACCAAGATGTATGTGACATGGAAGAGTGACCCATAATCCTAATCGATTGTGCATTTGCATTCAAACGCAAATTTTAAATAATGCACAAATTTAGGGGGAGCTCTTGTTTATCACATACCTCTCAAAGCGACGATATTATTCATTGATTATATCTTTTGTCGAAGCTTTGATCTATATGTTGTCATCAATTACCAAAAAGGGGGAGATTGAAAGTGCAACTAATCCCCGGGTGGTTTTGGTAATTAATAACAACATATATATCATTGAACTAATATTCTCTTGAGAATCATTTCAGAAAAGTTCGATGATGTGGGTATGGAAATGTCTGAAGAAGTGGACCCCTCAAAATGCTAAGACAAGCATTGGCAAAAGCTCAAGACTCCATTTTTGGTTTAGTGATCAAAGATCACATTGAGTCCATAGGAAAGCCAATACTATTAAAAGGGGATGAGGTTGTGTTAATGTTCTTGTTGCTCAAGTGCTTGGTGATCTGACTCCCTCAACTATCAGCACTATTCACTACTTAACACACACCCATAAGTAAAGGGCTGCCAACCTTCTGTGATCAGTTGACATCAATTCGGAATATCCGAGTTTATATTTTCGGTCTCACCGAAATGGCAAACCCTAACCTTTGACTCACTTCGGTCTCACCGAGATGGTATTTTCGGTCCCACCGAAAATCCCAACGTTCACTATATTTGAACTTTCGGTCTAACCGAGTTTTCACTTCGGTCTGACCGAGATTGGTCAAATGTGTGTGTAACGGTTGGATTTTGTGTGGAGGCTATATATACCCCTCCACCCCCTCCTCATTCGTGAGGAGAGCCATCAGAAAGTACCACCACTTCTATCATACACTTTCTGAGAAGTGAACCACCTACCCTTGTGTTGAGATCAAGCCATTCCATTCCTACCATATGAAACTTGATCTCTAGCCTTCCCAAGTTGCTTTCCACTCAAATCTTTCTTCCACCACAGCCATATCAGTGAGGAGAGTTGAGTGTTGGGGAGATTATCACTTGAAGCACAAGAGCAAGGAGTTCATCATCATCAACACCGTATATTACCTTTTGGGGGGTGGTGCCTCCTAGATTGGTTAGGTGTCGCTTGGGAGCCTCCGTCGTTGAGATGTGGAGTTGAACCAAGAAGTTTGTAAGGGCAAGGAGATCGCCTACTTCGTGAAGATCTACCCCGAGTAAGGCTAGTCCTCCGTGGGCGTAGGCCGTGATGGAATAGACAAGGTTGCTTCTTCGTGGACCCTTCGTGGGTGGAGCCCTCCGTGGACTCGCGCAGCCGTTACCCTCCGTGGGTTGAAGTCTCCATCAACGTGGATGTACGATAGCACCACCTATCGGAACCACGACAAAAATCTCCGTGTCACCAAACTGCGTTTGATCTTCTCCACCTCTCTTTTACATGTGCAATTTACTTTCCGCTGCATAAACTCTAGAATTGCATGTGTAGGGTGTTACTTGAACTGATCTTGTTTGTGAAACTGCCAAAAACATTGCATGATCTAAAGGCAGATTTTTTATATTGTCAAGTAGTCTAATCACCCCCCCTCTAGACCTACTTTCGATCCTACATATCGCTACTGACGCTAGACGCCAAGAGAAGTTCAGGCGCGGACTTCATCATGATATTCTGCTTGCTCTAGTGGCACTGGACTTTCCGGACTTCGCCACTCTAGTGAACAAGGCTATTCAGGTTGAAACTGGACTCAAGCTACACAAGGATGCTCTTAAGCGCTCTCGTGAGTCGGGCTCATCTTCGGGCTCGTCTTCTCAGAAGCGCCGCATATGGATTCCTCAGAGCATGTATCGTCCCAACGCTCCAGTGTACAGGCCTTCTTATGCTGCACCTCGTCTGCCTCCTCCACCGCCAATGCAGTACAGGCCTGCAATCCCAGCTCCTCGAGCACCTGCGATTCGTCCAGAGAGTGGACTCTGCTTCAAGTGTGGCTGTCCGGGTCACCGTGCCAGAGACTGTCCACAGGCTCAGGGTCAGCTGGCTCTTCCATCTGCTGGCCGTGGCAATGGACGTGGAGTTCCTCCGCAGCGCAACAATAATATCAGGCCTTCGTATGCTCGTGGTGGTCAGCTTCACCACGTCAATCTGAGTGAAGACCCAGAGCAGCCAGCCACAGTGATGGGTACACTTCTTGTCAACTCAGTATTTGCTAGTGTTTTGTTCGATACTGGTGCTTCGGATTCTTTCATTTCTGAACCTTTTGCACTCAAACATAAATTTGAATTTGACACACTGCCTCAACCAGTAAAAATACAAACCTCCGCGGGTCCTTGCCGATCTACCCTCTTCTGTCCTCAAGTTAGTGTTGAGATTGAAGAGAGAAAATTTCAGGCGTACCCCATTGTCCTGAAATCTTGCGGCATAGACCTTATCCTGGGTATGGATTGGTTGAAGGCTCACGAGGGCCAAATCGATTGTGCCACCAAGACTGTACGTCTTCGGCACCCCTCGAATCAGTTGGTGAATTGTCACGCTCGTATATCCCATAATGCCGAGGCTCAAATCTATGCCTTAAATGCATTGAATGCTTCACCACTTGAAGGGCTCGAAAGCATACCAGTTGTATGTGATTTCCCGGATGTCTTCCCAGAAGAACTTCCAGGAATACCCCCTGCTCGAGCCGTCGAATTTGTTATTGACTTGAAGCCGGGTACTACTCCTATTGCGAAGCGTCCTTACAAGATGCCACCGCATGAGCTCCTTGAGCTTAAGGAGGAAATCGACAAGTCACTCAAGAAGGGCTTCATCCGTCCTAGTTCCTCTGCCTGGGGAGCACCGTCTCTTTTCGTCAAGAAGAAAGATGGTACGAATAGGCTGGTACAAGATTACCGACCTATCAACCAGGCAACCATCCAGAATAAATATCCGCTTCCTTGGATCAATGACTTATATGATCAACTGGCTGGATCATCGGTGTTTTCTAAACTCGACTTGAGGTTGGGTTATCACCAGATCCGTGTTCGTGAAGAGGATATTCCAAAGACTGCATTTGTTACTCGCTATGGCTCTTATGAGTACACCGTCATGTCTTTCGGACTGACTAATGCTCCAGCTACCTTCTCTCGCCTGATGAATTATATATTCATGGATTACCTCGACAAGTTCGTCGTGGTATATCTGGATGATATTCTGGTATTCTCAAAGAACAAGGAAGAACACGCCGAACATCTTCGCCTTGTTCTGGAGAAGCTGCGAGAGCATCAGCTTTATGCTAAGTTTTCCAAATGCGAGTTCTGGCTTTCTGAAGTAACCTACCTTGGACATGTGATTTCCAAGGATGGCATTGCCGTTAATCCGGAACGGGTTCAGGCCATTCTTGACTGGACTCCTCCGAAGAATGTCAAGCAAGTGAGAAGTTTTCTCGGCCTTGCAAGCTATTGTCGTCGTTTCGTCGAGAACTTTTCCAAGATTGCCAAGCCCCTGACTAATCTGCTTCACAAAGGCGTCAAGTTTGAGTGGACAGATAAATGCCAGGAAAGCTTTCAAGCTCTTAAGGACAAGCTCGTTTCTGCACCAGTGCTTGCTCCTCCAGATTCTCGCAAGGACTTCGTGATATATTGTGACGCCTCTCGTCAAGGATTGGGCTGTGTCCTAATGCAAGAACGAAGAGTAGTTGCTTATGCATCGCGCCAATTGCGTCCGCATGAAGAGAATTATCCAGTGCATGATCTTGAACTTGCTGCAGTGATCTTTGCATTGAAGTTATGGCGACATTACCTTCTCGGTAACCGGTGTGAGATTTATACTGATCATCAAAGTTTGAAGTATTTATTCACTCAGCCGGATCTTAACCTCCGCCAACAGCGATGGTTGGAAACTATTTCTGAATACGACTGTGGTATTTCTTATACCCCTGGCAAGGCTAATGTGATGGCCGATGCCTTGAGTCGCAAGTCATACAGCACTAACCTCAAGGTTAGGCGAGCTCAGCCTCGTCTTTATGAGGAATTACGCAAGCTGAATCTGCATATCGTTCCACATGGTTCGCTTAATGACCTTGTGATACAGCCGGATCTTGAGAAGGCTGTCAAGGTAGCGCAAACCAAAGATGCTCACGTTGATGTTATAAAACAAGAACTGCATCTTCCGAAATACAGGGATTTCTCGATATCCAAAGATGGAACCTTGTATTTCCGAGGCCGCATCGTGGTAACTCGTTTCGACCTAATGACTGACAAGGTCATGAAGGAGGCACATGATACACCGCTATCTATTCATCCTGGTAGTACTAAGATGTATCGTGATCTCCGCCAAAGGTACTGGTGGCCTAATATGAAGCGGGATATTGCCCGTTATGTTGCTGAATGCGATGTCTGTCGTCGCGTGAAGGCAGAACATCAGAAGCCTGCTGGACTCCTGCAACCTCTTCCTATTCCGCTGTGGAAATGGGATAAGGTGCAGATGGATTTCATTACTGGTTTTCCTAAGTCCCAGAAGGGTAACGATGCCATTCTTGTCGTCGTCGACCAACTCTCAAAGGTTGCACACTTCCTGCCAGTCAAGGAGACTATCACTGCTAGCCAGTTAGCAGAACTGTATATCTCCCGAATTGTATCACTTCACGGAATCCCGAAGGAGATCAGTTCGGACCGTGGCACCCTGTTCACTTCCAAGTTCTGGGAAAGTTTTCAAGAAGCTTTGGGAACTCATATCCACTGGAGTTCAGCTTATCACCCCCAGTCCCAAGGTCAAGTTGAACGAGTCAATCAAGTGCTTGAAGATATGCTGCGAGCTTGTGTTATATCATTCGGTAAGAAATGGGAAGAATCCCTTCCATATGCCGAGTTCTCGTATAACAACAGCTATCAAGCAAGCTTGAAGATGGCTCCCTTTGAAGTTCTGTACGGACGTAAGTGTCGAACCCCTCTGAACTGGTCAGAAACTGGGGAACGACAAGTTATTGGTCCGGACATTATTCAACACGCCGAAGAGCAAGTCCGTATCGTGCGTGAAAATCTCAAAGCGGCTCAGGACCGCCAGAAGAGCAACTATGATCGCAAGCGATGGGGTCTGACTTATCAACCAGGTGATCAAGTTTATCTTCGTGTCACCCCTATGAAGGGCACTCACCGTTTCGGCATTAAGGGCAAGTTAGCTCCGCGCTACATTGGCCCCTTTCCCGTGGTTGCTAGACGTGGATTTGTGGCTTATAAAGTGGAATTGCCTCCGCAATTCTCTCATATCCACGATGTGTTCCATGTGTCGCAACTCCGCCAATCCTTCAAGGAGTCCCCGCATCGTGCTGTGGATCACGAGATGCTCGAGCTACAAGATGACTTGTCTTATAAGGAGCATCCGATCCGCATCCTCGATCAAACTGAACGTCGGACCCGTCAGAAGACAACCAAGTTCCTGAAAGTGCAGTGGTCGAATCACACTGAAGATGAAGCCACTTGGGAACGCGAGGAAAATCTTCGGGCGGAATACCCCGACCTCTTTACTTCTACCTCCTAAATTCTCGGGACGAGAATTTCTTTTAGAGGAGGAGAATTTGTAACACCCCCTTGTATTAATCACTGTGTCATAATGTTAATCATGCCATGTCATGCTCATTAGCAAGCTAATCACAGTGGTTAATCAAAGCAACTCAATTTTTACCCATGAAAATTCAAATTCAAATTCAAATGCAAAATGAAGTTGCTCCAAAAATTTTGGAAAAATGTCCATGTTGTTGCAAATAGTCCAAAACAATTGTTCCTGGTGAAAACAACATCACCAGCAGCTCCAAATATGGGCTAGTGCATTAAACAGTGCCATATCAGCACTTACAAATGCCTTTTCATTTTTGTAAAATTCAAAAATGATCCAAATTAGCCCAAAGCAATTTCTGGAGATGAGGAATATTGCAACCTCATTTTTGACCAACTCACACTTTTTACAAACATCTTTTGATGGCCCTACCTTTTCCTTTTACTCTTTGCTGTTGAAATAAAAGTAAACAGAAAATTAAACAAAGGAAAAGGGCCAGGAGGCCTTACTTGCTGTGGCCCAGCTCGGCCCAGCCCGCCTCCCTCACCTGCTCCCTCCCCGTGTCACCGCCGCCGTGGTCGCCGCGCTCGCCACCGCGCCCCGGCCGACAGCTGCCGCCACAGGGCGCCGGAGGGGATAAGGCCGCGCCCGAGCCGTCCCCCCTGGCCATCCTCATCCATTCCCCCCTCTCCCCCGGGCTCGCCTGCTCTCTCCCTCGCTCCTCTTCCCCCTCAGATCCGGCCACCGAGCGCCGTCGTCGCCGTTCGACCACCGCCGACGCGGCCACCGGGCCTCAACCGTCCTCCCACCGTGTCTGGGAGACGCGTCGTGCTCGGCCACGTCGACTGGTGCCCTCAGACGGGGCCGGGAGCCCCCGTTGGCGCCGCACGCTGCCGCCCCCTTCCGCGTCGGGCTCCGGTGATCTTCTCCGTCTCCGGCGACGTCTGCTGCTACTAAACCCCCAAGGGCCACCGTGTGTGCCGCTCGGTGAGCCACCGCCCCTCCCCACTCTCTTTCCTCGCTCCGGCTAGCCCGTAGCAGTCGCGCCGCTCGAGCCCGCACGCATCGCCGTCGAGCACCTCGCCGCCGTAGCCATAGCCCCTGTCGTGCTCGCCTGAGCACGCCATCGAGCTCCTGGCGCCCCCAGGAGCCCGATGAGCCCGAGTCCAAGCCTCTCCGCGCCACCTAGCCCATCACCCGTCGAAGACCCGACAGCGCCGCCGCTCGCGCTCGTCGCCGGCGCCGTTTCCGGCCACCTCCGGCCCAACGGCGACCACCACTAGATGCGGCACTCTCTCCCCGTTCGAACGCAAGTGGACGCACTCCAAATGGTGCCCTACAGCCGTTTTCCGGCGTGCTCCGGCGAGAAACCGCCGCTGGAGAGGTCGCCGGCGCAGTTCCGGCGCCGTGCTGACCTGGCGTGGCTTGGGGCCACCCCCAGGGTCACTGCCAGTGGGCCCTGGGGCCCCACGTTGACCTGTTGACCAAGTCAGCAGGCTGACTGGGCAACCCTGACCCACTGACGAGTGGGCCCGTACGCTAAATTGTTTTTATAAATAAATAAAACGCATTAGATTAACTGTTAGTTAATTAGCTTAATTAGTTTAACTAACACTCTCACTGACATGTGGGGTCCACCCCCCTAAATAGCACTGTTAGTTTATTTTAATACTCTGTTTAGTCACAGAGGCTGACAGGTGGGACCCACTGGTCAGGTTTGACCTGACCAGTGCGGCTGTTGACTGCTGACGCAGTGATGACTACATGCTGACGTCATAAATCATTTCTGCTAATAAAAATAATTCCAGAAAAGGCTAAAATCTTTAGAAATTCATAACTTTTAAACCGTAGCTCGGATCGAAAAACTTTCTATATGAAAGTTGCTCAGAACGACGAGACGATTCTAACCGTGCTATCTGTTTCCGTGTCGGGACCCTCTACGGAGGTGAACCCGCAACTTTTAGCCCGTTTCCGGTAGATGAATAGTGCACATACACCGGTAAATAATTTCAGTTAAATCCTAAAAATAACCAACATGACTTAGACATGTTTTTAGGCAACCCTGCACTGCACGTTAGCTTAGCACGCTCTGTGTTGCATATGTTTTGTGTATTTATCTGTTTCTTCTCCCCCTCTTCTCTCTCGGTAGAGTCCGACGCTGACGCCGCTCCAGGGACCGACGCCGTCCCGGTGATTGGTTCCCCCTCCGACGACCTTGCTTTTGCCACCGAGCAACCAGGCAAGCAACCCCCCCTTTGATCATTCCGATATCGCCTATGTCTATTCTCTCTTATTCTTGCATTAGAATTACTGCTACTGCTACTGCTCCTATTACTGTTGCATAGCCTGTTTTTGCTAAACTGTTGATACCTGTCTTTATTCATAAACTGCTTAGTATAGGTTGGGTAGCACTGCTATGGTCCCGCACTCTCGTAGTTGCCTCGCATAGTACCCTTGCCTCGATCAAGCGATCGAGCCCCTTCCCCTGACCTTCTTCACATCACCGCACACCTCCCCTAATATGCTCGACTCCGCAGAGTTAACATCGGGTGACGAGGGTGATACCTCCGAACTCACTTCCGATGTTGTCCCTGTAGTATAGCTAGCTCGTTGTGGGTTACCGAGGGTGATTCCTCTTCCCACTTCCGACTTAGCTTTTGTCGTGCATCCGCTTTGGTGATTACCGCCGAGGGTGATTCCTCCGATATCACCTTAACGGGACTTGTCATTTAGGAATCCAACGAGGGTGATTCCTCGGATTCCTCATCGGCATGGAAACCACACGGATGCCCTGTTTCACCATACCGTGTTTAAAGACGTATCGATCCCCGAGGCCGGACGTCGCCAGGAACAAAGGCGTGCGGCCAGAGGTATCGTGCGTCTGAAGACACTTTGAAGTTACTACTACACATGTTGGATGGAGGCGGGTTGACCCAGAGGGGTACCCGCGAGTGCCTTTGAGGCGAGAGCTGTGGAGTCGGGTGACCAGTGAGGGTACCCGCGAGATAACTACGAGGCGTGGCCGGTCTTTCCCAGTCCTTGTCACAAGTCCTCGAGACGGGACGACGGGGCCAACAGTATCGTAGGCTCTGCTCGTTACCGCGCGCTCCCAAAACACTAAGCGATTTGGATATTTGATCCGAGGGGCCTCCGGGTCCGATAGCACTAACCACCACGTGGGTGTGAGTGGGTGCTCTGCGTCGTATACATCAGCCGGAGTCGTCACGACGTCAGCGATTGAGCGGCCCGTTCGGATTGGACCCTGGATGCAACTGCGTGCTTGTATAAGGGGTTGCTAGGTCTGCTACCGAACGGCCACGTAACGTGCAGGAGCGTCCGGGGCGATGGCCAAGACCCCTGGGGGCATAGGTTAGTCCGGCGTGCTTGATCCTCTCTGGCGGTATCCGGTCGGGTTGCGTCGTATTGTTTAGCCGAGGGCGGGCACGACCTGATGGTGTGTCCGGCCGGAGTTAAGCGAGCGTGGTGGGTAACTTGGTGCACCCCTGCAGGGAAGAAACAATCTATCGATAGCCTGTCCTACGGTAACGGACACTCGGAGTTGTATCCACTTCGGTACAACTAGAACTGGTGACTTGAGATATGAAGTTGATATTACTATAAACCCATTACATTATGATGTACTATTCTGCTCCCTTCTAATTGCTGCAAGACGCTGAAGATGCTAGTCTTCGTCAGGACTAGGCTTTTCCCCTCTCTACTCTGGCTTTCTGCAGTCTAGTCCACCCACATAAAGCCTCCTTTGAAAATGATGCATTGCTAGTATAGATCTGATGTAAGTCTTGCTGAGTACTTTGGATGAGTACTCACGGTTGCTTTGCTTCCTCTTTTGTCCTACCCGCATGATAAGCCAGACGACGGAGCCATGGTGCCTGCAGCCCCCGTTGACGACTACTACTACCAGCCCGAGGCTGGCTACTACTACTACCCGGCCGGCGAGTACTTCTACGAGGAGCCGGCGGACGACGACCAGGAGTAGGATCGGAGGTCCCAGGCAGGAGGCCTGCGCCTTTTCGATCGTAGCTTTTCTTTTGCCCCGCCTCGTATGAGGCCTATCTGAACTTGTGTTCTATGTCTGTACCCAGACATCTAATGCTTCCGCTGACTATGTGTGTGACACTTGTTATGTATTCGAGCCCTCGAGGCCCCTGGCTTGTAATATATAACTTGTATGTATTTATTTATGTTTTAGAGTTGTGCTGTGATTTCATCACGTGAGTCCTTAGGCTTGATCGTGTGCATTTGCGTGTATGATTAGTGCACGGTCGGGTCGGGGTCGTCACAGAAGTGTTCCATCCCTTTCTTGAGAGGAAACTGAAATTTTATATTACCCTCTTTCATGTCAATGACAGCACCAACGGTGCGCAAAAAGGGACGTCCCAAAATAATTGGACATGAAGGATCACATTCAATATCCATAATAGGGAAATCAACGGGCACATAATTATCATTGACAACAATAAGAACATCGTCGATCCTCCCCAAAGGTTTCTTTATGGAAGAATCAACGAGACGAACACCAAAAGAACAAGAATCATAAGGTTTCAATTTAAGCATATCATATATCCTTTTGGGCATAACAGAGGTACTAGCACCAACATCACATAATGCATAACAAGAGAAGTCATTCAAATTAGTTTTTATCATAGGATCCCAACCATCTTCTAGCTTTCTAGGTATGGAGGCTTCTACTCTAAGTTTCTCCTCCCTAGCTTTGATGATAGCATTAGTAATATGCTCTGTGAAGGCAAGGTTAAGCGTGCTAGTGCGGGGATCTCTAGACATTTTTTGAAGGAAATCAATAACTTCTGTAAGAGTGCAATTATCAAAATCAAGGTCACGAGCATCAAGTAAAGTGGTAGTGGTGTCCTTAAGGCTCACCTGTTTGGTAGTTTCTATAGCATCACCATTAATAGGTCCATTGGGACCAGGAGTACATTGGGTGCTAAGAGTGTGAACATCCTCAACAACTTGGATAGTAGCAACAGTGTGGTGGGTAGGAAGGCTCTTAATTCTTTCCTCTTCCTCCCTTTCTCTAGCCCATCTTTCTTTAAGCTTAGCCATCATCCTAATATTTTCATTAAATTGTACTTGAGTAGCATTAATAGGGATGACTTCCCTCTCCTTAGGAGAAGTTTCAATTTTTAGCAATTTTACCTCATTGGCTAAGTGGTCTACCTTAAAAGAAAGATCATCTAGTTTATGTAGTTTCTCTTCTACATTCTTATTAAAGGCTTTTTGGGTAGTGATGAAATCTCTAAGCATGGTCTCTAGTTCAGTATTGGAGTTCTTGGTACTAGGATAAGCATTGTTGTTCCCATAAGAGTTAGAGGGGAACGGTATAGGATTGTTACCAAAGTTACTCCTATAAGCATTGTTGTTAAAATTGTTTCTAGAGATAAAGTTAACATCTACTTGTTCTTGAGCAATCAAAGAATTTAAAGGAACATCACGAGGATCAACGGTAGATTGCTTCGAAAGTAGAGACATGATCAAGTCAACTTTTTCATTGAGGGAGGAAATCTCCTCGACAGAGTTTACCTTCCTACCTGTTGGAGCGCGTTCGGTGTGCCATTGGGAATAGTTGGTCATCATCTAATCGAGAAGCTTTGTGGCAGCACCAAGTGTAGTTGACATAAAAGTTCCTCCCGCGGCCGAATCTAACAAGTTCCGCGAGGTAAAGTTCAAGCCTGCATAAAAAGTTTGGATAACCATCCAAGTAGTCAAACCGTGAGTAGGGCAGTTTTTGATAAGAGACTTCATACGTTCCCAAGCTTGGGCAACGTGTTCATTATCCAATTGTTTAAAATTCATGATGTTACTTCTAAGTTGGATAATTTTAGCAGGTGGATAGTATTTTCCAATAAAAGCATCTTTGCACTTGTCCCATGAATCTATGCTATTTCTAGGCAAAGACTGAAACCAAATTTTAGCTCCTCCTCTCAAGGAGAAAGGAAAAAGCTTAAGCTTAACAATATTACCATCTATTTCTTTGTACTTTTGCATATCACAAAGTTCTACAAAGTTGTTCAAGTGTAAAGTAGCATCATCTCCAGCACCGGAGAATTGTTCTCTCATGACTAGGTTAAGTAAAGCAGGTTTAATTTCATATGAAGGTGCTGAAGTGGCAGGTGTAGTGATAGGTGTGCTGATAAAGTCATCGTTGTTGTGACTAGTGAAGTCACACAACTTGGTGTTCTCGGTGGAACCCATAGTAGCAAGCAAGCAAGATAACTATTTTTGTGATTTTCGATAAAAGGAACTAAAGCAAAAATGAAAGGTAAACTAACAAGACTAAAAAGCAAAGGTAAAAGATAGCATGCAACTCCCCTATCTTGAAGAGTGGAGTCCCCGGCAACGGCGCCAGAAAATACTCCTTGATGGGCCTCTAACCCCTCGTTGGTTACCCCAAGTGGAAGGTGTAAGATGCAGTAAGTAGAAGTGTTTTCCCCTAGCAAAGATGCCAAGGATCGAATCCCCAGAGACTCCTAGGTTCAACAGGTAGGTGTCAATTGCTACGGCGCCAAATTAGTAGCAACCAACGTGGACCTGCACACAGATACAAATAACTTTTCTCCCAACGAGTACAGAGAGGTTGTCAATCTCTCCGGCCTTGTAGTTCACAAAGGGTTAAAAGCAATGATAGTAGTGATAGATAGTTTTTGCGATAGTAGGTAAATAACGGAAAGGTAAATAGTGGATGTGATCAATGATGGTAATATGGACCGGAGTCTCATGATGTTCACTAGTGATGTCTCTCTCCCAAAAGACGATAAAACAGCTATATGAGGTAAACAAATTACAGCTGGGCAATTGACAGGACCACTGATGGGCCTCGAACCCCTCGTTGGTTACCCCAAGTGGAAGGTGTAAGATGCAGTAAGTAGAAGTGTTTTCCCCTAGCAAAGATGCCAAGGATCGAATCCCCAGAGACTCCTAGGTTCAACAGGTAGGTGTCAATTGCTACAGCGCCAAATTAGTAGCAACCAACGTGGACCTGCACACAGATACAAATAACTTTGCTCCCAACGAGTACAGAGAGGTTATCAATCTCTCCGGCCTTGTAGTTCACAAAGGGTTAAAAGCAATGATAGTAGTGATAGATAGTTTTTGCGATAGTAGGTAAATAACGGAAAGGTAAATAGTAGATGTGATCAATGATGGTAATATGGACCGGAGTCTCATGATGTTCACTAGTGATGTCTCTCTCCCAAAAGATGATAAAACAGCTATGTGAGGTAAACAAATTACAGCTAGGCAATTGACAGGACCACGAACGCAAACCAATGCTGACTACATTGCAAGAAAGGTTGAGGTTCAAAGCATGGGCGGTACGCCAAAGTAAGTAGACCGAAATCCATCAATATCTACTACTAATCATCCACCTTGAGATATCTATCCAGAACATCTCGCTGGTATTAAGTTGCGAGTCCCACCCATAGTGTAAACTCAATGCAACAGACAACTGCATTAAAAGAACTTTGCGTAAAGTAAACAATCCTTGCACCCGCGGGCACAAGCACCGTTGTTTTCCCCCTTGTGGCAACAACACATCCCCTAGACTCATGTTTCTGTCACTCAAGCTAGTCATCGAGGGGCATGAACCCACAATCGAGCATAACGTTCCCTCTTGGAGTCACTACTTACTACTCGGCCAAAGCAATAAATAACAACGGAGAACATGCAAGAATTACTTATGAACTAAAATATAAAAGAGGTGAATCAAATATATTACTCAAGATCAATCTGAACATAATCTCATAATCCATCGGATCCCAGCAAACTCAAAATAGCAACAGCATAAGGATTACATAGGTGCCTCGATCATGTAGGGCAGCTCTTGAGGACTAATTAGTGAAGCACAAGAACGGGAGGAGAACATCACATAGCTACTGGTCATGGACTCATGGTCCAAGGGAGACTACTCACGAGTCATCCGGGAGGCGTCCATGGTGGTGGAGAAGCTCCCGGTGGTGATCCTCCCCTCCGGCAGGGTGCCGGGAAGAGTTCTCCTGGTGCTCCCGATCTTGGAAGCGGCGGCGGCGGCGGAACCGAGATGGGATCGCGAAAAGAAGTCCTGTTTCGAGGGTTTCGGAGAGTCCTTTAAATATATGCCAAAGTAGGGCACCGGGGGGGGGTCCTTGGGGGGCCGAGGCGCCCCCCCCCCC
>LR738715.1:881905426-881934699 GCA_902687465.1 Secale cereale | reverse complement strand
CGGCGCGGCCCAGGGGGGGCGCCCACAGGGCGCCTGGAGCCCCTGTGCCCCCCCAGGCTGCCCTTCGGACGCAGTGTTGTTTCCGGTTCGCTGATTTTTTATATAATTTTTCTGGATTTTTCTGGGCAGTTCTCGAAACGTGAAAACCTGAAATACAAAAACAGCCGAAAATAGAAACTGGCACTGGGGTGCACTGGATTAGTAAGTTAGTCCAAATATGATCAAAAGTGTATGGAAGTGTATGAATATCATAGCAATATCACCCAAAAGTGGCATGGAGCAAGCAGAAATTATAGATACGTTTTGGACGTATCAACATCCCCAAGCTTAATTCATGCTCGTCCTCGAGTAGGTAAATGATAACAAGAATAATTTCTGTGGTGACATGCTATTAACCATATAAGACTTTCTCATAGTCATATGACAAAAGCTTACTGAGACAATGATTCTAAAGTAATTAAGTTGTCTCAAGAGAAAATCACAAATGACTGAAAGCTTTACAATATGAAACTGAAACATCAAAAAGATTTGCAATGAACATGATGTGCAAATATGATCAAGTGATATCTAGCTTGCCCCCTTTAGTGATGCAAAACATAAGTGCAGGGGCACCTTCAAGGTTTAAGTGATGACTAGATACAATCATTTCAGAATAAACAATATCACAATCATGCAAAAGACAATGCTACTTTGGGACAATGCACATTACACTCAGAATGACAATCATGCTCTCAATAGTTGGTGCTTGAAGTGCTAGAGCTTTTTATTTTGGAACATGGAAGCAATTGTGTCAACGGTAGTAGTACTTCATATGTGTCATGTATAAAACATCCTATAAGTTGCAAGCCTCATGCATCGAATACCAATAGTGCTCGCTCCTTGTCCTAATTAGCTCGGATCCCCATGGGTTATCATTGCATTGCATATGTTTTAACCAAGTGTCACAAAGGGGTACCTCTATGCCACCTGTACAAAGGTCCAAGGAGATAGATCGCATTTGATTTCTCATTTTTGAAAGATCTCAAGTTGAGGACATCCATACCGGGACAACATAGAAAATAGATGATGGACTCCTCTTTAATGCATAAGCATATTCTCATGAGAGATTGAGGATTAAGGTCCAAGCTAAAACTTCCACCATGATGCATGGCTTTGGTTGGCGGCCCAATGTTCTTCTCTAACAATATGCATATTAATTCAACCCACGGCAAATCACCCTTACTTCAGACAAGACGAACATGCATAGCAACTCACATGATATTCAACAAAAGCGTGACAGTTGATGGCGTCCCCAGAAACATGGTTACCGCTCAGCAAGCAACTCATAAGAGATAAGATACATAAGCAACATATTCTTTACCACAATAGTTTTTAGGCTACTTTCCCATGAGCTATGTATTGCATGGTTGGTTTGCTTAGTGCAGGTGGAGGTTAGCAAAAGACTGGGAGCGACCAACTAAGAGAGCAATGACGGTCATAATCATGCAGAGCGACAAAGCAATATTGAATCAGGCATGGTAGTTATATCGCTACTTAGAAATAAAAGATCATCAAGGCTTGACAGACTTTCTTTACAGTCTTGAATATGCGTGAGCATACGCCAAGTCAATCAAAATAAATTATCGAAAGAAGATATTACTAAACCATACCACATCATAGGCAAACAAACCAAGTTGGTACTCCAATAACACATTGGGAACCCCCCAGCTATTTGAGATTAACCATAAGAAAACCTGAACTACTAAGCACCATCATGAAAGTAGCATCTTTATCATAGACACATTAACCCATGCAACGGAAGAAAACTCTCTTAATAAGGTGAGCATGGTAATTAAAGAGAGTTCAAGCAACCAACTAAATAAAAGCTCTTGAAGAGATAAGCATGAATACTAAGAGCAAAGCACGATAGTAGCTATTTAAAAGACAAAGAACACACACAACATAGATAGACATGAAAATTCTATGTAATGTTCTAGGTAGAAGTGGAGCGTGTTTCTCTCCCACATAAAGGAATGCTGAGTTCCGACTCGTTATGAAAAACTAAAAAGAAAACTAAAAGCAAGACGCTCCAAGCATAGCACATAACACATGAAGTGATAAAAATATAGCGGAACGAAAGACGAACTGATAATGTTGATGGAGAAGGGGATGCACGGGGGGCATCCCCAAGCTTAGACGCTTGAGTCTCCTTGAATATTTCTTGGGGGTGCATGGGGGCATCCCCAAGCTTGAGCGCTTGACACTCCTGAATCTTTTTATCATCTTCCCTCGCACACTTGAAAACTCCCTTCATACATAACTCATCATAATCTGATTAGCGAGGTTAGTACCCTTAATAAAATAATTATACCTTGCTGGAAATAAGGATATTTTTGAAGTTCTACTGTTTCTCAAGATTGCCAAAAGGTTTTTGCAAAGAAAAAGCAAGTTCTTAATTTGCAAAGTGAAGGTAAGGCAAAGCAGGACAGAATCTGTGAAAAACAGAACAGCAGGCAGTAATTGACCTGTTCGGGATACTTCTGCAACTCAAATCAAAAAACTCAGAACTGACGCACGAAAGACAATTATATAGAGAACGCTGTCGAAAATATTCAGACCAAAAAGATGATATGGTGATCTTATACGAATTTTTCTATCCAAGGACAGAATCTGTTTCCTGGACAGCACCTCACAACTTTTGAACTTTCTAGCAATCAGAGGCTATACTTGGCACAAATATGAAAAGCAAAGATACAATGATGATGCTACAGCAGTAAACAACATCAAGTCATAACAAAAGCAAAAATTTTATTCATGTGGGCTGCCTCCCAAAAGCGCTTTCTTTTTTGCCTTTAAGCTAGGCATAATGCAAAGATCAAGTTTTATCAAGAGTAAAAGAATAACTAGCCCGTACAACAGACTCAAAAGGTAACTTGACCTTCTTACGAGGGAAGTGTTCCATCCCTTTCTTGAGAGGAAACTGAAATTTTATATTACCCTCTTTCTGTTGGGGAACGTAGTATTTTAAAATTTTCCTACGATCACGCAAGATCTATCTACCAGATGCATAGCAACGAGAGGGGAGAGTGAGTCTACGTACCCTCGTAGACCGAAAGCGGAAGCGTTAGAACAACGCGGTTGATGTAGTCGTACGTCTTCACGGCCCGACCGATCAAGCACCGAAACTACGGCACCTCCGAGTTCTAGCACACGTTCAGCTCGATGACGTCCCTCGAACTCCGATCCAGCCGAGTGTCGAGGGAGAGTTCCGTCAGCACGACGGCGTGGTGACGATCTTGATGTTCTACCGTCGCAGGGCTTCGCCTAAGCACCGCTACAATATTTATTGAGGAGAACTATGGTGGAGGGGGGCACCGCACACGGCTAAGAGATCAAGAGATCAATTGTTGTGTCTAGAGGTACCCCCCTGCCCCCGTATATAAAGGAGGGAGGGAGAGGCCGGCCCTAGAGGGGGCGCACCAAGTGTGGGGAGTCCTACTAGGACTCCCAAGTCCTAGTAGGATTCCCCTTTCCTTTCCGGAGTAGGAGAGAAGGAAAGAGGGGGAGAGGGAGAAGGAAAAGGGGGCTGCACCCCTTGTCCAATTCGGACCAGAAGGGGGGTGCACGCCTCCTTCCTTTTGGCCTCTCTCCTCTATTCCCGTAACTCCCCGGTACTCCGAAAATACTCGAATCACTCGGAACCTTTCCGATGTCCGAATATAGTCGTCCAATATATCGATTTTTATGTCTCGACCATTTTGAGACTCCTCGTCATGTCCCCGATCTCATCCGGGACTCCGAACTCCTTCGGTACATCAAAACTCATAAACTCATAATAAAACTATCATCGAAACCTTAAGCGTGCGGACCCTACGGGTTCGAGAACTATGTAGACATGACCGAGACACGTCTCCGGTCAATAACCAATAGCGGAACCTGGATGCTCATATTGGCTCCCACATATTCTACGAAGATCTTTATCGGTCAAACCGCATAACAACATACATTGTTCCCTTTTTCATCGGTATGTTACATGCCCGAGATTCGATCGTCGGTATCTCAATACCTAGTTCAATCTCGTTACCAACAAGTCTCTTTACTCGTTCCGTAATACATCATCCCGCAACTAACTCATTAGATGCAATGCTTGCAAGGCTTATAGTGATGTGCATTACCGAGTGGGCCCAGAGATACCTCTCCGACAATCGGAGTGACAAATCCTAATCTCGAAATACGCCAACCCAACAAGTACCTTCGGAGACACCTGTAGAGTACCTTTATAATCACCCAGTTACGTTGTGACGTTTGGTAGCACACAAAGTGTCCCTCCGGTATTCGGGAGTTGCATAATCTCATAGTCATAGGAACATGTATAAGTCATGAAGAAAGCAATAGCAGTAAAACTTAAACGATCATAGTGCTAAGCTAACGGATGGGTCTTGTCCATCAAATCATTCTCCTAATGATGTGATCCCGTTGATCAAATGACAACTCATGTCTATGGCTAGGAAACATAACCATCTTTGATCAATGAGCTAGTCTAGTAGAGGCATACTAGGGACACTCTGTTTTGTCTATGTATTCACACATGTATTAAGTTTCCGGTTAATACAATTCTAGCATGAATAATAAACATTTATCATGATATAAGGAAATAAATAATAACTTTTATTATTGCCTCTAGGGCATATTTCCTTCAGTCTCCCACTTGCACTAGAGTCAATAATCTAGTTCACATCGCCATGTGATTTAACACCGATAGTTCACATCGTCATGTGATTAACACCCAAAGGGTTTACTAGAGTCAATAATCTAGTTCACATCGCTATGTGATTAACACCCAAAGAGTACTAAGGTGTGATCATGTTTTGCTTCGTGAGAGAAGTTTAGTCAATGGGTCTGTCACATTCAGATCCGTATGTATTTCGCAAATGTCTATGTGTCTACAATGCTCTGCATGGAGCTACTCTAGCTAATTGCTCCCACTTTCAATACGCATCCAGATTGATACTTAGAGTCAGCTGGATTTAGTGTCAAAGCTTGCATCGGCGTAACCCTTTACGACGAACTCTTTATCACCTCCATAATCGAGAAACATTTCCTTAGTCATCCAGTTACTAAGGATAATTTTGACCGCTGTACAGTGATCTACTCCTGGATCACTATTGTACCCTCTTGACAAACTCATGGCAAGGTACACAACATGTTTGGTACACAGCATGGCATACTTTATAGAACCTATGGCTGGGGCATAGGGAATGACTTTCATTCTCTCTATATTTTTCTGCCGTGGTCTGGCTTTGAGTCTTACTCAACTTCACACCTTACAAGTCAGGTAAGAACTCCTTCTTTGACTGATCCATTTTGAACTACTTCAGAATCATATCAAGGTATGTACTCATCGAAAGTCTTATCAAGCGTCTTGATCTATCTCTATAGATCTTGATGCCCAATATGTAAGCAGCTTCACCAAGGTCTTTCTTTGAAAAACTCCTTTCAAACACTCCTTTATGCTTTCCAGAAAATTCTACATCATTTCCGATCGACAATATGTCATTCACATATACTTATCAGAAAGGTTGTAGTGCTCCCACTCACTTCTTGTAAATACAGGCTTCACCGCAAGTCTGTATAAATCTATATGCTTTGATCAACTTATCAAAGCGTATATTCCAACTCCGAGATGCTTGCACCAGTCCATAGATGGATCGCTGGAGCTTGCACATTTTGTTAGCACCTTTAGGATTGACAAAACCTTCTGGTTGCATCATATACAAGTCTTCTTTAATAAATCCATTAAAAATGCAGTTTTGTTATCCATTTGCCAGATTTCATAAAATGCGGCAATTGCTAACATGATTCGGACAGACTTAAGCATCGCTACGGGTGAGAAAGTCTCATCGTAGTCAACTCCTTGAACTTGTTGAAAAACTTTCGCAACAAGTCGAGCTTTGTAAACAGTAACATTACTGTCAGCGTCAGTCTTCCTCTTGAAGATCCATTTATTTTCGATGGCTTGCCGACCATCGGGCAAGTCAACCAAAGTCCACACTTTGTTCTCATACATGGATCCCATCTCAGATTTCATGGTCTCAAGCCATTTTGCGGAATCTGGGCTCATCATCGCTTCCTCATAGTTCGTAGGTTCATCATGGTCCAGTAACATGACTTCCAGAACCGGGTTGCCGTACCACTCTGGTGCGGAACGTACTCTGGTTGATCTACGAAGTTCAGTAGTAACTTGATCCGAAGTTTCATGATCATCATCATTAGCTTCCTCACTAATTGGTGTAGGAATCACTGGAACCAGTTTCTGTGATGTACTACTATCCAATTCGGGAGAAGGTACAATTACCTCATCAAGTTCCACTTTCCTCCCACTCACTTCTTTCGAGAGAAACTCCTTCTCTAAAAAGGATCCACTCTTAGCAACAAATACCTTGCCTTCGGATCTGTGATAGAAGGTGTACCCAACAGTTTCTTTTGGGTATCCTATGAAGATTTACTTCTCCGATTTGGGTTCGTGCTTATCATGTTGAAACTTTTTCACATAAGCATCGCAGTCCCAAACTTAAAGAAATGACAGCTTAGGTTTCTCGTCAAACCACAGTTCATACGGTGTCATCTCCACGGATTTCGATGGTGTCCTATTTAACGTGAATGTATCTGTCTCTAATGCATAACCCCAAAAGCGATAGTGGTAGATCGGTAAGAGACATCATCGATCGCACCATATCTAATAAAGTACGGTTATGACGTTCGGACACACAATTACACTAGGGTGTTCCAGGTGGCGTGAGTAGTGAAACTATTTCACATTGTTTTTACTGAAGGCCAAACTCGCTAACTCAAATATTTTACCTCTACGATCATATCGTAGAAACTCTTATTTTGTTGTTACGATGATTCTCCACTTCACTCTGAAATTCTTTGAACTTTTCAAATGTTTTAGACTTGTGCTTCATTAAGTAGATATACCCATATCTGCTCAAATCATCAGTGAAGGTCAGAAAATAACGATACCCGCCGCGAGCTTCAACACTCATTGGTCCACATACATCTGTATGTATGATCTCCAACAAATCTGTTGCTCGCTCCATTGTTCCGGAGAACGGAGTTTTAGTCATCTTGCCCATGAGGCATGGTTCGCAAGCACCAAGTGATTCATAATCAAGTGATTCCAAAAGTCCATCACTATGGAGTTTCTTCATGCGCTTTACACCATTATGACCTAAACAGCAGTGCCACAAATAAGTTGCACTATCATTATTAACCTTGCATCTTTTGGCTTCAATATTATGAATATGTGTATCACCACGATCGAGATCCAACAAACTATTTTCATTGGGTGTATGACCGTTGAAGGTTTTATTCATGTAAACGGAATAACAATTATTCTATGACTTTAAATAAATAACCGTATTGCAACAAATATGATCAAATCATATTCATGCTCAACGCAAATGCCAAATAACATTTATTTAGGTTTTACACTAATCCCGAAAGTATAGGGAGTGTGCGATGATGATCATATCAA
Source organism: Secale cereale (assembly GCA_902687465.1). Taxonomy (NCBI): domain Eukaryota; kingdom Viridiplantae; phylum Streptophyta; class Magnoliopsida; order Poales; family Poaceae; genus Secale; species Secale cereale. Next base: position 881,927,183 of record LR738715.1, on the reverse strand, counting down.
TCTTGGAACCACTTCCAACACACATCGTCACTTCACCTTTAACTAGTCTCTGTTCATTCTGCAATTCTCGTTTCGAGTTACTAATTTTAGCAACTGAACCGGTATCAAATACCCAGGGGTTGCTATGAACACTAGTAAAGTACACATCAATAATCTGTATATCAAAATATACCTTTGTTCACTTTGCCATCCTTCTTATCCGCCAAGTATCTAGGGCAGTTCCACTTCCAGTGACCATTTCCTTTGCAGTAGAAGCACTTAGTTTCAGGCTTGAGTTTTAGCTTTGGGTTTCTTCACGGGAGTGACAACTTGCTTGTCATTCTTCTTGAAGTTCCCCTTCTATCCCTTTGCCCTTTACTTGAAACAAGTGGTCTTGTTAAGCATCAACACCAATTTCATGATTTCTACCTTCGCCGACTTCAGCATTGCGAAGAGTTCGGGAATTCCTTTCGTCATCCCTTGCATATTATAGTTCATCACGAAGTTCTACTAACTTGGTGATAGTGACTAGAGAACTTTGTCAATTACTATCTTATCTGGAAGATTAACTCCCACTTGATTAAAGTAATTGTAGTACCCAGACAATCTGAGCACATGCTCACTGGTTGAGCTATTCTCCTCCATCTTGTAGGCAAAGTACTGTCGGAAGTCTTATACCTCTCGACACGGGCATGAGTATGAAATACTAATTTCAACTCTTGGAACATCTTATATGCTCCGTGGCGTTCAAAACGTTTTTGAAGTCCCGGTTCTAAGCCATAAAGCATGGTGCACTTAAACTATCAAGTAGTCATCATACCGAGCTTTTGTCAAAACGTTCATAACGTCTACATCTGCTCCTGCAATAGGTATGTCACCTAGCGGTGCATCAAGGACATAATTCTCTGTGCAACAATGAGGATAATCCTCAGATCACGGAACAATTCCGCATCATTGCTACTAACATCTTTCAACTTAGTTTTCTCTAGGAACATATAAAAAATAAACGGGGAGCAACATCGCGAGCTATTGATCTACAACATAGATATGCTAATACTACGAGGACTAAGTTCATGATAAATTAAAGTTCAATTTAATCATATTACTTAAGAACTCCCACTTAGATAGACATCTCTCTAGTCATCTAAATGATCACGTGATCCAAATCAACTAAACCATGTCCGATCATCACGTGAGATGGAGTAGTTTCAATGGTGAACATCTTATGTTGATCATATCTACTATATGATTCACGCTCGACCTTTCGGTCTCCAGTGTTCCGAGGCCATATCTGCATATGCTAGGCTCGTCAAGTTTAACCCGAGTATTCTGCGTGTGCAAAACTGGCTTGCACCCGTTGTATTTGAACGTAGAGCTTATCACACCCGATCATCACGTGGTGTCTCGGCACGACGAACTTTCGCAACGGTGCATACTCAGGGAGAACACTTATACCTTGAAATTTAGTAAGGGATCATCTTATAATGCTACCGACGAACTAAGCAAAATAAGAAGCATAATAAGATAAACATCACATGCAATCAAAATATGTGACATGATATGGCCATCATCATCTTGTGCTTTTGATCTCCATCTCCAAAGCATTGTCATGATCACCTTCGTCACCGACGCGACACCTTGATCTCCATCGTAGCATCGTTGTCGTCTCGCCAACTATTGCTTCTACGACTATCGCCACCGCTTAGTGATAAAGTAAAGCAATTACATGGCGATTGCATTTCATACAATAAAGCGACAACCATATGGCTCCTGCCAGTTGCCGATAACTTTACAAAACATGATCATTTCATACAAAACCGTATAACTCATCATGTCTTGACCATATCACATCACAACATGCCCTGCAAAAACAAGTTAGACGTCCTGTACTTTGTTGTTGCAAGTTTTACGTGGCTGCTACGGGCTTAGCAAGAACCGTTCTTACCTACGCATACAAAACCACAACGATATTTCGTCAAGTATGTGCTGTTTTAACCTTCACAAGGACCGGGCGTAGCCACACTTGATTCAACTAAAGTTGGAGAAACTGACACCCGCCAGCCACCTGTGTGCGAAGCACGTCGGTAGAACCAGTCTCGCGTAAGCGTACGCGTAATGTCGGTCCGGGCCGCTTCATCCAACAATACCGTCGAATCAAAGTATGACATGCTGGTAAGCAGTATGACTAGTATCGTCCACAACTCACTTGTGTTCTACTCGTGCATATCATCTACGCATAGACCTGGCTCTGATACCACTGTTGGGGAACGTAGTATTTTAAAATTTTCCTACGATCACGCAAGATCTATCTACCAGATGCATAGCAACGAGAGGGGAGAGTGAGTCTACGTACCCTCGTAGACCGAAAGCGGAAGCGTTAGAACAACGCGGTTGATGTAGTCGTACGTCTTCACGGCCCGACCGATCAAGCACCGAAACTACGGCACCTCCGAGTTCTAGCACACGTTCAGCTCGATGACGTCCCTCGAACTCCGATCCAGCCGAGTGTCGAGGGAGAGTTCCGTCAGCACGACGGCGTGGTGACGATCTTGATGTTCTACCGTCGCAGGGCTTCGCCTAAGCACCGCTACAATATTTATCGAGGAGAACTATGGTGGAGGGGGCACCGCACACGGCTAAGAGATCAAGAGATCAATTGTTGTGTCTAGAGGTGCCCCCTGCCCCCGTATATAAAGGAGGGAGGGAGAGGCCGGCCCTAGAGGGGGCGCGCCAAGTGTGGGGAGTCCTACTAGGACTCCCAAGTCCTAGTAGGATTCCCCTTTCCTTTCCGGAGTAGGAGAGAAGGAAAGAGGGGGAGAGGGAGAAGGAAAAGGGGGCTGCACCCCTTGTCCAATTCGGACCAGAAGGGGGGTGCACGCCTCCTTCCTTTTGGCCTCTCTCCTCTATTCCCGTAACTCCCCGATACTCCGAAAATACCCGAATCACTCGGAACCTTTCCGATGTCCGAATATAGTCGTCCAATATATCGATTTTTACGTCTCGACCATTTTGAGACTCCTCGTCATGTCCCCGATCTCATCCGGGACTCCGAACTCCTTCGGTACATCAAAACTCATAAACTCATAATAAAACTATCATCGAAACCTTAAGCGTGCGGACCCTACGGGTTCGAGAACTATGTAGACATGACCGAGAAACGTCTCCGGTCAATAACCAATAGCGGAACCTGGATGCTCATATTGGCTCCCACATATTCTACGAAGATCTTTATCGGTCAAACCGCATAACAACATACATTGTTCCCTTTGTCATCGGTATGTTACATGCCCGAGATTCGATCGTCGGTATCTCAATACCTAGTTCAATCTCGTTACCAACAAGTCTCTTTACTCGTTCCGTAATACATCATCCCGCAACTAACTCATTAGATGCAATGCTTGCAAGGCTTATAGTGATGTGCATTACCGAGTGGGCCCAGAGATACCTCTCCGACAATCGGAGTGACAAATCCTAATCTCGAAATACGCCAACCCAACAAGTACCTTCGGAGACACCTGTAGAGTACCTTTATAATCACCCAGTTACGTTGTGACGTTTGGTAGCACACAAAGTGTTCCTCCGGTATTCGGGAGTTGCATAATCTCATAGTCATAGGAACATGTATAAGTCATGAAGAAAGCAATAGCAGTAAAACTTAAACGATCATAGTGCTAAGCTAACGGATGGGTCTTGTCCATCAAATCATTCTCCTAATGATGTGATCTCGTTGATCAAATGACAACTCATGTCTATGGCTAGGAAACATAACCATCTTTGATCAATGAGCTAGTCTAGTAGAGGCATACTAGGGACACTCTGTTTTGTCTATGTATTCACACATGTATTAAGTTTCCGGTTAATACAATTCTAGCATGAATAATAAACATTTATCATGATATAAGGAAATAAATAATAACTTTTATTATTGCCTCTAGGGCATATTTCCTTCACTTTCATGTCAATGACAGCACCAACGGTGCGCAAAAAGGGACGTCCCAAAATAATTGGACATGAAGGATCACATTCAATATCCATAATAGGGAAATCAACGGGCACATAATTATCATTGACAACAATAAGAACATCGTCGATCCTCCCCAAAGGTTTCTTTATGGAAGAATCAACGAGACGAACACCAAAAGAACAAGAATCATAAGGTTTCAATTTAAGCATATCATATATCCTTTTGGGCATAACAGAGGTACTAGCACCAACATCACATAATGCATAACAAGAGAAGTCATTCAAATTAATTTTTATCATAGGATCCCAACCATCTTCTAGCTTTCTAGGTATGGAGGCTTCTACTCTAAGTTTCTCCTCCCTAGCTTTGATGAGAGCATTAGTAATATGCTCCGTGAAGGCAAGGTTAAGCGTGCTAGTGCGGGGATCTCTAGACATTTTTTGAAGGAAATCAATAACTTCTGTAAGAGTGCAATTATCAAAATCAAGGTCACGAGCATCAAGTAAAGTGGTAGTGGTGTCCTTAAGGCTCACCTGTTTGGTAGTTTCTATAGCATCACCATTAATAGGTCCATTGGGACCAGGAGTACATTGGGTGCTAAGAGTGTGAACATCCTCAACAACTTGGATAGTAGCAACAGTGTGGTGGGTAGGAAGGCTCTTAATTCTTTCCTCTTCCTCCCTTTCTCTAGCCCATCTTTCTTTAAGCTTAGCCATCATCCTAATATTTTCATTAAATTGTACTTGAGTAGCATTAATAGGGATGACTTCCCTCTCCTTAGGAGAAGTTTCAATTTTTAGCAATTTTACCTCATTGGCTAAGTGGTCTACCTTAAAAGAAAGATCATCTAGTTTATGTAGTTTCTCTTCTACATTCTTATTAAAGGCTTTTTGGGTAGTGATGAAATCTCTAAGCATGGTCTCTAGTTCAGTATTGGAGTTCTTGGTACTAGGATAAGCATTGTTGTTCCCATAAGAGTTAGAGGGGAACGGTATAGGATTGTTACCAAAGTTACTCCTATAAGCATTGTTGTTAAAATTGTTTCTAGAGATAAAGTTAACATCTACTTGTTCTTGAGCAATCAAAGAATTTAAAGGAACATCACGAGGATCAACAGTAGATTGCTTCGAAAGTAGAGACATGATCAAGTCAACTTTTTCATTGAGGGAGGAAATCTCCTCGACAGAGTTTACCTTCCTACCTGTTGGAGCGCGTTCGGTGTGCCATTGGGAATAGTTGGTCATCATCTCATCGAGAAGCTTTGTGGCAGCACCAAGTGTAGTTGACATAAAAGTTCCTCCCGCGGCCGAATCTAACAAGTTCCGCGAGGTAAAGTTCAAGCCTGCATAAAAAGTTTGGATAACCATCCAAGTAGTCAAACCGTGAGTAGGGCAGTTTTTGATAAGAGACTTCATACGTTCCCAAGCTTGGGAAACGTGTTCATTATCCAATTGTTTAAAATTCATGATGTTACTTCTAAGTTGGATAATTTTAGCAGGTGGATAGTATTTTCCAATAAAAGCATCTTTGCACTTGTCCCATGAATCTATGCTATTTCTAGGCAAAGACTGAAACCAAATTTTAGCTCCTCCTCTCAAAGAGAAAGGAAAAAGCTTAAGCTTAACAATATTACCATCTATTTCTTGGCACTTTTGCATATCACAAAGTTCAACAAAGTTGTTCAAGTGTAAAGCAGCATCATCTCCAGCACCGGAGAATTGTTCTCTCATGACTAAGTTAAGTAAAGCAGGTTTAATTTCATATGAAGGTGCTGAAGTGGCAGGTGTAGTGATAGGTGTGCTGATAAAGTCATCGTTGTTGTGACTAGTGAAGTCACACAACTTGGTGTTCTCGGTGGAACCCATAGTAGCAAGCAAGCAAGATAACTATTTTTGTGATTTTCGATAAAAAGGAACTAAAGCAAAAATGAAAGGTAAACTAACAAGACTAAAAAGCAAAGGTAAAAGATAGCATGCAACTCCCCTATCCTGAAGAGTGGATTCCCTGGCAACGGCGCCAGAAAATACTCCTTGATGGGCCTCGAACCCCTCGTTGGTTACCCCAAGTGGAAGGTGTAAGATGCAGTAAGTAGAAGTGTTTTCCCCTAGCAAAGATGCCAAGGATCGAATCCCCAGAGACTCCTAGGTTCAACAGGTAGGTGTCAACTGCTAACGGCGCAATTAGCAATCAACGTGGACCTGCACACAGATACAAATAACTTTTCTCCCAACGAGTACAGAGAGGTTGTCAATCTCTCCGGCCTTGTAGTTCACAAAGGGTTAAAAGCAATATGATAGTAGTGATAGATAGTGTTTTGCAATAGTAAATAAAATAGCGAAAAGTAAATAGTGGATATGATCAATGATGGTAATATGGACCGGAGTCTCATGATGTTCACTAGTGATGTCTCTCTCCCAAAAGACGATAAAACAGCTATGTGAGGTAAACAAATTACAGCTGGGCAATTGACAGGACCACGAACGCAAACCAATGCTGACTACATTGCAAGAAAGGTTGAGGTTCAAAGCATGGGCGGTACGCCAAAGTAAGTAGACCGAAATCCATCAATATCTACTACTAATCATCCACCTTGAGATATCTATCCAGAACATCTCGCTGGTATTAAGTTGCGAGTCCCACCCATAGTGTAAACTCAATGCAACAGACAACTGCATTGAAAGAACTTTGCGTAAAGTAAACAATCCTTGCACCCGCGGGCACAAGCACCGTTGTTTTCCCCCTTGTGGCAACAGCACATCCCCTAGACTCATGTTTCTGTCACTCAAGCTAGTCATCGAGGGGCATGAACCCACAATCGAGCATAACGTTCCCTCTTGGAGTCACTACCTATTACTCGGCCAAAGCAATAAATAACAACGGAGAACATGCAGGAATTACTTATGAACTAAAATATAAAAGAGGTGAATCAAATATATTACTCAAGATCAATCTGAACATAATCTCATAATCCATCGGATCCCAGCAAACTCAACATAGCAACAGCATAAGGATTACATAGGTGCCTCGATCATGTAGGGCAGCTCACGAGGACTAATTAGTGAAGCACAAGAACGGGAGGAGAACATCACATAGCTACTAGTCATCCACCTTGAGATATCTATCCAGAACATCTCGCTGGTATTAAGTTGCGAGTCCCACCCATAGTGTAAACTCAATGCAACAGACAACTGCATTAAAAGAACTTTGCGTAAAGTAAACAATCCTTGCACCCGCGGGCACAAGCACCGTTGTTTTCCCCCTTGTGGCAACAGCACATCCCCTAGACTCATGTTTCTGTCACTCAAGCTAGTCATCGAGGGGCATGAACCCACAATCGAGCATAACGTTCCCTCTTGGAGTCACTACCTATTACTAGGCCAAAGCAATAAATAACAACGGAGAACATGCAAGAATTACTTATGAACTAAAATATAAAAGAGGTGAATCAAATATATTACTCAAGATCAATCTGAACATAATCTCATAATCCATCGGATCCCAGCAAACTCAACATAGCAACAGCATAAGGATTACATAGGTGCCTCGATCATGTAGGGCAGCTCACGAGGACTAATTAGTGAAGCACAAGAATGGGAGGAGAACATCACATAGCTACTGGTCATGGACTCATGGTCCAAGGGAGACTACTCACGAGTCATCCGGGAGGCGTCCATGGTGGTGGAGAAGCTCCCGGTGGTGATCCTCCCCTCCGGCAGGGTGCCGGGAAGAGTTCTCCTGGTGCTCCCGATCTTGGAAGCGGCGGCGGCGGCGGAACAGAGATGGGATCACGAAAAAAAGTCTTGTTTCGAAGGTTTCGGAGAGTCCTTTAAATATATGCCAAAGTAGGGCACCGGGGGGTCCTCGGGGGGCCGAGGCGCCCCCCCGGCGCGGCCCAGGGGGGGGGCGCCCACAGGGCGCCTGGAGCCCTTGTGCCCCCCCCCCCAGGCTGCCCTTCGGACGCAGTGTTGTTTCCGGTTCGCTGATTTTTTATATAATTTTTCTGGATTTTTCTGGGCAGTTCTCGAAACGTGAAAACCTGAAATACAAAAACAGCCGAAAACAGAAACTGGCACTGGGGTGCACTGGATTAGTAAGTTAGTCCAAATATGATCAAAAGTGTATGGAAGTGTATGAATATCATAGCAATATCACCCAAAAGTGGCATGGAGCAAGCAGAAATTATAGATACGTTTTGGACGTATCAACCACGAACGCAAACCAATGCTGACTACATTGCAAGAAAGGTTGAGGTTCAAAGCATGGGCGGTACGCCAAAGTAAGTAGACCGAAATCCATCAATATCTACTACTAATCATCCACCTTGAGATATCTATCCAGAACATCTCGCTGGTATTAAGTTGCGAGTCCCACCCATAGTGTAAACTCAATGCAACAGACAACTGCATTAAAAGAACTTTGTGTAAAGTAAACAATCCTTGCACCCGCGGGCACAAGCACCGTTGTTTCCCCCTTGTGGCAACAGCACATCCCCTAGACTCATGTTTCTGTCACTCAAGCTAGTCATCGAGGGGCATGAACCCACAATCGAGCATAACGTTCCCTCTTGGAGTCACTACTTACTACTCGGCCAAAGCAATAAATAACAACGGAGAACATGCAAGAATTACTTATGAACTAAAATATAAAAGAGGTGAATCAAATATATTACTCAAGATCAATCTGAACATAATCTCATAATCCATCGGATCCCAGCAAACTCAACATAGCAACAGCATAAGGATTACATAGGTGCCTCGATCATGTAGGGCAGCTCACGAGGACTAATTAGTGAAACGCCGAGCAAAAGGCCAAGCCTTCCACCCATGCCCAGTATATAGGTGTGTTAATAATAATAATAGATATTGTGATATTCCAACAACAAGTTCCCACCTGGAACGATCTTCATCTTTACCTGCAACTAACAACGCTATAAGAGGGGCTGAGCAAGCGGGTAACATAGCCAAACAATGGTTTTTGCTAGGAAGGTGTCAAACGTTAGAGGTTTCATGGCAACAAGGAGAGGGGCTGACAATAAAGATGGGTGGCGCAACATATAACAATAGCATCGAGACAACTAAGCAAAGGCAATGATAGTAAAGGTATCCAAGGGTATGGTCATCTTGCCTGAGATCCCGCAAGGAAGAAGAACGGATCCATGGAGAAGACGAAGAAGAAGCCTTGAAGAAGAACCACGAGAAGACGGACGAATCCTCACGATCGCAACGGATCAAGCACTAACGAGAAGAAGCAAGCAATACGGTAAACACACAACACAAGAACACGACAATATGCTCAACCAAGTATGATGCAAAACAAGTCTACATATGATGCACATCAAGTCTATACAGGAAGCATAACATGGCAAGGTAGGAAGCACAGAAAAACAACACAAGTTTATATATGATGCAATACATGGCAAGGTATGATGCATGACAAATCTATACAGGAAGCAAAACATGGCAAGGTAGGAAGCACAGAAAAACAACACAAGTTTATATGATGCAATACATGTTAAGGTATGATGCATGACAAGTCTACACAGGAAGCAATACATGGCAAGGTAGGAAGCACAGAAAACAACACAAGAACATGACAATATGCTCAAGCAAGTAGGATGCAAGACAAGTCTATATATGATGCAAAACATGGCAAGGCAGGAAGCACTCAAAAACAACACAAGTCAACAAGTTTAAATGAGGCCGGAAACTACATATTACAAATTCGGTAAGTCCTCATATGCATAGTTTGAAATTAGTCCAGATCTGAACAAACCTTATGTTCAAGTTGTTAAACAGCAAGTTAACATGCACCATCATGATCTACCCGAAATTCGAGACAAGTTTTATATAAAGTTTGTTTAATTCGGAGCTACGGCCTAGAAGATATGATCAAAACAAGATAAGCATGGCAACGGTGCAAGATGCACCCAAACATCAAGCAAACATACTCCAAACATGTAAACAAGAGGATATTATGATCCTACATGCAAAATCACACAAGTTTCATATAAGGCACACCCAAAACGGAGCAACGGGCTAAAAGATACACATGAAACAAGATTTAACAACAAGCTGAAGTTAACAGCCACATAGCAACTTTGGAGCAAAAATATATACTCTACAGCACTCAAACATGGTGACAAGAAGCATGGACATGAAGTAGACATATCCTACAGCAAACAACTCCATGGGAGCAACTCCATAGGAGGCATGGATCAATAGCAACAAGCTACAACATTTTTATCATGACACTAAAAACCTGACAGTAATATTTTATAGCAACTTGGAAGCAAGAAATAAATAAGCTACAGCAACCCATATGAGCAAGTGAGGACATGGATGGATAGACAACAACATATACATCAAGGAATGATCAATGGCCACCCCAAAACTAACATGGATTTGCCTAGGACAACAAGCAAACATAGCATCAGGATATGACAGATTCCAGACTTAGTGAAATTTCACTAAGTGTTAAAACAGCAATAACAACATGGCATGTTTACAAGCATGTTTAAGTCAACACAAGGCATAACATGGAAAGATGATTGCACCACATTAAAGACCATATTATTGTGATTCTAAAACAACTAAACATGTGGCATGAGGACAGACACATCAATAGCAAAGAGCATGTGAAATCAGCATCTCATAACAAGTTACAAAACCTAACAGCCACATACACTTTTGCAATAGAGATTAACATGGCCATATGAACTCAAACAAGCATGCTACAGCAACCATCATGTAGAGCATCTCGTGATGAACATTTTGACATATCATATGCATCATTTCGATAAACATGCACCAAGTTATCACATCTCAAACATGGCATGAAAATAACAAGTAGCAGCAGTTTATAGCAAGTAGCACCCTTGCAACAGATATTAGAGCATCTAGATGAAGTCAAACAAGCATGGCACAATGGAACAAAGTGTAGAGCATATCATCACGATCATTTTGACATATCATTTGCACAATTTGGACATACACACAATTATTTACAGGCACTCAAAGATGCAATAAAATGCTGACAGAAAAAGACTTAGAGGAAAAAGGACCTCGGGGAAACGGACATGTCCGTGTCCCGGCGGACACGTCCGACGAAGGGGGCCCACATGGCAGTGGCACAGAAGGGGAAAGGCGGACATGTCCGGGCACCTCCCGGACACATCCGTCGGTGGCGGCTGGCGCGGGCCCACACGGTAGTGGCACTCGGGAGCCCGGCCGGTGTTGACTGAGGAGACCGACCGAACTCGGTGCTCCGGCGAGTCTCCGGCGAGGGGCTTCGGGCACCGACAGGGAGACGCGGCCGCGGAGGCTAGAAATGGGTGCGGGGAAGGGCGCTGAGGCCGGATCTGGCCACGGGCGCCCCGGATCCGGCCGGTGTCCGGCGAAGCAAGTTCACCGGCGTCGGGCGGCGGCGGTTGAAACGACGCGGGCGGCGCCGGATGCATCCAGCGGGGAGGAGAGGGCCCGGGCGGATGCGGCACGCAGAGGGAGGAGCCGCGGGGCGAGCTGGGGGTCCGTTGGGGCGCGGGAACAGGCGGCGAAGGCTGTCGGCAGCGATGGTGCTCGGGAGGCGCGAGGAGGCGGCGCTTGCGGGAGGAGCAGGAGGTGCGGAGCGCAGATGGGCCGCTCGGCCCGGATCGGGCCCGGCGCGGGGATGACGAGGCGAAGCCAGGTGGCATTCCCTGGTTGGTCAGCGCGGGGCTGGCGGCTGGGGGTGACCAACCAGGGCGCGCCAAGTGTCGCTATGGAGGTGGAGGCCGCCGGAATCGAAGGAGAAGGTGGGAGGTGGCGGCGGCTGAGATCTGGGGGGCGCGGAAATCAAGGAGGACATGAAGAAATGACCAAAAATAGAAGGGGGAGGGTTTAAATAAGGCAAGACTAGGTTTAGGGGGGGTTTCGGGGCTGATCTGGACCCTCGGATCGAAATCGAACGACTCCGGATGCGAGGAGGGGTAGGATGGGCCTAGGAGGTGTAAGTGGGTTGTGTAGGAGAGGCATCGGGCTTAGAGAAGAGAAGAGAGGGAGAGGCCCGCGGGGGTTTCGGAGACCGAAAACGTCCGACGAATTAACCGGCGACTAGTGCCGCTATATATATCCGTTGGGCTATCAAATGAGCTCCGAATGCGATGAGATTTGGCAGGCGGCCAACCTACACTATAATAAGACCACACGCCAAGTTTCAACCCATTCCGAGAACATTTTCCGGCCACTCACAAAATAAATATTCGAAGGCACCGCGGGCGCGTGTGAGTGTGTCTGGGCTCAGAACGGACAACGGAAAGGACGAGGGAACTCGGACGGATGCAAGTTTTGAAAACATGATGATGCAACACACATGATGACATGGCAAGATGCAACACGCAAGCAGATGACATGACAAAGACAACGAATAACTTGAGGAGAAAGAAAAACTTGATTGCGAAGTTGAGGGCGACCGCAGCTGCAGTTTCGATGGGCATGTCCCGAGCCGGATTAGATCTCATGGCTTTGTTAATGCTGTAGTTTCGGTGGGCATGTGCTGCAGAGGGCGACCGCAGCTGCAGAAACCGACGAGGGCCCTCAACTTCATCTCTCTCTCTCTAATATTTCCAAAGTATAAGTATTTTGGTATGTAGTGTAATTTACACAAAAATATATTCTGTTCAAGAGGAAAAAAACTTTAGCTACAAAAATAATTACTGACCTTCACCTCTTTGGATGGAAAGATTTAGAAAAGAAGAAACAGAAAAAAAAAACAAAAATTTAGTGTCCATTTGAACCTGTTTGCTTGATGTCCTGGCACCTTATGCGTGGAGGTGCTTCATAAGCAGTCTGGTTATAATTAAATTCTTTAAAGCATCGCGACGCACAGTAGCACAATCTGGACAGCAGCCAAACGCAAATAAATCAGGCTAGCCTGGCCAGGTAATATGTCCATTCTTCTTAGGCTCGATCCAGGCAGCTCAAAACTGACCCTACGTGCGTGCTCTGATGACTCTCACTAGAGCGGGCGAGAAGCAGATGACGGAAGCGACGCTCAAGGTTATCCTAGACATGGCGACGGCGAGCACCACTGTGCTCGAAGCTGGGAGGCCGCCGTGTCATTTGCTGCCATGATCATGTCTGCAACTCGTCATGGCCCTGCTCGGCGGCGGCCCGGCAGTGTTTGGGCCTTTCTCCAGGGCTCGTGCCGAGAAGAGGCTGTGGAATGAAGAAGATTTGGGATGCAACTCACATCTATAGAACTACTAGTAGCATCAAATAGTTTATATACACGCATACGTGCAAGCTCACGTGCTCAACTAACTATACGATCTAGCTGGTAGCTGAGAGGAATAAGGAGGTGGGAGTTCCAATGGAATGGTCCAGTTTGTTACATGCACAACGAATAATGTGAACAACAATGCTGGTGCACCTCTCCAGTATGGTTGCCAGTGACGCCATGCAAGCTCTCCCTAGAGCAGATGGAGACGATGCTCAACATCTCCACGGAAGTTCTTATTTGTTTGTGTAGGTGTGAGGGACTCGCGCGTGGTCTCCTACTGGATTGATACCTTGGTTCACAAAAATTGAGGGAAATACTTACGCTACTGTGCTATATCTTCTTTTTTTCTTCGAGGGAATACAATGCAAGCTCGTGAAGTAGCAAGAAGAATTTCTGACGCCGTTGCCGAGGAGGCTTACGCAAAAGTCGTATACCAAGTACCTATCACAAACCCTTACCCTTCGCATTACATTTATTTGCCCTTCTTCTGCCGTGTGTTTACTGTTCGCTTGCCTCTCTTTGTCTTTCCCTCTCTCCCTCGCCAAGCGGTTCGGGTGGGGGCTCAACTACTGGAACCCCCCCCCCCCAAGTGCTAACTTAGCGCCGGCAGATCTTGAACCGGCGCAAAAAAAGTCCCTGGGGCACAACGGCTGGAGATGCTCTTACTGCATTGACAGGTTGCTAGCTTACAAAAATGTTGTTGCATGTGAGCTGCCAGTGGTGCTGCTAAATAAAAGATCAAGCAATCATTCGTGTTTGTTCTCCTTTGTATCTTTTGTTGCGGTCCTCTGGCACGAAAGAACACGAAGACGCCTCTACCACGCGTCACACAGCAACAGGAAGAGTCACCGTCATGTCATACGAGGCATGCTAGTAAAAAACTGCAAAAGATCTGTTCCTAGTTAAGCCTCAACACGAATCGAACGACGCTGAACGTGCCTGATAAAGGGGTGCCGGGGCTCCCGGGTGCTACCACATCTTTCCGTTTGCGTTATCACCAAGTCAAGAAAGCAACGTTATCTTAAGAAACTAGCAAGAGGTGATGTTTTGTGTATACGAATGCAATGCTATTGACTGCCGGCGATGAACATACAAGAAACATGTTATGTTGGCACAGACCCCGTACATAGGCCGAGTACTTTCCGACATACTTTGTACTATGCTATTTCGGCGACCTATACTTTCCGCTGTCGTTACTCAATGGACAACTCCATATCTTATACAACAAATGGCATTTCTTTCTCTATAGAATTTGAGATGCAAGTCATCTCACTTCTATGATTTTTCCATTCTTATAAAATTCCTATCCTATGAACCAAACGGCCAAACGAGGCCTTAGGCTTCCACCGGCCATTTTATCTCCCCAATAAACGCATACCTTCCCGATAAATACACTCATCTTGTTCACTTTTATAGGAGACCTTTTCACCTGCTCTCGGTTCTACATCTCACCGCACACCTGTGGAATCTATACGGAAGTGAGTCTTCGGTTGGTTTTTGAACTTGCTAGATCAAAACCCACCCAGGAGCACCACGTATGTGTACGTGCAAAGCTAGGTCGAACAAGCACACTGGCAACTTGATCGATTAGTGCCTAGTACACGTACGTGCAACTAGCCGGAGACTTGCGTATGTATACGCCTCGGCTAGCTAGCTTGTCGATGGAGTCGATGTACTTTGACGTCGTCGACGAAACACTTGAACCAAACAAACTGATCGATGTAGATCGCCAAAGGCTCGTATCGAGCCTTGCTTTTCTTTGTATTGCTTCGGTCTTTTTCGTTGTACAAGTCTGGGGTACAAGCATATTTATATAGGAAAAAGTCTAAAATAAATCTTGAACTTATAGACTAAAGATAAATCAAACCCTAAATTTTGATTCCCGGAAATTGGCACTCTAAACTTGTCGATCCTGGTCTATTCCAAACCCTATGCCTGTTTTCCACGTCAGAAAAAAAAACCACAAATTGCTACTCTCACGGACAGCACTGGCCCACTTGTCATATCTATCTTCAACCTTATTTCTCCTTCAAATTTTTCTCTCCCGAGCATCTTGTCGCTGGACTCCAACGCAGTTCCCCGTCTCTCGTGAAATCACAGCCTGCTGCTGTACTGCTAGAAGGCGCGGATGTAGAGCTCCCGGTTTTGGCGTCTTTTTGGTCCGCATGGTGCAGGGGCATCCATGAAGGTCCGCTCCACATAGAGGACGACGTGGCCGGCGCCAGCGCTGGCGATGGAACGTGAGAGGAATAACCGAAGCTGTCAAGTGTCAAGGGGTGGACCGCGATGGCGTAGAGGTGTCCGGCACGAGCGCTTGGTCCATGTGGCGGACCGCGTGCCGTCGACCTCCGTCATGCGATGGCCGGCTGGAGGTGCACGACGCGGCGCACACATACAATGGCTACACGGGCCTGCTCGGCTTCGTGCTCCAGTCCTCGGCAATCACGTCGTTGGCAATGTACAGGCGCATCAGGCCACGGAAATATGTACAGGCGCTTGCTCGAAGTGCTCCTTGAGAGCAATGGAAGCTTGGAGCTAGGCAAGCATGTGGAGCTAGCTCACGTACGTAACAAGTTGCACTACCTAGCGCCTCCACGAGCGCGAGTTCACCGGCTGCGAAAACACGGGAAGTGGATGGATATGACACGCATGCCCTAGTCGTCAGTGAGAGTACCATGTTATCCCGGCCTAGATTGTAGTATTCCCGGTGCGTCAAACTGGTCTAGGGTCTGAAATAGACTGGGATTGACAAGTTGAGAGTGCCAATTTCCGGGATTCAAAGTTCAGGGTCTGATTTATCTTTCATCCATAAATACAAGGTTTGTTTTGGACTTTTTCCCTACTACTAGCTATCCGACTTGGTCTACTACTGCTAATACTACTCGGAGTACTGCTAGGACTTTGCGTCTGTGTTTAGCTGTAACATCTTCTACACTTCATTTGATCTTGATCATTGATTTAGGTGCACCGTTTCTTGTTTAATGGTTTGCACGTGTTGTTTTTTTAGCTGATCGGCACCATCACCATGCCCGACAACAATGGCGCAACCATGCACGATGACCTGCCCCATTCGATCATCATCGCAGAGATACTTGTGCGGCCGTCCAAGGATGTCCTCTGCTGCTGTGTCGTCCGCAAGGCGTGGCGTAGTGCCACCTCCACCATCGACTTCATGCTCGTGCACCACCATCGTCAGCATGCGCTCCCTCTCATCAACATATTTTCGGAGAATCCCGACTGCGGAAGCAGCCAGTGCTAGTACTCCCTCCGGTCCTTTTTACTCTGCATATTATGTTTGTCTGAAGTCAATCTCATCCAACTTTGACCAAGTTTATACAAAAAATTATTAACATTCACATAACAACACCAATATCATTAGATTCATCTCGGAATATATTTTCATATTATATTGATTAGATATTATAGATGTCAATATTTTATAATACAAATTTGGTCAAACCTAGCTAACTTTGACTTTTGTCAAATCCAATGTGCAGAGTAAAAAGGACCGGAGGGAGTACATAGAGAAAGGGGCTGTCAATGATAGTTTCAATGCCTTTCGTGTTGGCGTTCGCAAGCTTTGGCCCGTCCTCCGCACCTTCCCCACCACGAATTGGCTCAAGGTTGACGCTTCCAGCGATGGCTTCCTTCTTGTCTCCAACTACAATGTCGGTGAAGATGACTTCTACATCTGCAACCCGACCACTCGCCAGTATGCTCCCCTGCCGCAGCTTCCATGGTGCTGTTTCGACACCTCCATTGTTGGCTTCTACCGGCACCACCCATCCAGAGAATACCATGTGATGTAATGGAGCTGGACCAGATTGAAGCACAGATCACGGTGGTTTACTACATCCTCACGGTGGGATCCAATGAGCCAAGATGCATCTACGAAGGAAACTTCTGGGGTAAATCTTCAGAGTCTGTTTATCAGGCGTTACTACGTGGCCTCCATATTGTAACTGCAAGAGTCCTCCGGTAAGATCCTATTGGCCACTCCCTGGAATATGTTGCATGTTTGGCCGGAACAACCATCGTTGCCAAGGCATCAGACACCACATTGGATAATAAAGGGGACAAAGGGTCTCCTTGCCGAACGCCCATTGTTGCCATGTGACACTTCCTTGATGAACACTCACGTTGTTGGAAATATGCTCTAGATGCAATAATAAATATGCTATTATATTTTCATGTTTATAATTAAGTTTATACTTCTGTGCTATAATTATATTTGTTCTTGAATTTGATATTCAGAGGGAAAACCTCATATACATGTTGCAAACATAAACACCAAGATGATCCTTAGTCATGTCTCTATTACTAGCTAATGTATTGATGATGATCTTGTCTTCCTGGTCATGAGCATATAGTAACCGGGATGCTATCAATAATGAAAATACATCGTTACTGGAACAATGGTGTTGAATAGACACAAATGATGAATTACTGAGAGATAGTATGTGGCCCCAGCATTTTGTTACAGACGCTTTAATCCGCTAAGCTGCCAGCATGCCAACTCATTCTGTGTTTGGTGAAAGCAAGCGGGTGTATTTTTCTACTACCTCCGTCTGGATTTATTAGCCCTTCTAGTATTTTTACCAGACTTTGATCGCTATAAATTATGCTACAAAAAACACACTGTTAGATTTGTATTTGAAAGAGCTTTCCGCCGGTATAATTTTCGTGACATATAGTTTACATTTTATTAGTTCAATTTGTTGGTCAAACTTTATCTCAAAATGGGAGGAGCCCTAATAAATCCGGACGGAAGGAGTACTTGTCAAGATGCTACAACCTGAAATTCTGCTGAATGTAATATGTGTGTGTCAAAGTAGGGAACCAATGGGTCCAGTAAAATATTTATTTGTTTGAGATACAGGGATTTTATTCCTGTGATTTGCTACCAATTGATCGCTATTGGCGGATTCTCTTTCTGCCAATCAATCTGATTGACGGATGAATGAAGTTGTGAAATAATAAACAATGCTGCAACTTAAAATCCCTCTTATTTAAGAAAAAAGAAACCCTCTTTTCTGGAGGCAAACAAAAAACAGAACCTGGGTGTGATTGCAAACAAATGTTACGAAGATGTAACTTGTAACTGTAAACTTTTTAATCTTAATATATTTATACCGTAGAACAAATTACTATTGTTCTACGGTCTTCAGGTCAAAAATAATAATTTACGAAGATGCTCACCCATGTTTTTTTTTTTTAGAAAAGGAGGATGACCCCCGGCCTCTGCATCTGGACGATGCATACGGCCACTTTATTAATTATTCCCACAAGACCTTACAAAGTCATACAACACCAAGACTAAAGCCACCGTCCAAGCAACAACTGTCGCTACACATATCCAATTGATGAAGGGGCGCTGATAGCCTGGGCCTAATACCAAACAGACATCGCAGCCAAACCTAAACATCTAAGACCTGAGGTCCCAACCAGGACGCCTGCCTAGTATGGGGCACCTACCAGTCTGGCGCACTCCTCAACCAGGACGCCTGCCGGGTATGAGGCCGCCGCAGCCACCTGCCACGAGTCCGTCTTCAGAGCTGTACTGTTGCATCTACCGTGCCAGATCTCTCTGCCATCGACGCCACCACGACGCCAGACAGCGTCGTCCTCCTGCGCGAGTCCATCCTCCCACATCGAACTCCGAATCTGCACTGCGCCACGCCGTCAAGATCCGTCGCCATCAATGTATGGATGAAGCACCGCTCCACCAAAGAAACCGTCCGCTGGTCCCGCGAAGCAAGGCGCGACACCAAGTAGAAGGCCAAAGACCGCCACCACGCCACCAGCAGCCCCGCCACCAAGAGCTGTTCCCAGCCGCCGCCTTCAAGAAGGAGCACGACACCAGGGTGCCGTCGACGCCCAGAAGGGGAACAAAAGCTTTCGCCATAGCTCGAGGAGGAGGCGGTAGGGAGAGGATCCACCCCAAAGCCTCCAGGAAGGGGATCGGCGCCAAAGGCGTCGACTTTGGGGAGGCCGCCGCGCCAGCCAGGGGTTTCCCCCGGAACCTCACCCGCACGCCAGATCCGGCAAGCCGGCAATAGGGGACGCCGAAAGCAGCCGCCAAGGACCGACGCCAGCATGGATCGGGACAGATCGGAGCAGGGGCGGAGCTTCTACATGGAGCCATGACGGATTGCGAGGAGCCGCCACTGCGCCAGCGTCCGCAGCCCCACGCCGCCCGCGCGGCCATGGGAGGCTGCCCACCAGACCCTGCCGGCGCAGCCCGCCACCGGCTGCACCACGCCCACCGATCGGGGCCGCCGCCCCGGGGAGCCAAGGCCCTCCAACGGAGAAGAGGCGCCAGATCCCGCCGCCACCATCATTGGGGCCGAGCACCTGCGCCTCGGAGGCCCTCAGGCGGACCGTTGAGTTATTTGTTAAGTAATTTTACGAATGTCAGTAGATCTACGTAGTAGCGGAAAAGGAAAATTTGGTGCAAAGACGAGAACTCGAAAACACTCTCGCTACTAAAGTCCAAAACACATGTTCATGTAATCTGTATGTATGTATGTATGTATGTATGTATGTATGTATGTATGTATCTTCTCAAACCCAAATATCTTGATTTTGGAGATTATTTTTCTTCTTGTTTTGCCTGAACATTAGATTGAGTTTGAATATTGAAGAATGTAAACCCTTTCGGCGGTTCCCAGTTAAAAAGTGGTTTGGTTCACAGCAGTCCAGCATTTACTCCTGCCAGGTTTGGTACACACTTCACAGCACTCCTCGAACAAAGTACAAATAAATGAAAGCCATATTTAATTTCTAGCTAACCTTTTTGGCTTCCACCCACCCACTCCCGATACCCATCTTGTTCACCTGTTCCACTTTTACATATAGGGGGGCTTTTCACCTGCTCTCAGGCTGTGCTGGAGCACCTCTCACCGCGTACCTGTGGAGTGTGGACGGAGGTGAGTCTTCTTCATTTGTTCAATCTTGTTCACCGTTTTAGATGCACTGTTTCTTGTTTAATGGTTTGCATGCCGTATCTTCAGTTGAACAGCAGAGCACCTTCCCCACCACGAACTGGCCCAATATCTGCAGTGCCACCTCCACCATCAACTTCATGCTCGCGCACCACTGCCGTCAGCGTGCGCTCCCTCTCATCAACATATTTCCGGAGAATCCGGACTGTGGGTGCGCCCAGTGCTACTACATAGAGAAAGGGGCTGTCAATGATAGTTTCGTCGCCTTCCGCATTGGCGATCGCAAGCTTTGGCCCGTCCTCCGCACCTTCCCCACCACGAACTGGCCCAATGTCGAGGCCGCCTGCGATGGCTTCCTCTTCGTCTCCAACACCAATGCCGGTGAAGTTGACTTCTACATCTGCAACCTGACCACTCGCCAGTGCGCTCCTCTGCCGCAGCTTCTTCCAAGTGTTTTTTCGAGTCTCTCGACGACACCTCCATAACCGGCTTCTACTAGCACCACCCATCCGGGGAATACCGTGTGTTGTACTGCAACTGGACCAGATCTAACCACGTATCCCGTTTGCATTACTACATCCTCACGGTGGGATCCAATGAGCCAAGATGCATCTACGAAGGAGATTTTTTAGGTAAATCGTCAGAGTCTGTTTATCAGATGTTACTACGTGGGATGCCTTCTTCATACTATGCCCCAGTTCTCCACCGTGGCAACCTGCACTGGGAGGTGGGCTGGTACCACAGGGCCATCACCGACATAATCGTGTTTGACACGGTAGCCGAAACATTCCGGTGGATGCACCGTCCTGCCTCGACGGGCCTTCAGGCGTGGTTGCTAGAAATGGATGGTGCGCTTGCTTTGTCCAGCATTGTCGATGGTGTCCTCTTAGATTTCTCAGTGCTGCAGGACTACAAGTCCGAGGTATGGGCCTTCAAGTTCCGGATTAACTTGTCGGCAGTAGTAGTGGCGCCGCCGCAGCCTGGCTCGCCAAGTGAATACAATTACGGCAGGGTTGCGGTGGTCACCGATCATGAGCTGCTGATCCAGCTTCCTGGCCGTCTGCTGCATTGCGACGTGGATGGAACGTTCTTAGGAATTGTGGAATGCCAAGATGCTGAATACTTGGGGATTACTTCCAGCTTCACCGGGTGTGTCCGGAATGATGGAATCTGGCTTACTTCACATTTGCTCCAGGAAAGCATTTTCCCCCTTCCATCCTTCGATTTGCGAGAAGAAGATGGTGTGAGCAAGCCACATCCATTCATCCTAGCCTCCTAGGACTGTTCGTCTCAGGAGTCATGAGGCCGATGACCATTGCATAGAGATTGCTTTCCATTCTATGCAATAGTCCTTCCCAGGCTGTAGGACTCCTGTTTTGCTGCTCCTGCGCCGTTCTCTTATATAATTTTTACAGTAGCATTTCTCCTATATAATTATATGAACATGTTTGGAGGCATGCTTCGGTACACCCCCCCCCACACAAAACGTAGAAGGGCAGAAAGGTCATACGGAAGAAATCGTATACCCACCTCGTATCGTACACGTACAAGCCCGGTAAAAAAAAAAAACTGCAGCAGCAGTTCGATCGATCAGGCCGGCTGCCTCGCCCGACTA
>LR738715.1:881858236-881876382 GCA_902687465.1 Secale cereale | reverse complement strand
AGAGAGATGTTTGGTGGAACAGTTAATGTATTGCTTGAGCCTCGTGGGCATATATATATAGGAGTACAATGTTTAACTTGGAGTACAAGACAAGCCATAACTAATCCTAGTCTACCTCGTCTTTTCTAATAAGCAATATACTCAACATCCTCCCGCAGTCACAACGGTAACGACGCAGATGGTGGGACTGGAGAAGAATGTGAAGGCAAGCCGACAGAACCCCCCACAGTCATAACGGTCGACGCATCACGGAAGTCGTGGCCGGAGTGGAAACCGACGAGGTTGCTCAAGCAAGGCAGTAGCCCTTTGTGTCGATGTCGATGTAACCGAGAGCGTAGGGTGGTGTAGCCGTTGTTGAGGTAGCCGTGCGAAAAACACCATGGTCGATGTCGAGTCGGGGTAGCTTGTGTCGAGGAAGTCGCCGAGGAGCCGCGGGCGCAAGGAGGCGCCGAGTCAGTCATGCGCGCAGTGATGTCGAAGTACTGGTGCGCCTGGAAAAATACGTTGTTGACGACGCGTCGCGCCGGGTTTGCCAAACCCGGGGACACATCGTAGACGAAGGCACGCGTCGGTGTTGCCAGCACCGGGCATGCGTAGATGGACGAAGACGAAGTTGACGAAGCGCCGACCATGCTTGCCAGGTCCGGGGACACGTCGTGGATGAAGGCACGCATCGGTGTTGCCAGCATCGGGCATGCGTAGACGAGGGACCTGTACGGCATGTCGGAGATGTCGAAGAGGTCAACAAAGAAGGACTCGACGACGGTTTCCTTTTGGGCATGCAGAGTTTTAAGAATTCAGAAGTAACAAAGAAAATTATTGTGAATGATCACAAAGGAAAAATTATAGTTAACATGGCACAATGAGATCCCAACATGGTCAACAGAAATCAATTCAAATTCTTCTTTTGAAAAAACGTATGCTGAATGAAGTCCTGAATATAGAAGACTCTCTTTGAGCCTATGACGAATGAGCACCGGCATGCCATCAAACTTGAAGTTGGGAACCAAATTGCCCCCTTTGTCACAACTCACAATGCAACAGTTGGCCATAGCAACTGAGAAGCATGTCTCCCTCCTTGGACACAGCCTTGGCAAACCAACCCCACTGCTTCTGGAAACACCTAAGATCCATCACCGGCGGCTTAATTCGGTGGTGAAATGCCCAGACGTCAGGCTCACTGCTCTCCAGCGTGAATATGGTCATCTCACCTTCATTGCCTTGGCTGGTGCAAACGGCAAGCTTGCCGCCCATGTCAAGGAAGTGCATAACATAACATTCCCGCAAAAAAAAAAAGGAAGTGCATAACATGGTTGGGGTTCAGAGGCCATCGCAGGATGCTCGCGGACGGTGAAGCCGGAACCGAAGAGTTCCGGGAACCCGAAGATGCTCCAGCTATCCACGTTTAGGGCATGGCCATCGCTTCACTCTGAGAAGATGCTCCAGCTATCCACGTTGGATTCTACAGTCCAGCTCATATCAACCCGCTTGCAGACCCAAGCGGGTTCCTGCAGAAGAACCCGTCTCTTGGCCCACAAAAGTGGGAGAAAGAGGGAAAAAGAAGGGAAAGTGACCAGGATAACTGTGCTTGTGCTCCTTGCTCACGAAAAAAAATATATAGAGAGGATGGGTCCCACTAAGATGGTGGCCAACATTGAGTAATCAATGTCAGAACGGTGGTCTCATCTTCCGTCCCCGAGATGGAGTGTACTGGGGCATCATTTGGTGCTGCTACCATAGTTCATGCCCTTAGGATGGCAGGATAAGGGCGGGGGGATAGGTGGCCCGAAAAAAAGTGGGAGAGAAGTGATGAAGCTTAGTGCCGTCGAAGAGAAATGAATAAAATTGAATTATCGTACCGTAGCGTCAACAATATACTAGAGTCGTTGGTGGTGCAAACGACGTACTATTTCATGGCGATGTTAAGCGACTGCTTAGGCCACCACCACGGGCATGTTGCCGGCAACAACGGCATGGTGCTATCCCTTAGAAGCGGCAAGGACAACCCTTCACACTAGGGGCGACAACAATCAACTTCCTGCTGTTGCGGATGCTGATGACAAGAGCATCTTCAATAGGCGCGCTAGATTTGATGTGCGGGGAAAAAACGTGGGCTTTGTGCGCGAGCTCGGTTGGCGCGCTGCGGTAGGCGCACAAAAAAGTGGCAACACGCGCGGTGTCCAGCGCGCTTTTATAAAACCCGCGTGTGGGTGCCTGCCAACCGATGTCTTCACTACCTCTCTTTTTTCCGCCGCACCCTTCTTCCTCGCTTCCAGCGCCTCGCCGTCCCCGCCGCGCCTTCTCCCCGCGCCGTTGCCATGCCTCCGTGCCCCCGGAGCAGCTCTGGCTTATGTGGCGTCCGCATCCGCCCCTCCGGCTTGTACTACGCGGAGATCCGCTCCGGTGATACGCGGCTTGTGCTCGGGACATTCGAGACTGCCCACGAGGCCGACCGCGCGTACGACGCGGCGGCATGGCCCCTGCGGAGGCCACAGACGGAGATGAACTTCGACAACGTGTGGACGCGCTAGCAGTCGCAGGAACTCACGACTCCCCCGCGCCTAATCACTGCGGAGGACCGCCGCATCCTCATCGTCGAGGCGGATGAGCACGCCATGTTGATGTGGCGCGAGCGCTTCCCGCGGGATGTCGTTGCCGAGAACGAGTTCTGGGCGTAGAGAAGGGCGGAGCGAGCCGCGCATCGGGCGAACAGGCATGAGTGGAAGGCACCGGAGGAAGCCCATTGCGAACTGGGACCTACGTCGACCCAGAACGCGTTTCTATCGCCGGACTACCCCGAGGAGGACGAGGGATAGTTCTAGTTTATCATCGACGCGATTACCTAGTATATTTGCATCGTAGCATCCTTTTTAGCTAATTTATTTGTATCGTATGGACTAGCTTGTGATGTTGGGCTTGAACTATGCTATGATTTTTAATCTATGTGTTCTTTCATATTTTTCGTATGTGTTGCTTAAATTTTTTCAAGCACCCACTAATCGTGCGTGGGATTTGCAACGCCTTCTAGAGCTATAGCGGCGCGCCATATTTTGCAGCACATACTGGAGCCAATGCCCTCCCACGCCTTAAAAAAAAGCTATTTCGGCGTTGTAAAAGTTTTTTAGTGCGGCGTGCTAGTGCGCGTCAGTTGGAGATGCTCTAACCAGCTAATTGTTGAAGTTGGATACGATAAGGTTGTATGTGTGAAATTTACCAAATTAAGGATCACAATTCTAAATTTCTTTTAAAGAAGCAATTTTTTTTTAAAAATCCTCAATTCCTTGGGTGCGGATGAGTTTGCAATCGTGCAGTGCAGGTGCGTGAGCTTTTGCAATGTGGGGACACGCTTCAGTGGACCCACTTGTCAGACTACTACTCCGGGTCTCCGGCTAGGGTTTTCATTTCGCCAATCCACCACGCGAGGGCTCGCCGGGCGCCGCCGCTGATCCCGACTCCACCGAAACCACCACGCTGATGCTCCTCCGTTCCGGGCGGCGCCTGGCCGCCCAGGATGAAGCGGGGCGGACGCCGGTGCCGAGGAGGAGAAGCAGGGCAAGGCCGGACCTGCTCGCCGGCTTCCCCGATGAGATCCTGCAGCAGGAGATCCTGCCGCGCCTCCCGGCCAAATCGGTGATCCGCTGCCGCGCCGTCTGCCGCTCCTGGCGCAGCCTCGCGTCCGACCCCGCGTTCCTCCTCGAGCACCACCGCCGCCAGCCGGCGCTTCCCCTGATTAGGTCCTGCCGAATCTCCGACGGGTCCGGCCGCGAATTCTGCCTCAACGCCATCGACCTCCGGTCCGCGAAGCTCGGCCCCTCTTTCCAGTTCCCATTCGGCGGCTCTTTCAGCATCGTCGCCTCCTGCGACGGCCTTTTCGTCGTCGGCAACTACATCATCTGCAATCCGGCCACGCTTCAGTGGGCTACCCTCCGGCAGGACGCCAAGCCCGTAGAAAATCTCTTCGCCCTCTTCCGGCACCAACCTTCAGGGGAGTTCCGCGTCATGTACTGGAGAAACAACTCCAGGGAGTTGATCTGTCGTCAGGAGTATTACATCCTCACAGTGGGAAGCAACAATTCATGGCGCGTCGATTGTCCTCTAACGGAGGTTTTGGCCGAGGAACCATCCATCTTTGGCGCGCCGGTCCTTCTCAATGGCAGCCTGCATATACACTGGAGGAGACGGTCAGGTGTCCGCTACCACAGGATACGGGTGTTTGACACAGTGGCAGAGACGTCGCGGCAAATGAGGCCGCCGCCTGTGAACCCCCGCCATGTTATGCACTTGCTTGACCTGGATGGCAAGCTTGCTGCGTCCATCAGCAAGGATGGCATGACTGGAATGTCCATCTTTGTGCTTCAGGACCCTGAGCACGATGTTTGGGCGTTCCAGTACCGGATCAAACTGCCGGTGATGGAAATCAGGCGCTTCCAGGAGCAAGGTGATTGGTGGGCGAAGGTTGTCTCCGAGGAGGGGGCCGTGCTTGTCAGCTGCTATGGCCATCTTCTGCAATATGACAAGAAGGGCAATTTGGTAGCTAAGTTCGAGTATGATGATGACATGCCGGTGGTCATTCCTCACAGGCTCAAAGAGAGTCTTATCCAGCATACATTCTTCCAAAAGGCAAAGAACAAGAATTGATTGGTACCCACTCCTGGATATCTGATTTCGCGCCATGTTAAATCTAAATAAGTTTTTTTACTACTTCTAAATTATAACTAGCATGGTGTCCATGCAATTGTGCGGGAAACAACTTTAATCTTCTTTAATTTATTATTTATGCATTATCATGTTATTTTGTAAGAACACTAGCTCAGAAATGAATTATGCCACTCATATTTGCTATTTGATTATTTAATCGGTACGATATAATTAAAGCTGAGATTAAAAGCTACCTGATGTAGTTGGGAAGACTCTTTTATGTGGTATAATTGCGTAATATTAGTCTTTAGATCGTTAGGTGGTTGCTCATTTGCACGTGATGTTGATATATTAATATGCATAACTAATAGAGCCCACAATTTTCTGAATATGTTATAGAGCGGTGCTGGATGGTCATCTGTATTGAACCTACATTTTTTGATGTATGATATCGGACCACTGCACGGAAATAGAGTTCAGAATAGGAGCTGACCTATTGTTTATCCGTAATATATCGGGGTCAGTACACGGAGATAAAGATTGCACTACCAGGTCAATTGTTGGTTTGCATATTACGCGATTCATCATCGTATGTGATACTATATATCAGTATATGGAGTTAAGGTACATATCATGGGTTGTTAATTGGACTTAAACCTTTATTATGTATTGAATGTGTATAAAGTTACAAGTATTATGAGTATCAGCCAATGATATTTAAGGTCCAAAAGATTGATTATCTGATCATGTTAACTACAGTTATGGCAATCCAACATTTGGGGTTCATCATAATAAGGACCTACCAGATCAGATGTCTAATGATCTATAGGTGTAGTTGCGGAATTTATGGGTCGTGACCTACTTTGGTATAGTTATGACGATTTATCAGCTATGTTCAAAAGCACTCATATTGATGATCTATTGCTTATAGTATGTGTGATTTTAGGTAATCTTTTAGGTACAATAATGATGACTATCGACTTTCCTAACTTTGTAAAAACACTAAGCACAATATACTTAATAATTTTGTAGTGTGTTTTGACTGAGTTGTTATCTTTATTTGTTATTAGTAGCACAATTTGATCCTATGTCATTGTGCTGCTAACCAATAATGTCTTTTTGTGTGTATTTATGGAGGTCTATGGGATTCCCTGCAAAAAACAAGGTCTATGGGTTGTAAGCTTATAAATTTTTATTATTATGATTTATCAATTGCTGTCTGCTCGGGATAGTGGTGAGGGAGTCCGAACACATCGACCAAATGGATCTTAATTATTACTAAGATTTTTTTTTCATGCAAGAACTTTCTGTGGTATGATTTACTCCTCTTATAGTGAGATTTATACCTGTCATCTAATTATAGAAGGAGCCAATAGTGGACTGCCATTGAAGTGGGACGAAATCTGCTGGACCATTACAACAATAAAGTCAATTTATTGCAACTTTCTTGCTTGGGAATATTGGAAATATCAAAACTTTGAAATTGACTTTGCATTTTTTATCAATGCAGTATAGATAATGGACATTGTCTGTTCATTTTGTATCTTCTGTTTTTGATCGTACAGCTGAGGTCTAGCTATCCCCATATACACTAATACATATCAGCCAGAAAATTGATACATTCAGTATATGTTGTTGCGAATTCATATGATTTTTTAATGTAAGGCACACATCTATTTGTGATTACAGACACATCTACATTTTATTCATATAAACAAATGATTATAGCTTTTGTGTTTTGCACATTCAGAATTTCTGTCAGGACCTTAGCTATGAAGTTTTGACTGAATTGTTAAGTGGGAACACTTGGATCACTGGGTGCACTACTATAGTTTATAAACAAGGTGGTTGTTGAGTCCAGACTCTACGCTACAAGTAATTTGCAAGACTTGCAAATTCGATGGATTAATTCCGTTATCATTAAGAGGCTATTGCGCAGTTGATGTCTCTTTTGCTTCAACTCCTTATTGCAGATAAAGGAAAAAAAAGGGAATAAAGGGTTAGGAAAAGGAATAGGGAATAGTACCGCGACCTCTGTCCCGCTCCTACTGTTCTGTTTGGTTTAGGACGGGCGGCAGTGTGAACTCTGATTCGAGCCGGCTATTCAATCCCACTGTTGAGATGCTTAGTTGACCTTTTTTTTTTATAAACAGAAGTAAGTTATATTTTTGTTACTGCTAAATTTTAACTAGCATGGTGTCCACGCAATTTTGTAGGAAACGTCTTTAACCAAAGTAGACCACCAGGTTACAAATTAATATGTCACTCATATTTGCTGCTCCCTCTATAAAGAAATATAAGCGTCTAGATCACTACTTAGTGATCTAAACACTCTTATATTTCTTTACAGAGGGAGTATTTGATTATTAAATCAGTACGTAGAAACAAAGCTGGGATTATGAGCTGCCTCTTGTAGCTGGCAAGAGTGTTTTACAAGGTATAATTACGGAACTCTAATCTTTGAATCGTTAGGGCAGTTGGTCATTTGTATGTGATATTAATATATTAATATGCATAATTAACAGAGCCCACATTGTTTGTGAATACTCAAGTATATAGTGGGGCTGCATGGTCGCTTGTATTGAACCTAAATTGTGAGCTGTGGTCGATTGTTTGTATATAGTGTGATATCAAACCACTACACATGGACTTAAAGTTCAGAATGCGAGCTGCGGTCGATTGTTTGTACATGATATATTCGATCAGTACACACAGATAAAGATCACATTATGGGGTAATAGTTGGTTTGCAGGTTCATCATCGTACGTGACATTATATCAGTATCCGGAATTAAGGTATATATCATGGGTTGTTGATAGACATAAAACTCAATTATGTATTGTAGGAGTCTAAAGTTACGAATATTAAAAGTGTCATCCACCATATTAGGTCCAAAAGATTAATGATGTGATCATGTTAACTATAGTTGGTAGCCATTGATGTGGCATGAAATCTGCTGGGCCGTTGCAACAATAAAGTCAATTTGTTGTTAGTTTCTTGTTTGAAAATATTGGAAATATCAAAACATTTAAACTGACTTTGGATTTTCTTCAAATGAATTTCATCAACGCAGTCTAGATAATGGATAGTGTCTTACATTTTTATCTTCTGATTTTTGATCGTACTACTGAGGCCTACATATCCCCATATACTCTGATTCATGTCAGCAGGAACATTGATACATTTAGTATATTTTGTTGCAAATTCGTACAGTTTTTTTAATGGAAGACACACATCTGTTTGTGATTATAGACAGGTCTACAGCTTATTCATAATCAATTGTTTATATCTGAGATTAAAAGCTACCTGATGTAGTTGGGAAGAATCTTCTATGTATTATAATTACGCAAAATTAGTCTTTAGATCGTTAGGTGGTTGGTCATTTGCAGGTGATATTTATATACTAATATGCATAACTAATAGAGCCCACAATTTTTTTGAATATGTTATAGAGCGGGGCTGCATGGTCATCTTTGTTGAACCTACATTTTTTTGCATGTGTATGATATCAGACCACTACACGGAAATAGAGTTCAGAATAGGAGCCGGCCGATTGTTTATACGTGATATATTGGATCAGTACACGTAGACAAAGATCGCACTACCGGGTCAATTGTTGGTTTGCATATTACGCGATTCATCATCATACGTGATACTATATATCAGTATACGGAGTTAAGGTACATATCATGGGTTGTTTTAGACTTAACCCTCAATTATGTATTTAATGAGTATAAAGTTACAAATATTGCGAGTATCAGCCTATAATATTTAAGGTCCAGAAGATTGATTATCTGATCATGTTAACTACAGTATGGTAATCCACCATATTTGGGGTTCATCATAATAAGGACCTACCAGATCAGATGTCTAATGATCTTTAGGTGTAGTTATGGAATTTATCGGGTGTGACCTACTTTGGTATAGTTATGAAAATTTATCAGCTATGTTCAAGAGCACTCATTGATGATCCATTGGTTATGATACGTGTGGTTACCATTATGACATCTATTGGTGTGATTTTAGTTATCTTTTTGGTACAATCAGGGCGGATCCTTTTGGGGACCAAACAGGGCCATGGCCCGTCCTTTTTCCTGGACTTTGAAATTTTGTTCT
This sequence comes from Secale cereale, assembly GCA_902687465.1. Lineage (NCBI taxonomy): Eukaryota > Viridiplantae > Streptophyta > Magnoliopsida > Poales > Poaceae > Secale > Secale cereale. The sequence goes on along the minus strand of LR738715.1, from coordinate 881,867,628 downwards.
GGATTTGGCCCAATAACAGAAGATGGCCCACCAAATAAGCTATTGGCCCGCCCTTGGCCATTCTTGGTTTTGTTTCATGCTCCGCCACTAATATTATGATGACTATCGACAACCCTAACTTTGTAAAAACAATAAGCACTATATACTTAATAATCTTACAGTGTGTTTTGACTGAGTTATTCTCTTTATTTGCTAGTAGCACAACATGAACCTGTGTCATTGTGCTGCTCACCAATAATATATTTTTGTGTATATTTATGAAGGTTTATGGGTTTCCCTGCAAAAAAAAAAAAAAAACAATGTCTATGGGTTCTAAGCTTATAAATATTTGTTATTATGATTTATCAATTGCCTTCTGTTCCGGATAATAGTGAGGGAGTCTGAACACATCGACCAGATGGATCTTAACTATTACCAAGAATTCACTTTCTTTCATGCAAGAATTTTCTGTGGTATCATTTACTCCTCTTTTATGAGATTTATACTTGTCATCTAATTATAGAAGGAACAATAGTGGGCAGCCATTGATGTGGGACAAAACCGGCTGGACCATTACAACAATAAAGTTGATTTATTGCAACTTTCTTGCTTGTCAATATTGGAAATATCAGACCTTTTAAATTGACGTTGGATTTTCACCAACGCAGTATAGATAATGGATATTGTCTGTTCATTTTGTATCTTCTGATTTTTTATCATACCGCTGAAGTCTACTTGTCCCCATATACACTGATTCATATCAGCCAGGGAATTGATACATTCAGTGTATGTTGTTGTGAATTCATACAGTTTTTTTTATTGAAGATATGCGTCTGTTTGTGATTACAAACACATCTACAATTTATATAAACAAATGATTATGTCTTTTGTGTTTTGCGCATTTAGAATTTCTGTCAGTTACTTTGCCGTTCATGATGTGTGAAGCTTTCACTGAATTGTTATGTGGGAATACTTAGATCACCCGGTGCACTATTATAGTTTATAATTCAGAATTTCTGTCAGTTACTTTGCCGTTCATGATGTGTGAAGCTTTCACTGAATCGTTATGTGGGAACACTTAGATCACCCGGTGCACTATTATAGTTTATAAAGTTGTTGTTCAGTCCAGACTCTGTGCTGCAAGTAATTTGCAAAACTGACGCATTCGATGATTAATTCCGTTATCTTTGATATGAGGCTCTTTTCGGAGTTGATGTTGCTTCAACTCCTTAAATGCAGATAGACCAAAAAAATATGAATAAGGGGTTAGGAATAGGAAATAGTACCACGACCTGTGTCACACACCTCCTATTATGTTTGGTTCAGGGCGGGTGGCAGTGTGAACTCTGATTTGATCCGGTTATTCAATCCCACTGTTGAGATGCTCAGTTGACTATTCTATTAATATTTGAATGTTGGGTTAGTGTTATGTGAGAAATATATTTATTTCGGTTGTATGCAATTTGTACTACCTCAGTGTAATATCCTCCCACTGTATATAAACTGTCCATGGATATAAATTTGACATCAAGGCTATTAAGCTTGAACATATTCATCTTGTTTAACTTGGTGAACTTGATTCTTACTCAGGCTCTATTTTGCTTCTTTCAGGCGATGCTGAAGTACCTTAATTGGTGCACCTATGTCTAGGAGATGAGAAGATTAATCTTTATGTAGTTGCTGCTACTGCTGTCGTCGTTGTCGTCATCGTCGTTGTCGTTGTTGTTGTATCAACTCATGTGAAAGGTCGTTGTCGTTGTTGATGTTGTTGTTGTTCACCTGTCCTGTTTATCAACTCATGTGAAAGGTGGAGGCACTGGCTATGTAGTACTTCAATTGATGCACCTATGCTTAGGTGTCCTATGCTACAGTTATGTTCAACTATCATGTTCGCCCAGCGCAACTTGCCTGGGACAAAACGTTTTGGTGTTGTTCACCTCTCATGTTTATCAACTTATTTGAAAGGTTTAGGCATTGCCATGCTATGATCATGTTTTGCCATATATGTGTTGTGTGTTTGTTTATCAGCCTATGTTACTAGGGTTCTGGTGCATGTTGCCTCTCAAGTGAAAAGTTGAACGTCGTGGTACGGGCGGGGGCCTTCTTAGAAAATACAAACTACACAAGTAACTGGAGGTGATTTAGAGAGAAATTAAAAAAAAAAAGGTTTACGGCAGAACGTGAGAGAGATACAAGCAAAGATAGGAGCTAGGGGAGAGATGGGACAGTTCTCTTCTGCCGGTTTGAATAGGAAAGGATAGTAGTAGCTCCCTGTTCTGTGAGATGGGCATGCTTTTTTTTGTGAATACACAAAGTTTGCGTATCATTCATTGATAGAAGCAGCTATAATGGTTAAAGATAGGGGTACATCACACAATACAAACGCAAGGAGGCGTGGACATGGCACCCGGAGCAGAAAGACAAGGAACGCTCGGTCCGAACAAAGAGAAGTACACAGCTAAACCCACTAAGCCCCAAACAAGAGAGGCAGACCGAACCAGCAAGACGTTCAACATCGCCAAAGCCAACACCAGGGACACCGCGAGCGAAAAGATAGCGCCTTCAAGAAGGAACAATGACGCCACGACGTTGCTGCCATCCGGTCCGGAGAACCATACCTAGGGTTTCCCCTGAGCTCGAAGAGGGGCGCAGATAAGGCCATGGCAGTGCCTTCAAGAAGGAAAACGACAACTGCGAGCGTAGTCTTCTCTTCGATCTTGTTCAGCATAGGCACTAGTTTTGCACTGTGTTCTTGCTTAATGGCTGTCAAGATCTTAGTTTTGCACTAGTTTTGCTTTGACGATTGGGTTGTCTTACATATTTGGGTGATGCGGGACTACGAGTCCGAGGTCTGGGCTATGGAATTCCGGATTCACTTTCCTCGTTGCACCTGCCTAGTTCATCATAACTACCCCAAGATGGTGGCGGTCAACAATCGTGAACTGCTGATCAGCTTCATGGGGCCAGGTGTCTGTTTCATTGTTACCTTGATGGCAAGTTCTTAGAAAGTGTGAAAAGTGAAGATGCCAGATACTTGGGGATCACTTCCATGTCCATCGGAATAGGATGTTCTGCATGGGTTGAATGTTTGGTTACATCACTTTTGCTACATGAAAGTAAATTTCTCCCGTTCCAACCTTCGAGATGCAAGCAGAAGATGGTGTGAGCAAGCCACGTCCATTTATTCTAGCCTTGAGCTGTGTGTCATCGCTCCGGAGCATGTCCGCCCCTCCCATAAGGAAAGCCAGGTCGGTGTTCCTCTTCTTCGCGGCGACGCTGGTGCGGAGCAAGTAGAGTTTGACGGCGCTGTTCGTCATCAACGCCGACCACCGCGCCTTGGTTTTCGCTTCACGCAGGGCGGCCCGGGTCTGGGCATCGGCGAGGCAATGCTCGATGGACTCTTGCACACGTGCGGCAGCCGTCTCGGCGTGTTTCCCCTTCTTGGCCCCTTTGTTGCCTTCCGGCCGCCCCTTGGCAGCGCCCGGCGTCGGCGCGCCCGACTTGTACGTCTTCTTTGCCTTGGCGAGGGTGCGTCGGGCGTCTGCCGACTTCTCGCACTTCTCGATCCGCCTGAAGACGTGGAGGTACTTGAAATCTTGGTCGCCGTTGCCCTGGCAAAACATAGCGAACATTCGCACCAACTGCGCCGAGGAACAACAGTCGGCGACCGCACACGTTGAAAGGGAAAAAGGAGGAGAGACCAGCGTGCCCCATACCTGATCCTTGATGCTGGCGCCGCTCTCCGGGCGAGCCACGATCTCCTCAACAATCCCATGCCATTTGTTGCACGCCTTGGAAGTAGGAGTCGACGAGCTTCCGCTCGTCGAACTCGGCCTTGATCCGCTCCCAATATGTGTTGACGCTCTGGTTCGTGCCGGTGATCTGGTCGAGGCAGACGACTTTCCACGCCTCGGCGAGGCATTCACCCTCCTTGGACGCCCACTTTATGCGCGGCTCGCCGGTCCTGGCCGCTCTCTACTTCTTCTTCTTCTTCTTCTTCCCTTTGCTCGCTTGAGTAGGCGCCGGCTCCTCCTCCCCTTCCTTCTCCTCCTCCTCCGTCTCCTCCTTACCGTAGTCGAGCTCGCCATCCATGTTGCCGTTGAGATCGATTGCATCTTCTTGGGTGGTGAACCTTGGGGAGGCGACGGCGGCGGCTGAGCCAGTCGTGATGATGTCGTCCATGTGAGCCTCCATCGCGTCCGTGTCGTTGAGGTGCGACGACGATGCTTGTGAGAAGAGCAGCGCGCCAAGTCGGAGATGCGACGTAGGCCGGCGGCGAGTAGTTGTATGGTGGGTACTGCACGCCGGCGAAGGCGGGCGAGGGCGTGCACTGGGTGGGGTGACCATGGGGGATGGTGACGTTGGGGTTGAAGCCGCCGTGCGCGTCGCCGTCGGCGTAGCCCGGCGATGGCGTGCAACCCCAGGGTTGGGGCGACCTTGGCGAGGGTGCGCCGGGCGTCCGCCGACTTCTCGCACTTCTCGATCCGCCTGAAGACGTGGAGGTACTTGAAATCTTGGTCGCTGTTGCCCTGGCAAAACATAGCGAACATCCGCACCAACTGCGCTGAGGAACAATAGTCGGCGACCGCACATGGTGGAAGGGAAAAAGGAGGAGAGACCAGCGTGCCCCATACCTGATCCTTGATGCTGGCGCCGCTCTCCGGGCAAGCCACGATCTCCTCGACGATCCCATGCCATTTGTTGCACGCCTTGGAAGTAGGAGTCGACGAGCTTGCGCTCGTCGAACTCGGCCTTGATCTGCTCCCAATATGTGTTGACGCTCTGGTTCGTGCCGGTGATCGGGTCGAGGCAGACGACTTTCCACGCCTCGGCGAGGCATTCACCCTCCTTGGACGCCCACTTGATGCGCGGCTCGCCGGTCCTGGCCGCCCTCTTCTTCTTCTTCTTCTTCCCTTTGCTCGCTTGAGTAGGCGCCGACTCCTCCTCCCCTTCCTTCTCCTCCTCCTCCGTCTCCTCCTTATCGTAGTCGAGCTCGCCATCCATGTCGCCGTTGAGATCGATTGTGTCTTCTTGGGTGGTGAACCCGGGGGAGGCGGCGGCGGCGGCCGAGCCAGTCGTGATGATGTCGTCCATGTCAGCCTCCATCGCGTCCGTGTCGTTGAGGTGCGACGACGATGCTTGTGAGAAGAGCAGCGCGCCAAGTCGGAGAGGCGGCGTAGGCCGTCGACGAGTAGTTGTATGATGGGTACTGCACGCCGGTGAAGGTGGGCGAGGGCGTGCGCTGGGTGGGGCGACCATGGGGATGGTGACGTTGGGGTTGAAGCCGCCGTGCGCGTCGCCGTCGGCGTAGCCCGGCGATGGCGTGCAACCCCAGGGTTGGGGCGACGGCGAGAAGCCGACCGGAGACCCGACCATTACTAAGAAAACCCCTATGGATAGACATTTAGTAGTAGCGTGGGTTATCTGGACGCTATTGTTATTTAGTAGTAGCGCGGCAGAAAAAACACGCTATTGGTATGACATAGTAGTAGCGCGGGCACAAAAAACCTGCGCTGCTACTAAATGATTTCCACCCTACCCCCTCATTAGACAATAGTAATAACGTGGGGTATAAAACCTGCGCTACTGCTATATAGATAATTGTAGCGCAGCCGCGCAGGTGGGACACACCGCGCTGCTACAATGCCACCAACCGTTCACTCCATGTACTCCCACGCCACCCACCCCGAGCCAGATCTAGATCGAGACCCCCTGCACCAGCGGCATCCCGTCCCCCCTTCCTCAACCTTCTCTCCTCTGCTGTCCACAGGAGGCCCCTGCACACACGGGAAACTGCTGCTCGGCGTCTCCAGCAGCCAAGGCCGGGCTCCCGGCCTCTGCGTGTCGTCGTCTCTTCCCTCCCCGTCATCGTCGCGGTCCGGCCCTCCGCGCCGCAGCGGTAAGCACGCAAGCACGCACGCCGCTGCTCCCCTGCCTCTCTCCCCGTCCATCTCCGTCGGTTCCCTTTGTCGGCGCCAGCGGGGAGTCGGCCTAGTGGACTGCGGTTCCCGCTTTGGTGTGTGAGTAACGTGGATTTTTGAAGCTCATGCTTTCAGACACCTCTTATCCTTACCCTCCAATCTTGCTTTGAGATCTGTGCTACACAACTAACTCACTACATGAAAATTTCTCTTTTTTGTTTCTTCAAAACTAAACAACATATCAACTTCGAACTTCGCAGGACAACAAAACATTCTTACTACAATGTGGGTAAAAACTTTCAGATTTTTTCATCGGAAATAAATATATAAAATGCGATTTTTTCGAATAAAATTATTATTTTTACTATATATGATTCACGAAAAAATCTGAAAGTATTTTTTCCCACATTCTAGTTAGAATGTTTTGTCGTCGTGCAAAGTTTCAAGTTCATATGTTGTTTTATTTGGAAGAAACAAAAAAGAGAAAATTTCTTGCACGAATCTTGATGTAGAAATGGATGGCTAGATAAGGGGGTGTTCCAAAGTCTATGCTTTCTCAAATGTTAACCTTTGGTGGGTGGGGTCACAACTGATTTGGCCTGACGGTGGCGAGCGCCGATCGATTGATTGCAAGCCCCTGATGATGTGCTCGCTCCGCTGTGTCATCTAAAGATTACTAGTTCTGTTCATGATCTGTTCGGTGTTATTTTATTACTGCATTGGTAGGGATCTAGCGCTCTGCCACCCAGTTTATTTTTTGCATAGTGCGTTGATCCCAGGCTCACTGATGCGTAGGAGCAATTCATGTGGTTCTACAGATCGTCACCGATAATGCGGGGTGAAGAGGAAAAGGCTCATGAAACCCAGTAAATTTCTTGCTGGTTTAGTGCGCTTGTGTTCATCTTGTTGATTATATTAGGAGAAAACGCCCTTCTATGCTTCTTGTACTGATTCTGATTCTTAGGTTTTTACTTGTTGCTTTTCTAGGCCTGTGTGTGTTCGTGTAGATTCACACAAAGAAATACCTGCCACGTGCAGGTTGGTTGTGGGGTTCGTTTGCTATTTTTCTTAGTGCTTCCATGTGCAAGAGAGGAGTAGCTCTCTGCCTTCAACGGAGTAGCCACATGGTTGACTACCAAACCTTATACTTATCTTGTTGCTTGTTGGCCTGCTCCTTATAGTTGTCATGCTTGTGGTCGATTCAGCCGGGGATCAACAACTCCGTCGTCGCCGGTGGCATGGATACCATGTCCAATGCCCCCAAATACGCTGCAACAGCAAGGTTCCTACTAACTTAAGAAGAATGGCTCTGTGACTGCCGGCAACTCTTCTAGTATAAAGTTTGTTGTTTACATATTCTGACTAGTCGTTTACTATCTCTGTAGATAGTTTCTTAGATGGAAACCTCGCAGAGTAGTTAGTGTGCAGCCAGAGTCCAGTATGATATCTCAATCTTGAGTAAAGCATTTGAATTTAAGCTAGTAGATATTGAGCTCTGTGATTGAAGTGTCTCTATTGAATACATCTAATCTGAAAATTTTCACATTTGCTTCTCTGATAAGTAAGGTCTGTTTTCATTTACAGGTAGAAGATAGCGACAGTATGATAAGGTTTGTGCAGAGATCTTCTCCTCCGTCGCCGTCCGCGACAAAGCTGCTGGGTGCATCCGTCCATCTCAAAAGGTTTAATTTTTGTACCAGCTAATTAACTTGTCTTTTCATCAGTTCCTCCTTGAGTAATTGGAAAGGGGATTACATTAAACTGCTAGCTGATTCTTGGTGAAAATTCCTGTATGTATGTATGTATGTAGAGAGTCTTGTAGCAATTATTCTTAGAGTAAACCAGAGCAGTATTCGATGATATATTGTGAGTCACTGAAAATGTATACTGTTTTTTTCTTCAGGATATGGATGACTATCTGAAGGTATGCAGGTTTCTTTCCAAACTTAACAACAAGATACTAGGTGAAAGAAAAGCTCCCTACAAGGAAAGGTTGAGCAGCCTAGAGAATTTATTACTGATCATGGTAAGGTTGACAAAGCCTGAAATCTCATTTTGATCCACGTTCAAAGATTATATGGTAGCATATAATACTTGAAGTTGGCATGGAATATCAAATTTCAAAATAGACTTCGCCTATTCCTTCTTTTGAAAAGCAGTGGGAATTGATTTTCTGAAGTCCTTGGTTGTCTATATCCCTATCCATGCAACAATAAATGTAGAACAGAATGTTAACTGACAAATATTTCAAGCATATATAGCTCAAATACACAAGTATTAATTTCTTGTATACACCAAAACAACAAGATAGCATGAACACGTATAGCTAGGGTATGCATTTAGTAGGTGTCTTTCGGTTTCGAAGATTCATAATAGACTAAAAGAGACTGATAAATGAAGAAAATACCCTATTGGATCTGCACAAGTACCCGAACTAACAAGTTTTCACTTTCCCGATGTGGGCGCATGGGTGATCGACGTGGACTACCGCGACCTGGTGGGCGTCGTGCTCTTCAACCACTCAGAGACAGACTTCGCCGTGAAGCCCGGCGACCGCGTCATAGAGATGATTGTCCAGGTGATTGCGGCGCCGGAGGTTGCCGAGGTGGAGGACCTTGACGCCACCGTCCGGAGTCGTCGAGGTGGAGGACCTCGACGCCACTGTCTGGGGGTTGCCCATGTGAAGGACCTCGACGCCTTAGTAGATACATCTAGAGAAGTGGTATTCTTAGGTTGGTGGTGGAACGCTAGGGAAGGTACCTACCTTTCGGTGATGTTTGTGCGCGTCTGAAGTATAAATGGGATCTCGTGATCTCTTTGAATTGAGATACTCAATGTTGTATCCATGAACGCTGCAAGTGCTAAGTAAGAATGTAAGTGTTAAGATGGTTCTGTGACCTTCATTTATTTTGCCCTGGATGTGTCCTGATTTGTATCCATGAATATTGCATCTAAATTTTATTCTTTTGATTTCTAATTACTTAGCAGTAGCGTGGGGGAAGAATGACATTCTACTAGTACTTAGGAATAGTAATAGCATGGGTTAGGAATAGTAGTGGCGTGGGTTGCACGCGCTACTACTAACTTTTTAGCTGTAGCGCGGGGTATAAAACAGGCTACTGCTAAAATTTAGCTGTAGCGCCATACCGCGCTACTACTATACAAAAAAACCTACGCTACTGGTACCGTTTTTCCTAGTAGTGGACGCTTTGCTGGCTCCAGGATGCGTACGGGCCTTGGCCGCGCGGCGGATACATCATGCCCACGCGAGACGCCTTGTTTTGGTTGATCCGCCTAGCCGCCGCTGCCGCCGCCATGTCGCGGGCCTTCTTGGCGTTCGCCCTGTTCCATCGGTCGGTGGTGACAGCTTCCCGGCGTTGAACTTCCGCCCTCCAGTTGGCGTTAGTCATGCCCGGGAGCTTGGACGACGGCGCTCTTTGCTTCCTCTGCTTCGGCTGGGCGGCAGCGGCGGTGGCATCCGTCGTAGCGCCG
>LR738715.1:881840656-881852878 GCA_902687465.1 Secale cereale | reverse complement strand
TATCGCATCTCGCTCGTACCCACCATGCAAACACTCGACGTTTGGTAACCTGCATGCCTAACTGGGCCTGGCCCGCTCGCAGCCTGAGTGAACGGAAACGCAGGTTTCTCGCGTAGCACGCGTGCAGGCTCGGGCATTGGCTTTTCTTCGCCCCCCTTCAATTTCTTCGCTGTATATGACCACGCGCCGCCGCCGACTCCCCAAATCAACGCCGCCCCCGCCCTTCTCCGACGCCGCCCGCGCCCGTCCGCCGCATGTCCGAGGCCGTCACCGGTTCCCCACATGAACGCCGCCCCCGCCCTTCTCTACATCCTCCAACGCCAACCGCGCCTGTCCGCCGCCGCAGCACCATCACTACGGGACTCCGGGCTATGCCTACGGCCCAGGGCCGTCGGCATAGATCTATGCCTACGGCTGCCGTCGGCATAGGGCCGTCGGCGTAGATCACGTCAGCGTAGTCTTGTCAGACCATCGGTGCAGTATAGCCGTCGGCATATGGACCTATGCCGACGGCCGGGCGTCAGCCGTCGGCATAGTTTAGCCGTCGGCATTGTATTTTCGCTTGACGGCAACAGACGGCGCCGTCAAAAGCGCTGACGAATCAAAGGATGCCACGTGGCAGAGGCATACCTCTGCCACGTGGCATCCCATGGTACCTCCTGGTGGCAGGGCTATGCCTACGGCAAAGATTGCATCTATGCCGACGGCTTTGCCGTAGGCATAGCCCTGCCACGTGTCGTCTTCTGGGTCTCCCGATGGCAAGCCTATGGCTACGGCAAAGCCGTCGGCATATGCCTGCCACGTGGCGCGCTCTGGGAAGCCCTGACACCATCTATGCCGACGGCTTTGCCGTAGGCATAGTTTGTTTTTCCTGTTTTCTCTTTTTCAATTCATTTGACAGCATTTCAAAGCAGAATAATATGGGATTATGCAGAAATATGACAGTTCATCATCTAAACATACTCAAGTTCATCATCATCATTTAAACATAGTCAAGTTCATCATCTAAAGATCATCACCGGCGAAAGTTCATGAACATAAAAATAGTGCAAGACATGGAACATCATAAAAGTAGGAACATGAAAGGTATGGCACGACAGCCACATGCACGGGTATCATCAAGCAAGACCACCACCGCCAAGACCACCTCCGCCAAAACCACCTCCACCAAAACCACCACCTCCGCCAAAACCACCACCGCCAAGACCACCTCCGTCAAAACCACCACCGCCAAGAACACCTCCGCCAAAACCACCACTCTGCCAGATCGGAGTGACTGGGGTCGAGGAAGCAGGAGTCGAGCCACCGGTCCCCTACATGTATGAGAGAAGATTCTAACGGTAAATATGATATGATAGTGTTGAATGAACCTTGAACTAGTTTGTCAGTAGTTAGGCAAATGTACTAACCGGACTATCACTGCCTAGTGCCACCCATTCATCGAACGTGGGCATGTGTGGGGGTTCTCCCGAAGGTGGTGGTGGTGGTCCCATTTGTGGTGGATCCGTGCGGTTACTCCAAGACGCCAACATAGCATGGATGTTAGTTAAACAAGCAAACTAGAAGATCAGAAGGAATGAAAGTGCAAAAATTTAGCTTGGTTTTAAGAGGGCAAAACTAACCGTCATCATCTGACGGTTGTAATCATCGTTTGCCTTCACTCGTTGCAAGTACTCTCGCACCTCGAGATTCCTATGCTCGACAAAGGCCTTATATGCCTACATAATTTAGGTTGTTTCTAAGTGAGCAATGCTGAAAATAAACTGAGAATGCTAGAGAGAAAAAGATAAAGGGGAAGTACTTACAGCATGCTGGCGGGCTAAGGGAGTCTCTGAACGCCCCGTACTCTCTAATTGGCTCGGGTTGCTAGCCCGAAGCCATGTGTACGAGATCGAAGGAGTGATCAAGCCATCGAAACACGGATACCGACCATGTGACTTCCCCTGGATGGCCACCACCGCCGTGTCGTCGATCTGAGACTGGGTGACCTCAGGAACAGGAACATCCGGATGCAATTTCTGATAGTTCTGAGTGTAAGACTCCAGGTGCTCCTCGGTCTTGCCGTAGTACTGGCTCTCGCCGTCCTTGCGATCACTTCGCTCACGGGCCATCTTCCACGACTCCATGTCTGAGAGCGGCCTCTTCCAACTTGTCCTCCTGTAACGTCAAATAGAAGTTAGCCATACATAAGAAGATGACGGTAAAGAAGAACAAAAATGCATCATGCATATAGATATACCTTCATGGCCTTGAAGCCCCATTGGTTCCTGTTTCCTTGGCCGCGTGTCCCGTCTTTTCCACGGTTAGCCCGGCTGATGGCTTCTCGCCCCTCGTTGGTTACCCCAAGTGGAAGGTTTGAGATGTAGCGTAGCGGTAGTTTTCCCTTGGCAAAGATACCAAGGATCGAATCCCGTGAGACTCCGAGGGTCGACAAGAAGGTGTCAATAGCGCCAGAGACTTTTGCTTGACAGGACCTGCACACAGATACAAATAACTTTGCTCCCAACGAGTACAGAGAGGTTGTCAATCCCTCCGGCCTTGTCGTTTACAAAGGATCAAACGCAAGAGATAATAGTGATAGGTATGACTGCAACTAGGAAATAAGAACAGAAAGTAAATAATGGGTGTGATCAGTGATGGTAATATGGACCGGGGTCCCATGATGTTCACTAGTGATGTCTCTCTCCCAAAAGACGATAAAACAGCTAAGCGAGGTAAGCGAATTACAGCTAGGCAATTGACAGGATTATGTGCGCAAACCAATGCTAACTATGCTGCAAAGAAAGGTAGAGGCTCAAAAGCATGGGCGGTACGCCAAGGCAAGTAGACCGAAATCCATCTGCATCTACTACTAATCATCCACCTTGAGATATCTATCCAGAACATCTCGCTGGTATTAAGTTGCGAGTCCCACCCATAGTGTAAACTCAAAGCAACAGACAACTGCATTAAAAGAACTTTGCGTAAAGTAAACAATCCTTGCACCCGCAAGTACAAGCACCGTTGTTTTCCCCCTTGTGGCAACAGCACATCCCCTAGACTCATGTTTCTGTCACTCAAGCTAGTCATCGAGGGGCATGAACCCACAATCAAGCATAACGTTCCCTCTTGGAGTTACTACCTACTACTTGGCCAAAGCAATAAACAGCAACGGAGAACATGCAAGAATTACTCAAGAACATAAATATAAAAGAGGTGAATCAAATATATTACTCACACACAATCTGAACATAATCTCATAATCCATCGGATCCCAGCAAACTCAGCATAGCAACATCATAAAGATTACATATGTGGCTCGATCATGTAGGGCAGCTCACGAGGTCTAATCGATGAAGAACAAAGAGGGGAGGAGAACATCACATAGCTACTGGTCATGGACCCATGGTCCAAGGGGGACTACTCACAACTCATCCGGGAGGCGTCCATGGTGGTGGAGAAGCTCCCGGTGGTGGTTCTCCCCTCCGGCAGGGTGCCGGGAAGAGTTCTCCTGGTGCTCCCGATCTTGGAAGCGCGGCGGCGGCAGAACAGAGATGAGATCGCGAAAAAGGGTTCCGTCCTCGAGGGTTTCGGGACGCGATGTAAATATATGCCAAAGGGGGTCACCAGAGGAGGTAAGGGGGGCCCAGGCGCCCCCCCGGCGCGGCCAGGAGGGGGCCGCGTGGGCAGGTCGCCTGGGCTGCCCCTGGCTCCCCTCTGGCCCCACTTATGGCGCGTGGAAGCTTCTGGAGCGCTGATTTTTTATATATTTTTCCCGGAATTTTTCTGGCAATTTAAGTAATGGGAAAACCTGAAATACAAAAACAGCAGAAAACAGAAACTGGCACTGGGGTGCACTGAGTTAATAGGTTAGTCCAAATATGATCAAAAGTGTATGGAAGTGCATAAATATCATAGCAATATCACACAAAGGAGGCATGGAGCAAGCAGAAATTATAGATACGTTTTGGACGTATCAACATCCCCAAACTTAATTCCTGCTCGTCCTCGAGTAGGTAAATGATAACAAGCATAATTTCTATGGTGACATGCTATCAACCATATAAGAACTTTTCACAGTCACATGACAAATGCTTACTGAGATAATGAATCTTTAGTAATTAAGTTGCCTCATGAGAATATCACAAAGAACTGAAAGTTCTACAATATGATACTGAAACACCCAATAGATTTGTAGTGAGCATGGTGTGCAAACATGACAAAGTGATACCTCGCTTGCCCCCTTTAGTGAAGCAAAACATACATGCAGGAGCACCTCCGAAGTTTAAGTGACGACTAGATACAATGATTTCAGAATAAGCGATATCATAGTCATGCAGAAGACAATGGTACTTTAGGACAATGCACATTACACTCAGAATGACAATCATGCTCTCAATAGTTGGTGCTTTGAAGAAAGAAGGTGGAGACTCTCGAACCGTGGATTTTGATGGCAAGGTTGAAAACCCGTGGTTGGAAGCAAAGACTAAACATGTACCAGAGCTCTTGGTTTTTAAAAACAGAGGTAAAAATGATTTTTGGGAGATGCATATTTCGTCAACTAATGCTAGTACATAACTCAATTACTTCTCGAGCTGGACAAGTTTCGAGGAACGGCTCCCGCACGGGGATGATCACATCCCCTTAATCTCCTTTGTTTATCACTGCCAAAAGTTTTCTGATTTCTCATGAACAAAGCGTGAATGAGGGTTTGTTTGTTGTATTTTTTATGAGCCGGGCGCACTCATGCCAGTTCCTTCTCGTATTAGGGGTTTGCAGATTAGACATGCAATCCCGGGGTAAAACTTGTCCAACTTAATAAGATCATGAATTAACTACTACTTCCTCATGAGCTAAAACAGAGGCACAAAAGAGAAATGCTTTCGAATAATTTTGAGATGGTACAAGAAAGTCTTCGTTAGGAATGGCAAGTAAATACCATATATAGGAAGGTATGGTGGACTCATATGGCATAACTGGTTTCAAGGATTTTGGATGCACAAGCAGTCAGTCCGCTTAGTACAGGTGAAGGCTAGCAAAAGACTGGGAGCGACCAACTAAGAGAGCAATGACGGTCATAATCATGCAGAGCGACAAAGCAACATTGAATCGGGCATGGAAGTTATATCGCTACTCAGAAATTAAAGATCATCAAGGCTTGATAGACTTTCTTTACAGTCTTAAATATGCGCGAGCATATGCCAAGTCAATCAAAATAAATTCTTGGAGGAAGATATCACTAAACCATACCACATCATAGGCAAACAAATCATGCTGGTACTTCAATAACACATTAAGAACCCCCAGCTATTTGAGACTAACCATAAGAAAACATGAACTACTAAGCACCATTATGCACATAGCATTTTTATCATAGACATATCAACCAGTGCCACAGAAGCCAACTCTCTTAACAAGATAAGCATGATAACTCAAGAGAGTTCTAGAAGCAACCAACTAAACAAAAGCTCTTTAAAAAGAAAAGCATGAAAACTAAGAGCTAAACATGACAGTAGCTATTGAAAGACAAAGAACATACATAGCAAGGATAAACATGAAAATCCTATGTTGTGTTCTAGGTTGAAGTGGAGCGTGTTTCTCTCCCACACAAAGAAAGCTGGGTTCTAACTCGTTATGAACAGCAAGCAAAGCTAAAGAAAACTAAAAAGGAAACTAAAAGCAAGACGCTCCAAGCATAGCACATAACGCATGAAGTGATTAAAATATAGTGGAACGAAAGACGAACTGATAATTGTTGATGGAGAAGGGGATGCACGGGGGCATCCCCAAGCTTAGACGCTTGAGTCTTCTTGAATATTTCTTGGGGGTGCACGGGGGCATCCCCAAGCTTGAGCGTTTGACCCTCCTGAATCTTTTTATCATCTTCCCTCGCACACTTGAAAACTCCCTTCCTACATAACTCATCATAATCTGATTAGCGAGGTTAGTACCCATAATAAAATAATTTTTCCTTGCTGGAAATAAGGATAATCTTGAAGATCTACTGTTTCTTAAGGTTGCTAAAAGGTTTTTGCAAAGAAAAAGCAAGCTCAAGGTTTGCAAAACGAAGAAAAGGCAAAACATGACAGAATCTGTGAAAAACAGACCAGCAGGTAGTAAATAATTTTTTCGGGGCACTTCTGCAACTCAAATCAAAAAACTCAGAACAGACGCCCGAAACCCAATTGTATAGAGCACGCTGTCGAAAAAATTCAGACCAAAAAGATGATCTGGTGATTTTATACGAATTTTTCTGTCCAAGGACAGAATCTGTTTCCTGGACAGCACGTCACAACTTTTGAACTTTCTTGCAATCAGAGGCTAAACTTGGCACAAAGCTGAAAAGTAAAGATACAATGATGATGCTACTGTAGTAACAAACATCAAGACACAACAAAAGCAAAATAAAACTTTATTCATTGTGGGCTGCCTCCCAAAAGCGCTTTCTTTTATGCCTTTAAGCTAGGCATAATGCAAAGAGGAATCAATAATCATCATAATAATCGGAGTTATAAATTGCTTCCAATGGTTCCTCAACAAGTTCACTCTTGTTCCTTCTAGGAAAGGGGTACATACCTTTTGCCTTCCCGCATAGGCGGATTTGTCCCTTACCTATATCGATGAAGCCTTTTACGGCTCGGAGGAAGTCCCTTCCAAGCACTATATTTCCTTGGTTTGGCTTCATGATGAAGAAATCAACAATTGCAATCCCTTTAAGGAATGTAACTGGCACGTCTTTTATTCTTCCCTGGATCTCAGAAATATCTCCATTAGCATGTTCATGATAAGATGATAATCTATCCATGTTAAATTTTAAAGAATCATGAACAA
Source organism: Secale cereale (assembly GCA_902687465.1). Lineage (NCBI taxonomy): Eukaryota > Viridiplantae > Streptophyta > Magnoliopsida > Poales > Poaceae > Secale > Secale cereale. The sequence goes on along the minus strand of LR738715.1, from coordinate 881,846,068 downwards.
TTTTTGGCATAGTAGAAACCATAGATCCAATATCACAATAAGCAAGGAAGTCTTGATTAGAGATGCTAATCCTAACAAAAGGCTCCCAATCATTGTCTATTTACAAAATATCTCTCTTATTGGGTTTGGGTTTCTCTACCTTCATCAAGTCTAGAGCATCCATTCTCTTCTCAATAGTAGCAAGTCTATCTATGACAGTATCAAAACTATGATCATAAACAAAGTAACTAGATAGACCATGTATAATTTCAAGAGCTCTAGCTTCATCACACTCTAGGAAATCTCCTTCAGCTATAATATCAAGAGAGTGTTTACACCATTTAAAAAGACCATGGTAAAAATTTCTAAGCACAATTTTTATAGGTATCCAAGGCATAATTCTCCTATGTGCATCAGAAATTCTGTCCCATGCCTTCTTCATATTTTCTCCATCCCTTTGATGGAAATCTAGAACTTCTGATTCCCTCAAAGCACCGAATCCCAACATGCTTGACTAAACAGAAAGGACTACTAACAGAAAAGCAAATAATAATTTTTTTTATAATTTTTTTTTGTGATTTTTGATAGAAGACACTAAAGCAAAACTAAAAGGTAAACTAACAAGACTAAAAAGTAAAGATAAAAGATAGCGTGCAACTCCCCTATCTTGAAGAGTGGAGTCCCCGACAACGGCGCCAGAAAACTTTGCTTGATGGCTTCTCGCCCCTCGTTGGTTACCCCAAGTGGAAGGTTTGAGATGTAAGGTAGCGGTAGTTTTCCCTTGGCAAAGATACCAAGGATCGAATCCCCTGAGACTCCGAGGGTCGACAAGAAGGTGTCAATAGCGCCAGAGACTTTTGCTTGACAGGACCTGCACACAGATACAAATAACTTTGCTCCCAACGAGTACAGAGAGGTTGTCAATCCCTCCGGCCTTGTCGTTTACAAAGGATCAAACGCAAGAGATAATAGTGATAGGTATGACTGCAACTAGGAAATAAGAACAGAAAGTAAATAACGGGTGTGATCAGTGATGGTAATATGGACCGGGGTCCCATGATGTTCACTAGTGATGTCTCTCTCCCAAAAGACGATAAAACAGCTAAGCGAGGTAAACGAATTACAGCTGGGCAATTGAGAGGATTATGTGCGCAAACCAATGCTAACTATGCTGCAAAGAAAGGTAGAGGCTCAAAAGCATGGGCGGTACGCCAAGGCAAGTAGACCGAAATCCATCTGCATCTACTACTAATCATCCACCTTGAGATATCTATCCAGAACATCTCGCTGGTATTAAGTTGCGAGTCCCACCCATAGTGTAAACTCAAAGCAACAGACAACTACATTAAAAGAACTTTGCGTAAAGTAAACAATCCTTGCACCCGCAAGTACAAGCACCGTTGTTTTCCCCCTTGTGGCAACAGCACATCCCCTAGACTCATGTTTCTGTCACTCAAGCTAGTCATCGAGGGGCATGAACCCACAATCAAGCATAACGTTCCCTCTTGGAGTTACTACCTACTACTTGGCCAAAGCAATAAACAGCAACGGAGAGCATGCAAGAATTACTCAAGAACATAAATATAAAAGAGGTGAATCAAATATATTACTCACACACAATCTGAACATAATCTCATAATCTATCGGATCCCAGCAAACTCAGCATAGCAACAGCATAAAGATTACATATGTGCCTCGATCATGTAGGGCAGCTCACGAGGTCTAATCGATGAAGAACAAAGAGGGGAGGAGAACATCACATAGCTACTGGTCATGGACCCATGGTCCAAGGGGGACTACTCACAACTCATCCGGGAGGCGTCCATGGTGGTGGAGAAGCTCCCGGTGGTGGTTCTCCCCTCCGGCAGGGTGCCGGGAAGAGTTCTCCTGGTGCTCCCGATCTTGGAAGCACGGCGGCGGCGGAACAGAGATGAGATCGCGAAAAAGGGTTCCGTCCTCGAGGGTTTCGGGACGCGATGTAAATATATGCCAAAGGGGGTCACCAGAGGAGGTAAGGGGGGCCCAGGCGCCCCCCCGGCGCGGCCAGGAGGGGGGCCGCGTGGGCAGGCCGCCTGGGCTGCCCCTGGCTCCCCTCTGGCCCCACTTCTGGCGCGTGGAAGCTTCTGGAGCGCTGATTTTTTATATATTTTTCCCGGAATTTTTCTGGCAATTTAAGTAATGGGAAAACCTGAAATACAAAAACAGCAGAAAACAGAAACTGGCACTGGGGTGCACTGAGTTAATAGGTTAGTCCAAATATGATCAAAAGTGTATGGAAGTGCATAAATATCATAGCAATATCACACAAAAGAGGCATGGAGCAAGCAGAAATTATAGATACGTTTTAGACGTATCACCGGCCCGTGCTGCTCTTGGCGGCAAACTCTGCATCGTCGCCGAGCCACCTATCCACCAAACTCGCCCATCCGTCATGCCTTGCATAGCATCAACGAGGAACAACCTATGCAAATTTTGGAAGCATGACATGTGAGCACGAAACATATAGTTGACTGCTTGAAACAATGAAAAGTCAGTAATAGTTACCTTCATGAACTGCTCCCTCTTCAAGGTAAGTCGTTGCCTCTACGCTTGAGTTTTGATCATCTTTTGTTGCAGGTAGATGTGGTAGTACTGTGAGACGGCAACCCAACGCACCTCGTACTACAACTGACGAGCTTTCTTCTTCGCAGTCGCAAGCAAGACCACATCAGCTTTGGCCTTGTGCTCATCAAGAACTCTATAGAGTTGCTGCAATCATGCATAAACCAGAAGCAAACAAGGCATGAGTTGAGTGATTCAATGATAAACTATAGGCAACATACTTGCCACCCTTCTTCAGCCAAATGGAAATCAAGGCCTGCATGCACACTGGGCAAGGCATCTTTCCACTTGTACACCATCCACAGAACAGGGCATAGCCGGGAAAGTCATGCATGCAATACTGTAGCCAAACTTTCATCGAGAAATTTTTCTGCAGATGCCGGTCGTATGTCAACCTCGGGAAGTACCAAGAATGGTGCAAATCATCCACCAACGGCTGCATAAACACACTCAAATTCTTCCTCGGATATTCAGGCTCCGGAATTATAAGCGACATGAACATGGTCTTGCGTTGCATTATGGTGCCGGGAGGGAGATTGAGCGGAATAACAAATACGGGCCAGCAGCTGTATGAATTAGATGACATACCATATGGATTGAACCCATCACCTGTTATAGCAATTCTGACATTCCCAGCCTCGGGTGCTTCCTCCGGGTACTCTATATCGAATGACTTCCATGCTTCACCTTCTGATGGATGTACAATTTTTTTTGGATTGTACCTTTTCTCTTCCTTGTGCCACTTCATCATTTTGGCAGACTCCTCGGTGATGAAAAGGCGCTGCAGTCTTTTTATAAAATCAAGATACCGAAGAACCTTCACAGGGATTTTTAGCTGCCGCTTCTGACCATGCTTATCGACCACCTCAATATACCGAGAGGAACCGCACTTCCTACAGTAGTTGTCATCCCCATACTCATGCCTGAACAAAAGGCAATTCTTTGGACAAACATGTATTTTCTCATAGTCCATGGAGAGCGCCTTCATGATTTTATTCGTAGCGTACATGGTTTTCGGCAGTTCATGGCCCTCAGGCAGGCTGTTAGTCCATACTCCCAGAAATGCTTCGAAGCAACCTCGGCTACAGCCGTACTCAGCCTTGACTGCCATCAGTTGCGAGATGGCATCCAACATAGACAACTTGGCACCCTCATAGAGAGGTTTCTTTGACGAGGCCAAGATTTCCAGGAAGGCCTTTGCGGTTTCCTCCGGCTCCTCTGGTTCATTTGCTGAATGTGATGGAGGTGTCGGCTGTGCAACAAAGACATCATCTAGCATGTCTCTAACCCCATCGTCCTCATAACCAGCGACGCGTTGTCGTATCACCTCCACTCTACCACGGTCCCGCTGGGCAAAGTTTATCGGCATATTAAAGTTGGGCATAAATCCATTCGTGCGAAGGTGCTTAGTCATCTCACTCTTATTTCTGCGGATACGTCTCTCACATTTGGCACACGGGCATTCTGGCACCATCCTCATTGGACTACGGAATATCTCTTTCAAAAACACATCAGTTTTCTCGACCCACTCTGTTGTTACTTCATTCCGACGGAAAAACCCACTATACATCCACTGATTATCTGCCATCTCTGCTTTATTGAAAGCCACACAACAAAATTAAGGATTCATTTAAATTACTCACATCAATATTTTATTTTTTAGGGTGTTGACGAGAAACGACATTTAATACACCTACATCTCTAATAGGTAAAGATGGGTCCTAATCCCACCCGAGAATGTGTAAATTGAGTACGTTGTCCATGCTCTACCCCATTCCGAGACAAAATTTCGGCAGCACCTCCCCGCTGTTCTCCAAATACACGTCTAGGCAAAATACCGAGAGAATGTGCATCCGGAGAACAACAGGGAGGCGCCGCCGAAATCCTGTCTCAGAACGGGGTAGAGCATGAACAACGTACCCAATCTACACATCCTCGGGTTGTCCGTGGAAAGCGCTGGACAATCCGAAAGAGCTGCGGTGATAAATATGCAATTGAATGCATATTTATCGATGCAACCTTTTCGGACGGGAGACCTAGGTTACGCGACTTGATGTGAAAATTTAATCTAGTGACATGGAAAAAAAGTGGACGAGGTCATGGAATTGTTGCTCACCCTCGGATGTAGATGATGTAGTCGATCAACGAAGGGACAATCAAAGACCAAGAGCTCCAACGTCAACGATCACTCCACCGGAGGCAACACCAGAAATCCTCTAAATTCCACCGAATGAAAAAAATTAGGTCATCACATCACATATAAAGCATCATCACACATCACATCATATGACAAACTTTTTTTTAGCAAGATCAACATGATGAAGTAACCACTCATCATATCCAAATTTTAACTTTCGTCTATCTATCTTCACAAAAAGTGTACTCTTCCGTCTCATCTCGTATTCATAATACATATATCTATAATATTGAGTATGTATCTAAAACATAGTAAAACTACACAAATATCCATTCATCTAACATCTATATATCTCACATTGTGCAATTTTTTTTTCACATTTATACTCTCTTCCATTTCATTCATCTATCTAACATCCATCTATCAAATCATCTACTATATATATGCATTCATCTACAACATTACTACACAAAAAATGTAAAAAAATGTTCTTACCTACGGATGTAGGGGCGACCACCGGAGCAGGGGGGGCGGCCGGTCGATGCAGGGGTCGACCACCGGAGCGGCAGGGGGCGGTCGCTAGAGGGGCCGGCCGGTCGGACTAGCAGGGGGCCGGCTAGGCTAGGCCGTGGGCCGGCCGGGGCGGCGTCCACGCAGGGCGGGCTGGGGTCGAGGAGGGAGCGGCGGGGGCGGCT
>LR738715.1:881818055-881834389 GCA_902687465.1 Secale cereale | reverse complement strand
GGCGCCAGGGGGGCGCCTGGACTCCCTGGTGGTCGTCTCCGGCTCCACTTCGACTCGAAATTTTACTAATTTTACAAAAACTCGTAATACGGAACTTTTATGATGGTTTGCGGTGTTTTCTTACCGTACATACCTTTTCTTTATTCTGCTTCTGCTGGCGTCTGAAACAGGGCTGCAACATGTTCTTCGTGGGTTGTTGTGTATATTATATTCACATCAACATCGACAGGGTCTCCTGCTATGTAATGTTTAAGTCTTTGCCCATTCACAACTTGAGGTTTGGTGCCTTCAAAATTATTAATCTTAATTGCACCAGACCGATAAACTTCTTCAATATGAAATGGTCCTTCCCACCTGGAAAGTAGTTTACCTAGAGAAAACCTGAAACGGGATCTAAACAACAAAACTTTATCACCAACATTAAATTCACATTTCAGGATCTTCCTATCATGCCACCTTTTTACCTTTTCCTTGAACATTTTAGCGCTCTCGTAAGCTTCACTCCTCCATTCATCTAGAGAAGTCAAGTTCATGAGACGCTTCTCACCAGCTAGTTTTGGGTCAGCGTTAAGCTCTCTAACAGCCCAGAAAGCTTTGTGCTCTAGCTCTAATGGGAAATGGCAAGCCTTGCCATACACCATCTTATAGGGGGACATGCCCATGGGGTTTTTGTAAGCAGTTCTATATGCCCACAAAGCATCTCCTAATTTATTTGACCAATCCTTCCTATTTCTGTTTACTGTTTTCTGCAAGATCAACTTAATCTCTCTATTGGTGAGCTCAACTTGCCCACTAGTTTGAGGATGATAAGGTGAAGCAATTCTATGATTAACATCGTATTTAGCCAAAGCTTTTCTAAAAGCTCCGTGCGTGAAGTGTGATCCTCCATCGGTCATGAGATACCTTGGTACACCAAACCTAGGAAAAATTACATCTTTAAGCATTTTCAAAGATGTTTTGTGATCAGCACTTTCAGTGGGGATTGCTTCAACCCACTATTGGTCACATAATCAACAGCTACTAAAATGTGAGTGTACTTGTGTGAAGAAGGAAAAGGACCCATAAAATCAAAACCCCAACAATCGAAAGGTTCAATCACTAGTGAGTAATTCATAGGCATCTCATTCCTTCTACTAATGTTACCAACTCTCTGACATTTATCACAAGCTAAAACATAATTTCTAGCATCTTTAAAGAGAGTAGGCCAATAAAAACCTGATTGAAGAACCTTATGTGCAGTCCTCTCACCGGCATGATGTCCTCCATAGGGACTATCATGGCACCGTCTGAGAATGTCCTTCTGCTCATGTTCCGGAATGCATTTTCTCACGATCCCGTCGGGACCTTCTTTGAAAAGATGTGGGTCATCCCAAAAGTAGTGCCTCAAATCATGAAAGAACTTCTTCCTTTGCTGAAATGTTAGACCTGGAGGCAAATACTTTGCAACAATAAAATTAGCATAATCTGCATACCAAGGGTAGGAAAGAGGTTGTATTTTTACAACGGCAAGTTGCTCGTCCGGAAAACTATCGTTAACTGGGATGGGGTCATGCGGTATATCTTCCATTCTTGAAAGATTGTCCGCTACCGGATTGTCTTCCCCTTTCCTATCAACAATCTGCAAATCAAATTCTTGGAGAAGGAGTACCCATCTGATAAGCCTTGGCTTGGCATCCTTCTTTGTCATAAGATATTTAATGGCAGCATGATCAGTATGAATAATAACTTTGGAATCAACAATATACTGCCTAAACTTATCACAAGCAAAAACTACAGCTAAGAATTCCTTCTCAGTAGTAGCATAATTTCTTTGAGCACTATCAAGGGTTTTACTAGCATAATGTATAACATTCAATTTCTTATCAACTCTTTGTCCTAGAACAGCTCCAACAGCAAAATCACTTGCATCACACATAATCTCAAAAGGTAAATTCCAGTCAAGTGGTTGTACTATAGGAGCAGTTATTAAAGCTTTCTTAAGGACTTCAAAAGCTTCCTTACAATTTTCATCAAACGCAAAAGGAACATCCTTCTGGAGAAGATTAGTGAGGGGTCTCGAGGTTTTAGAAAAGTCTTTAATAAATCTTCTATAAAAACCTGCATGACCGAGAAAACTGCGAATACCTTTGATGTCCTTTGGATAGGGCATCCTCTCAATAGCTTCGATCTTGGCTTTGTCCACTTCAATTCCCCTTTCGGAAATCTTGTGACCAAGAACAATTCCTTCATTAACCATAAATTGGCATTTCTCCCAGTTGAGTACCAAATTTGTCTCCTCGCATCTCTGCAAAACTTTATTAAGGTTGTGAAGACAATGGTCAAATGAAGTTCCATAGACGGAGAAATCGTCCATGAAGACTTCCATAATATCCCCGCAGAAATCATGAAAGATAGCAGACATACACCTTTGAAAAGTAGCAGGGGCATTACATAAACCAAAAGGCATACGTCTGTAAGCATAAGTACCAAAAGGACAAGTAAAAGTGGTCTTCTCTTGATCGACAGTGTTAACATGAATTTGAGAGAAGCCAGAATAACCATCGAGATAACAAAAGTGGGTATTTTTGGATAACCTTTCAAGCATTTGGTCGATGAACGGCAATGGGTAGTGATCCTTCCTGGTGGCCTTGTTCAACTTCCTGTAATCAATACACATTCTATATCCAATAATAATTCTCTGAGGTATTAGTTCATTTTTATCATTAGGAACCACAGTTGTACCTCCTTTCTTAGGAACACAATGTACCGGACTTACCCACTTACTGTCAGCTATAGGGTAGATAATACCTGCGGCTAGAAGCTTGAGAATCTCAGTTCTAACGACATCCATCATCTTCGGGTTCAACCGTCGTTGATGATCAACAACTGGTTTAGCATCAGGCTCAAGGTTGATAGTATGTTGACAGATAGATGGACTAATCCCCTTAAGGTCATCAAGGGTGTAGCCAATTGCGCCTCGGTGTTTACGAAGTACTTCCAATAATCGCTCTTCTTCATATCCTGAAAGGTTAGAATTGATAATAACAGGATATACTTTCTTTTCATCTAAATAAGCATACTTGAGCGTATCGGGAAGAGGTTTAAGATCGAACACCGGGTCTTCTTTCGGTTTTGACAAAATTCCCAAAGGTTCAACCGGAAGGTTGTGCTTCAGGATAGCAGGCTGCCTCAAGAATATTTCATCTAGTTCATTTCTTTCCTGCATATGCAAATCATTCTCGTGGTCTTCCATGTATTGCTGCAAAGGATCATCAGGGGGAATAGCAATAGAGGCAATACTTTCAATAATTTTATCATCACTAGGTGAATTAGTACCACGAGGCTGCTTAGAGAACTTAGAAAAATTAAATTCATATGGCTCACCATCGAATTCAACAGAAACTTTACCTTTCTTGCAATCTATTATAGCTCCACAAGTTCTAAGAAAAGATCTACCAAAAATGATGGGACAAAAATTGTCCCTGGCTGAACCAAGTACCAGAAAGTCGGTAGGGTATTTTACCTTTCCACATAGGACTTCAATGTCCCTCACAATTCCGATGGGAGAGATAGTTGATATATTTGCAAGATGAATAGTAACATCAACTTCTTCAAGTTCGCAAGGGGAAATCTCACCGATGATTTCTTCATAAAGTGAATAAGGAATAGCACTTGCACTCGATCCCAAATCGCATAGCCCATAATAATTGTGATCTCCTATTTTAACAGATACCACCGGAGTACCTGAAATTGGGCCTTTGTTTTTGGCTGTGACAAGGTTAGTGGAAACAGCACAAAAAGTTATATTGGAATCCAAAACATCATCAGTAGCAAGGTATTTAATCAATGCAACTTGAGGATCGACCCTGATCTGGTCCTCAGGTTCATCAACTCTTCTCTCACTTTTATTTATTATGCTTGTTACAAGAGAGTGTTCCTTTATCCTCATGGGAAAATGAGGCTTTTCATATATGACTGCAGGCAAAATAGGCTCAGCAACATAAATATCAATAGATGGTTCTTTAAAAGGTGCATGGTGCTGGTCTCTATTCTTTTTAAAAGAATCAACATGAGAGGCAAAATTCTTACATAAATCAATCACTAGATGGGAATCAAGACCAATCTTAGAGTAAAAAGTATTGAAGTAATCAGTTTCCACATAGCTCTCAATATAATCATGTTCATAATTTATAGCGGGTTCAATACCTTTATCAATTTCCCAATCTTCAGTATTCCTCTGGATTCTTTCAAGGAGATCCCACCTTTCTTCAACACTCTTCTTCTGAAATACCCCACTAGAGGAGGCATCCAGCATCTCCTTATCCTGACGAGAAAGCCTGGCATAAAAATTTGTAATTATAATTTCCTTGGGAAGCTTATGAATAGGGCATTTGAGCATTAGGGACTTCAATCTCCCCCAAGCTTGAGCAATGCTTTCTCCGTCACGAGACCTAAAGTTATAGATATAATTCCTGTCTCGATGAATTTCATGAAGAGGATAAAATTTAGTATAAAAGAGAGACATAAGCTCCTGCCAGTCCAGCAAGTGTGGGTTATCGAGAAGCCCATACCAATCTGAAGCTTTATCTATAAGTGATACAACAAACAATTTCCTCATGACAAACTCCCTCGATACACCTGCAAGCTTAAATAATGAACATAGTCGTGACAATTATAGCAAGTGTTCACCGGGATGTCTGTCTCCTGCATAACGATTAGCCAAAACATAATTGATAATGCCAGCTGGTATTTTATAAGGCACAATTTCAGTAGGGGGAGGATCAACCACCACAGGTGTGGGGCGTCTTCCCGCAAGCAACGCTCCAATAATAGGGTTGTCCATAAGGACAAAGAGCAGTAATAGTAAAAATAAAAACAGAATTATAAAAAGAAAACTTCCTTACCAGTTTCACTTTACCAATAGCGCTACGCTCCCCGGCAACGACGCCAGAAAACGTTACTTGATGACCCTCAACCGTAAGGGATCTGTTGCAGCGTTTTCGATAAGTAAGAGTGTCGAACCCAACGAGGAGCAGAAGGTATTGATAAGCGATTCTGAGCAAGAAATTACTGCAAGCACTGAAAGATAACTTTTAGGGGTTTTCTCGATATAAGCAACATGAATGTAAAGGCAAGTAATGTAAAAGGTACTGAAAGTAACAAGTGGCCCAATCCTTTCTTAGCAAAGGAGAGGCCTAGCAACTGAACTTATAAAGACTAAAGCGTTCTTGAGGACACACGGGAGAGGTAGTCATGTGCTTTCGCCATATTCCGTATCGATACTATGATATGTGTTGATAAGTGTTGAGTGGGTGGATCTATGCTAGTGCACTCTCTAGACTAAGATGAATGCACTCTTATGATTAAACACCTTGCAAGCATCCGCAAATACAAGATAGAATTTAAGGCAAAAGCCTAACCATAGCAATACGATCGAGGATCCATTATTCCCTTATGCAAAAGCGTGCGAACTGGGGTTCAGGTTTCTGTCACTCCGGCAACCCACCATAAGCATTATTTATACACAATGTATTCTCCTAGGTCCTTAATAAGGCGAAGTGTTGGGTGTTCGACTCACACAACACCACTAGTAGAATGACAAAACAACTGAAATATCAAACAACACATATTACTTCAACAGCATATGACTACTAACAACAAGACTTCCCCCATGTCCTCAAGAACTAAGGTAACTACTCACAAGACATAAAAGAGATCATGATCAGTGGGGATAAATATGTGATAAACAATCTGGACATAATAATATTTCTCCAACAAAACTCAATAGCATTCACCACAAAGTAGTAATCAACACCGATAGAGTAGAGAGGATAGGTAGTACGAGTTACAACACGAGTTGCGATGGAAAGATGAGATTTGGATGAAGATGGAGATGGTGCTGGTGTTGGGGATGATGTTGATGATGATCTCGATGATGCCCGTGACGATGGTGATGACGATGGCGACGATCTCCCCTTCCGGGAGGTGATCTCCCCGGCGGAATCTGCCCGCCGGAGATGCCCTTTTCTTCTCTGTAGGTTTCCGCCTCGAAGCGGCGGCGGAACTCCGTAAAAAGTCCCGTGCCTAGGGTTTTCGGAGGACGGAGAACATATATGCAAAAGGGGGCGACCAGAGGTGGGCCAGGGGCTCCAGGCGCCCCCCCGGCGCGGCCAGGGGGGCGCCCCCAGGCCGCCTGGGCACCCTGTGGCCCCCCTCTGACTCCCCTTTTGCGTGTCTTCGTTATTCGTCTGAAAAATACCACCCGTCAATTTTCAGGTAATTTGGAGGTGTTCTTCTTCTGCAACTCAGCATCCACTTTTTTGCTGAATCCTGCGTCTGCTGTTCCGGTATCGGAAAGTTGCAAACTGTGTAAAATAGACCAAAACATCATAAGAACATCATCATAACGTGAAATATATCAATGAATAAGGATAAATTATAATACAAAATAGTGATGCATTTTGGACGTATCAACACCCCCAAGCTTAGACCTCGCTTGTCCCCAAGCGAATATGAACTCGGTAAACCTGTCCACAAGTTTAGAGAGTGAAGTGTCGATAAATAGAATACGGACAAGAAGCATCATAGTCTCTTCACCAACTCAAATATCCTCAGCAGCAATCTTCAACTCATAAGGCTCTTATGAAAGAGTGTTAACACTTATATTCGAAAGTAGGACCAATGGAAACTCATTATATCATGGCAAACATGTCCTTTGGTCAAAGAACAACAAATAATTTTAACTTTTGCTCTTATATTTTGATGGGATTAATTGAAGCTCTTTGGAATAACATGTTAATAAGCAAGAAGTGAAAGTGTTAACACAGAGGAAGATATTTGCCTTAGCTGGGCATGACAAACAACTTACTTATCAAATGATAATGTCAACAGGGATATGATATGACAAATCTTAATGCAGCTTTATATGAATGAATCCTTATCAACATCAAACGTCTGCTCTCTTTGAGAATAGAGGGAAGCAGAAATAACTGACTCAACTTAAAATTAAAAGATAGGCCCTGCTCTAGGGTAGTAGGGAAAACTCATGTGCTATCCTCAAATCAAACAGAATGAAAACAAGTTTTTGAGAGGTGCATGATTTGTCAACGAATGCTAATAGATAACTCAATTACTTCTTGAACCGGACAAGTTTCGAGGAACGGCTCCCGTATGAGGACGATAACATCCTCTTATTCTCCTTTGTTTATCACTGCCAAAGTTTTCTGATTTCTCATGAACAAAGCGTGAAGGAGGGTTTGTTTGTTATATTATTTTTAAGCCGGGCGCACTCAATGCCAGTTCCTTTTCGTATTATGGGTTTGCACATTATACATGCAATCCCGGGGTGAAGCTTGTCCAACTCAAAAAGGTCATGAATTAGCTACTACTTCCTCATGAGCTAAAGCAGGGGCACAAAATAAAAGATTTTGAACATTTAAGGATAACACATAAATTATATACTATAGGAGGTGGTAGTGGAGTACCACGAGTAGGTAGGTATGGTGGACTCATATGGGAGGTATTGGCTTAAGGGTATGGATGCACAAGCAGAATTCCGCTTAGTACAGAGTTAGGCTAGCAAAGGTTTTGAGAGAGCAGACAATTGATGATGACTAAGATGCAAAGCAATATAAAGCATGAACATTGAAATAAGCATAACACATCAAGTTGTCTTCCTTGTCATCATAACACTTCAAGCATAATAACATAAAGGTTTTGGCTATGTTGATACTTTAATAAAATCATGCTTGTTGTTATGACCAAAGCTATGTTTGCCAAGATTAAATAAAGTTTCATAGCCATACCTGACATAAGGTCAATACTCCCCGTAAGAATCATCATATAAGGTCGATTGCGTGAAGAGAATACCGTGTGCAGCAAAGGAACCGATAAACTTCTCATTAATATTCCATCATAGACGACTCCACACTCTAGGATACACTTCTTCACCAAAGGGGCGATAGACCTCAATGCACACACCTATCTTATATAATAACCTCCCTAGACATGATACGACTCTACTTGACTTCTAAAAGACAAAAGGTAAAAGATAAAGATACCGGGCACTCCCCCAAGCTTGGAACAAGCCAAGGGAATGCCATTACCACGGAGATTTCACTCATCATCCTTGTTGGCGTTGATCAAGTAGTTCTTGGCGAAACTTTTCCATGGAAGGGGTTCTCCAGTCTCATATGAGAAGCTCATCTCCTGGATCCTGCATTCAGCACCCAAACCCATGCCTAGAAACCTTAGTTCATACTCACAGTTCTGGTTATGTAGATCATTAATTTGCCCTTGTAGCTCTATAATTCTGTCTTCAGATGCGGCAATTCTTTCCCACATCTCCTTTAGGAAGTAGTTCTTCAGCTCGTTGGTGATGTCAAAGTTAGCTTCGACACCACGCTCGGTCATCTTCTTGTACTTGAAGACTTCTTGCTCCACTTCTTCCAGCCTGGCCTGGACGCTCCCCTCCTTGATAGGTCCCTTCAGATCTTCTTGATGAAGGACACCTTCCTTCATCTGAACAACCTGAGGGTGCTTCTTCACCTCGGCGAGGTAAGGGTTGATGCCGTTGACGACGAACGTGTCCTTGGGGGAACTTGGAGAAGCCATGGCACCTAAATTTAGGTGAAAGATTTCCTGGCAGAAACAGATCGAAGAGAAAACACGCGAAATCGCAAGATACGTTGCCGGAACAACCCGGGCAAATATATAGGAAAAATTTATGCACAAAAAGGAAGGTAACGGACCAAAGCGGGGTCGGAGACGGGCTCCAGGGTGTCCAGGCGGCCTGCCGGCGCGGCCCAGGGGGGGGGCGCCTGGGGGGCGCCTGGACTCCCTGGTGGTCGTCTCCGGCTCCACTTCGACTCGAAATTTTACTAATTTTACAAAAACTCGTAATACGGAACTTTTATGATGGTTTGCGGTGTTTTCTTACCGTACATACCTTTTCTTTATTCTGCTTCTGCTGGCGTCTGAAACAGCGCTGCAACATGTTCTTCGTGGGTTGTTGTGTATATTATATTCACATCAACATCGACAGGGTCTCCTGCTATGTAATGTTTAAGTCTTTGCCCATTCACAACTTGAGGTTTGGTGCCTTCAAAATTATTAATCTTAATTGCACCAAACTGATAAACTTCTTCAATATGAAATGGTCCTTCCCACCTGGAAAGTAGTTTACCTGGAGAAAACCTGAAACGGGATCTAAACAACAAAACTTTATCACCAACATTAAATTCACGTTTCAGGATCTTCCTATCATGCCACCTTTTTACCTTTTCCTTGAACATTTTAGCGCTCTCGTAAGCTTCACTCCTCCATTCATCTAGAGAAGTCAAGTTCATGAGACGCTTCTCACCAGCTAGTTTTGGGTCAGCGTTAAGCTCTCTAACAGCCCAGAAAGCTTTGTGCTCTAGCTCTAATGGCAAATGGCAAGCCTTGCCATACACCATCTTATAGGGGGACATGCCCATGGGGTTTTTGTAAGCAGTTCTATATGCCCACAAAGCATCTCCTAATTTATTTGACCAATCCTTCCTATTTCTGTTTACTGTTTTCTGCAAGATCAAGTTAATCTCTCTATTGGTGAGCTCAACTTGCCCACTAGTTTGAGGATGATAAGGTGAAGCAATTCTATGATTAACATCGTATTTAGCCAAAGCTTTTCTAAAAGCTCCGTGCGTGAAGTGTGATCCTCCATCGGTCATGAGATACCTTGGTAAACCAAACCTAGGAAAAATTACATCTTTAAGCATTTTCAAAGATGTTTTGTGATCAGCACTTTCAGTGGGGATTGCTTCAACCCACTTAGTCACATAATCAACAGCTACTAAAATGCGACGATCTCCCCTTCCAGGAGGTGATCTCCCCGGCGGAATCTGCCCGCCGGAGATGCCCTTTTCTTCTCTGTAGGTTTCTGCCTCGAAGCGGGGGCGGAACTCCGTAAAAAGTCCCGTGCCTAGGGTTTTCGGAGGACGGAGAACATATATGCAAAAGGGGGCGACCAGAGGTGGGCCAGGGGCTCCAGGCGCCCCCCCGGCGCGGCCAGGGGGGGCGCGCCCCCAGGCCGCCTGGGCACCCTGTGGCCCCCCTCTGACTCCCCTTTTGCGTGTCTTCGTTATTCGTCTGAAAAATACCTCCCGTCAATTTTCAGGTAATTTGGAGGTGTTCTTCTTCAGCAACTCAGCATCCACTTTTTCCTGCTGAATCCTGCGTCTGCTGTTACGGTATCGGAAAGTTGCAAACTGTGTAAAATAGACCAAAACATCATAAGAACATCATCATAACGTGAAATATATCAATGAATAAGGATAAATTATAATACAAAATAGTGATGCATTTTGGACGTATCACCTACTACTTGGCCAAAGCAATAAACAACAATGGAGAACATGCAAGAATTACTTATGAACATAAATATAAAAGAGGTAGATCAAATATATTACTCAAGAACAATCTGAACATAATCTCATAATCTATCGGATCCCAGCAAACTCATCATAGCAACAGCATAAGGATTACATATGTGCCTCGATCATGTAGGGCAGCTCACGAGGACTAATTAGTGAAGCACAAGAACGGGAGGAGAACATCACATAGCTACTGGTCATGGACTCATGGTCCAAGGGAGACTACTCACAACTCATCTGGGAGGCGTCCATGGTGGTGGAGAAGCTCCCGGTGGTGATCCTCCCCTCCGGCAGGGTGCCGGGAAGAGTTCTCCTGGTGCTCCCGACCTTGGAAGCGGCGGCGGCGGCGGAACAGAGATGAGATCGCGAAAAAGAGTTTCCATCCCGAGGGTTTTGAAGGACGCTCTAAATATATGCCAAAGGGGGGCACCAGACGGGGCTCGGGGGGCCCAGGCGCCCCCCGGCGCGGCCCAGGGGGGGGGGGGCACGCCGCCAGGGCGCCTGGAGCCCTGGTGGCCCCCCGGCTGTCCTTCGGGCGCAAGGTAGGTTCTGGAACGCTGATTTTTTATATAATTTTTATGGATTTTTCCTGGCAGTTCTCGTAATGTGAAAACCTGAAATACAAAAACAGCCGAAAACAGAAACTGGCACTGGGGTGCACTGGATTAGTAGGTTAGTCCAAATATGATCAAAAGTGTATGGAAGTGTATAAATATCATAGCAATATCACCCAAAAGTGGCATGGAGCAAGCAGAAATTATAGATACGTTTTGGACGTATCAACATCCCCAAGCTTAATTCCTGCTCGTACTCGAGTAGGTAAATGATAACAAGAATAATTTCTGTGGTGACATGCTATTAACCATATAGGACTTTTTCATAGTCATATGACAAAAGCTTACTGAGACAATGAATCTACAGTAATTAAGTTGCCTCATGAGAAAATCACAAATGACTGAAAGTTTTACAACATGAAACTGAAACATCAAAAAGATTTGCAATGAACATGGTGTGCAAATATGATAAAGTGATATCTAGCTTGCCCCCTTTAGTGATGCAAAACATAAATGCAGGGGCACCTTCAAGGTTTAAGTGATGACTAGATACAATGATTTCAAAATAAACGATATCACAATCATGCAAAAGACAATGCTCCTTTGGGACAATGCACATTACACTCAGAATGACAATCATGCTCTCAGTAGTTGGTGCTTGAAGAAAGAAGGTGGAAACTCAACATAAAAGTAAAAGAATGGTTAAGTGCTAGAGCTTTTTATTTTGAAAACATAGAAGCAATTTTGTCAACGGTAGTAGTACTTCATATGTGTCATGCATAAAACATCCTATAAGTTGCAAGCCTCATGCATCGAATACCAATAGTGTTCGCACCTTGTCCTAATTAGCTCGGATTTCCATGGGTTATCATTGCATTACATATGTTTCAACCAAGTGTCACAAAGGGGTACCTCTATGCCACCTGTACAAAGGTCCAAGGAGATAGATCGCATTTGATTTCTCGTTTTTGATAGATCTCAACTTGAGGACATCCATACCGGGACAACATAGAAAATAGATGATGGACTCCTCTTCAATGCATAAGCATATTCTAATAAGAGATTGAGGATTAATGTCCAAGCTAAAACTTCCACCACGATACATGGCTTTGGTTGGCGGCCCAATGTTCTTCTCTAACAATATGCATACTCATTCAACCCATGGCAAATCACCCTTACTTCAGACAAGACGAACATGCATAGCAACTCACATGGTATTCAACAAAAGTGTGACAGTTGATGGCGTCCCCAAAAACATGGTTACCGCTCAGCAAGCAACTTATAAGAAATAAGATACATAAGCAACATATTCTTTACCACAATAGTTTTTAAGCTACTTTCCCATGAGCTATATATTGCAAAGTTAGTTTGCTTAGTACAGGTGGAGGTTAGCAAAAGACTGGGAGCGACCAACTAAGAGAGCAATGACGGTCATAATCATGCAGAGCGACAAAGCAACATTGAATCAGGCATGGTAGTTATATCGCTACTCAGAAATAAAATATCATCAAGGCTTGACAGACTTTCTTTACAGTCTTAAATATGCGTGAGCATACGCCAAGTCAATCAAAATAAATTCTCGAAGGAAGATATTACTAAACCATACCACATCATAGGTAAACAAATCAAGTTGGTACTCCAATAACACATTGGGAATCCCCCAGCTATTTGAGACTAACCACAAGAAAACATGAATTACTAAGCACCATTATGCAAGTAGCATCTTTATCACAGACATATTAACCAATGCAACGGAAGCAAACTCTCTTGATGAGGTGAGCATTGTAATTAAAGAGAGTTCAAGCAACCAACTAAACAAAAGCTCTTTGAAAAGATAAGCATGAATACTAAGAGCAGAGCATGATAGTAGCTATTAAAAGACAAAGAACACACACAGCAAAGATAGACATGAAAATTCTATGGTATGTTCTAGGTAGAAGTGGAGCGTGTTTCTCTCCCACATAAAGAAAGCTAAGTTCCGACTCGTTATGAAAAACTAAAAAGAAAACTAAAAGCAAGACGCTCCAAGCATAGCACATAACACATGAAGTGATAAAAATATAGCGGAACGAAAGACGAACTGATAATGTTGATGGAGAAGGGGATGCACGGGGGCATCCCCAAGCTTAGACGCTTGAGTCTCCTTGAATATTTCTTGGGGGTGCACGGGGGCATCCCCAAGCTTGAGCGCTTGACACTCCTGAATCTTTTTATCATCTTCCCTCGCACACTTGAAAACTCCCTTCATACATAACTCATCATAATCTGATTAGCGAGGTTAGTACCCTTAATAAAATAATTGTTCCTTGCTGGAAATAAAGATATTCTTGAAGTTCTACTGTTTCTCAAGATTGCCAAAAGGTTTTTGCAAAGAAAAAGCAAGCTCTTGGTTTGCAAAATGAAGGAAAGGCAAAACAGGACAGAATCTGTGAAAAACAGAACATCAGGTAGTAATTGATTTGTTCGGGGTACTTCTGCAACATAAATCAAAAAACTCAGAACATACGCACGAAAGACAATTATATAGAGAACGCTGTCGAAAAAATTCAGACCAAAAAGATGATCTGGTGATTTTATACGAATTTTTCTATCCAAGGACAGAATCTGTTTCCTGGACAGCACCTCACAACTTTTGAACTTTCTAGCAATCAGAGGCTATACTTGGCACAAATATGAAAAGCAAAGATACAATGATGATGCTACTGTAGTAAACAACATCAAGACACAACAAAAGCAAAATATAAAAATTTATTCATGTGGGCTGCCTCCCAAAAGCGCTTTCTTTTATGCCTTTAAGCTAGGCATAAGACTTTAATGATGCTCTCGTAGGAATAAGAGTTGAAGAACAAAAGAGAGCATCAAGAAGCAAATACCAAACACATTTAAGCCTAACATGCTTCCTATGCATAGGAATATTGCAATAGAATAATTCATTGAAGCACAAAGCAATAAGCATAGGAAGACAAAACAAGTGCAGCTTCAAAACCTTCAACATAAAGAAAGGGAACTTGATATTATTGAAATATCTATAAGCATATGTTCCCTTCTCATAATAATTTTCAGTGGGATCACGAATAAACTCAACAATATAAGCATCACATAAAGCATTGTTACCATGATCCACATGCAAAAAGGTACTCTTACTCTCCACATAAGTATCATGAAGAGGATAAAACTTAGTATAAAAGAGAGACATAAGCTCTTGCCAATCAAGCAAGTGCGAGTTATCGAGAAGCTTATACCAATCTGAAGCCTTATCTATAAGTGATACGGCGAACAATTTCCTCATGACAAACTCCCTTGATACACCTGCATGCTTAAATAATGAACATAGTTGTGAAAGATATAGCAAGTGTTCACCGGGATGTCTGTCTCCTGCATAACGATTAGCCAAAACATAATCGACAATACCAGCTGGTATTTTATAGGGCACAATTTCAGTAGGGGGAGGAGCAACCACCACAGGTGTGGGGCGTCTTCCCGCAAGCAACGATCCAATAGCAAGGTTGTCCATAAGCATAACTAGTGAAATACATGAAGAAAACTGAAAGGTAAACTAACAAGACTAAAAAGCAAAGGCAAAAGATAGCGTGCAACTCCCCTATCCTGAAGAGTGGAGTCCCCGGCAACGGCGCCAGAAAAACTCCTTGATGGGCCTCTAACCCCTCGTTGGTTACCCCAAGTGGAAGGTATGAGATGCAGTGTTGTGGAAGTTTTTCCCTTAGCAAAGATGCCAAGGATCGAATCCCCAGAGACTCCTAGGTTCAACAAGTAGGTGTCAACTGCTAACGGCGCCAGATATTAGCAATCAACATGGACCTGCACACAGATACAAATAACTTTGCTCCCAACGAGTACAAAGAGGTTGTCAATCCCTCCGGCCTTGTAGTTCACAAAGGATTAAACGCAGATGATAGTAGTGATAGATAATGTTTGCAATAGTAAATAATAACGAAAAGTAAATAGCGGATGTGATCAATGATGGTAATATGGACCGGAGTCTCATGATGTTCACTAGTGATGTCTCTCTCCCAAAAGACGATAAAACGGCTATGTGAGGTAAACGAATTACAGCTGGGCAATTGACAGGACCACGAACGCAAACCAATGCTGACTACATTGCAAGAAAGGTTGAGGTTCAAAGCATGGGCGGTACGCCAAAGTAAGTAGACCGAAATCCATCAATGTCTACTACTAATCATCCACCTTGAGATATCTATCCAGAACATCTCGCTGGTATTAAGTTGCGAGCCCCACCCATAGTGTAAACTCAAAGCAACAGACAACTGCATTAAAAGAACTTTGCGTAAAGTAAACAATCCTTGCACCCGCTGGCACAAGCACCGTTGTTTTCCCCCTTGTGGCAACAGCACATCCCCTAGACTCATGTTTCTGTCACTCAAGCTAGTCATCGAGGGGCATGAACCCACAATCAAGCATAACGTTCCCTCTAGGAGTCACTACCTACTACTTGGCCAAAGCAATAAATAACAACGGAGAACATGCAAGAATTACTTATGAACATAAATATAAAAGAGGTAGATCAAATATATTACTCAAGAACAATCTGAACATAATCTCATAATCTATCGGATCCCAGCAAACTCATCATAGCAACAGCATAAGGATTACATATGTGCCTCGATCATGTAGGGCAGCTCACGAGGACTAATTAGTGAAGCACAAGAACGGGAGGAGAACATCACATAGCTACTGATCATGGACTCATGGTCCAAGGGAGACTACTCACAACTCATCCGGGAGGCGTCCATGGTGGTGGAGAAGCTCCCGGTGGTGATCCTCCCCTCCGGCAGGGTGCCGGGAAGAGTTCTCCTGGTGCTCCAGATCTTGGAAGCGGCGGTGGCGGCGGAACAGAGATGAGATCGCAAAAAAGAGTTTCCGTCCCGAGGGTTTCGAAGGACGCTCTAAATATATGCCAAAGGGGGGCACCAGACGGGGCTCGGGGGGCCCAGGCGCCCCCCCGGCGCGGCCCAGGGGGGGCGCCGCCAGGGCGCCTGGAGCCCTGGTGCCCCCCCCGGCTGTCCTTCGGGCGCAAGGTAGGTTCTGGAACGCTGATTTTTTATATAGTTTTTCTGGATTTTTCCTGGCAGTTCTCGTAATGTGAAAACCTGAAATACAAAAACAGCCGAAAATAGAAACTGGCACTGGGGTGCACTGGATTAGTAGGTTAGTCCAAATATGATCAAAAGTGTATGGAAGTGTATAAATATCATAGCAATATCACCCAAAAGTGGCATGGAGCAAGCAGAAATTATAGATACGTTTTGGACGTATCAGTGCCGCCTCTTCGGACATGCCACAACACCACCTTGCATATATGAGGGGCCGGTGCGACGCTCCGACGGCATTGCTACCCCCCCCCCCCCCC
>LR738715.1:881796311-881817649 GCA_902687465.1 Secale cereale | reverse complement strand
CAGGTGCCGGCAGCGGCGCCGTCGGTGAGGGGGGCCACGTCCCGGAGACGCGTGCCGCCTCTTCGGACATGCCACACAACACCACCCCGCATGTATGAGGGGCCGGTGCGACGCTCCGGTGGCATTGCTACCCCCCAGGGCCCCGTCCCGCCTAACCCTGGAGCGGTTGACCACGAGATCTAGCCCTTTGACTTCCCACGGACGGGCTTTGAACAGTGGACCTCTCCACCCGGTTATGTCATGTCAGCACAGAGGGACACCTGGGAGCAACATCCGGGCCAAACCCACAGCTACATCCCCTCCGTGTAGACCCGACACGTCCGTTTCCCCTCTCCAGATGCTGGCGGCGGCGCCGTCCGTGAGGGGGGTCACGTCCCGGAGACGCGTGCCGCCTCTTCGGACATGCCACAACACCACCCGGTTGTGGTAGGTCATCCCATAGAAACAGTTGGGAGCAACGTCCCCTCCGTATAGACCCAATGTGCGGCTGTTTCCGCCCTCCAGGTGCCGGCGGCGACGCCGTTCGTGAAGGGGGCACACCGCGGATGTGAGAGGGTCACACTCCGGAGACGGGTGCCGGGCTTTTGCAACCGCCACAAAACTTCTGTCGGCATAGCTGTTTTTGATTTTAATAAAATATAAGGACCTATATTCAAAAGAACATGACGGCACATTATTAACGTGCTCGAAAAAAATACACGTTAATATTCTTATAATCCCTAATATTAGAATATTCGTAATCTATGAAAAAAATTACAAACTACATATATATTCATATAATCTCTACCTCTCTATTCTAATATTAGGGAGGATTGTTTCTCTAATTTTTTCGTTTAGGATGGGATCCAAGTAATTTTTCGTCCGTCGGCACGATTTCTCGTTCGGGAGTTACCTCGTTCTCCTGATTTGTTTCTGTCAAAAAGAATCGTAGGACGCACAGAGCCATCATGGGCCGGCCCATTAGCGTACCAACTACTCGCGCCAGTGAAAATGTCCAAGGAAAAAAAATACTACGCCGCGAGGAATTACTCACGCTAACTCCTAGGAATGCAAACCACCGGACTAAACACGACTTGCTGTTTAGTTGGCAGCACAACGTCTAAAATTAAGCTAATAGTAGCGCCATTTACCCAGAAGAAAATATATATTTTTAGAAAAAGTGAATATATTTTTGAACGCGATTATTTTGCAAATATTTGAATAAAAAAATAAAACTCGAACATTTTTTAGAAAAAAGAACAATATTTCATTTTTATCTTTTTGAAACCTGATTATTATTTAACACGAACAATATCCGAAAACTAGGAGGTATTGTACTGATTTTTTTGTATTGCGAACATTTTTTTAAAACACAAATATTTTCTGAACTTTCAATTCAAAAAGGCAAACATTTTACAAAACACGTTTTTTTTTCTTTTGGAAAACTGGGAGGTACTGTGGCTAACATTTTTCCAAATCTATACCTATTAAAATCTAGATGATTTTTTGAAATATGCATACAGATGCATTGTTTTAGTCCAATTTATTAAACTAGGCATATGAAAGGAATCTTTGTCTCCATCGTGTTTTCATGTACGGCCAACCTTGCTCGGCCCAGTCACCCGTCAAAATGGATGAGAAGTCCAACTAAGGTTTCATGATCTATCTGAAACAAACTACTCAATTTACATGATAATAACACAGACATATGTTATGTGTAGTGTTTTTCCCTATTATATTAGCCGGATGATAGAAAAAAAAAATCTTTGTTCAACTTTCTAGATCTCGCCAGACACGAAGGAGGCTCAACGATTCAGCTATTGGATCTCACCAACATTGGTGAGTGACAACTGGTACCGCGATCACCGACAACAGGGACGACAAAGAGGACAAGCGGAAATATGGGCTTGGTGTTATACTAAAATACAGGATGTGGACCTGAGGATGAGGTATTAGTTATGTTTATTATATTAAGTATATAAGGGTGAGGTCTTTAGTCATACTCAATAGTAAGGGCGTGTGAAGGTTTGTACTCTCCCGTTGTAACGCACGGGCATATTTGCTAGTAATACATAAAAAGCATATGCTACATGTCAGTTAATATAATAGTACATAAAAAGAATAAAAACATATAAAAAAAGTATGTCGACGGCAATCGGCAGGGTTTAGGTGGGCGGCGTGCCGCGGTTCGGTGACGTGGCGTCTATGCCGGCAGCCGCCGTCGGCATATCTATGCCGCGGATCGGTGACGTGGCTTGCGGAGATATGCCGATGGCCGCCCGTCCCGACCGTCGGCATAGATTTGACGACGTTAGCCGCTGCTCACGGGCGGGGTCGCCGGGCCCACTAGTATGCCGACGGCTGCTGTCGGCGTGTACGCAGCTAGGCCGATGGCTGATATATACCGACGGCTGCTGTCGGCATAGCTCTGTGTAGCCCGACGGCCAGTATAAGCCGACGGCCATGGCGTGGCTGTCGGCATAGCTCCAAGTAGGCCGACGGCCGCCGTCGGCATTGTTTTGGCCGTCGGCGTAGGACCATTTTCCGGTAGTGCATTCTCCGACGCACGGACACGCTCCTCACCAGGCCGCACGTCCTGCCCGCGGCGGCGCTGCCCTCCTCCTTAGACTCAAGATCCTCTGCTACTGGTCACGCCCACCTCCAAGCTCTCTAGGATCCTCACTGCCGCCGCACCCTGGTAAGGTGAGCTCCGCCTCCACATCCTCCGGCAAAGACCTCAAGCCAACCTCCAAGCTCCCCCGGTCCTTGGCTCCATCTTCCCCGTGCTGATCCACACTGGTGCGTGCTGCCCATTTGGAAGAATCTGCAGCTCATACAACCATATCATGCAAGTTCACCAAACAGTTATCTGGGTTCATCCTTGCATCAGCTCATACAGGCCAAGCTCACCCAGGATCCCCTATACGGTGCAGGAAAAGATGCCCAGGCAACCAAACACGCCCTGAGGCGCTGAGCCAGGAGCGGCAAACGGGGCGGCAGTGGAGCACGGGCTTGGCCGGGAGGCGGGCCAAGATATCCTGTAGCATCTCGTCCGGCAAGGCGGCGAGCGGGTCCGACCTTGCCCTGCTTCTTTTTCTTCTCGACGGCGCCGTCCGCCCTGCTTCATCCTGGTGGCGGGGCGCCGCCCAGAACGGGAAAGCATCGGTGAGGTAAGTAATTTTGGTGAAGGCGGGAGATTGGAGGCGGGTGTTGGGGAACGTAGCAGAATTCAAAAAAATTCTACGCTTTCACCAAGATCAATTTAAGGAGTCATCTAGCAATGAGCATATTGGAGTTCATCTACATACCCTTTTGTAGATCACGTGCGGAAGCGTTCGAAGAAGCGTGGATGAAGTAGTCGTACTCTTCGCGTTCTTCGTCACCGATGATCTAGCGCCGAACGGACGGCACCTCCGCGTTCAACACACGTCCGGTACAGCAACGTCACCTCCTTCTTGATCCAGCAAGGGGGGAGGAGAGGTCGTCGGAGATCCAGCAGCACGACGGCGTGGTGGTGGATGCAGCGGAAATCCTGCAGGGCTTCGCCGGTGCCCTGCGGAGGAGGAGAAAGGTGTGACGGGAGGGGGAGAGGCGCCAGAGACTTGGGGTGCGGCTGCCCTCTCCCCCCCCCCACTATATATAGGGGCCAGGGGGGCGCCGGCCCTGGCAGATCCCATCTGCAAGGGGGGGGGCGGCGGCCTAAGGGGGGAACTTGCCCCCCCAAGGCATAGGGGATGCCCCCTCCCCTAGGGTTTCAACCCTAGGCGCATGGAGGGGGGCCCAAGTGGTGCGCCAGCCCACCAGGGGCTGGCCCCTTCCCCCTTGCGGCCTAGGGGCCCCACCGGGATGGGTGGCCCCACCCGGTGGACCCCCGGGACCCCTCCGGTGGTCCCGGGACACTCCCGGTGACCCCTGGAGTTCACCCGATGGCCGAAACTGGACTTCCTATATATCATTTTTTACCTCTGGACCATTCCGGAACTCCTCGTTACGTCCGGGATCTCATCCGGGACTCCGAACAACTTTCGGGTTTCCACGTGCATGTATCTCTACGACCCTAGCGTCACCGAACCTTAAGTGTGTAGACCCTACGGGTTCGGGAGACACGTAGACATGACCGAGACCACTCTCCGGTTAATAACCAACAGCGGGATCTGGATACCCATGTTGGTTCCCACGTGTTCCTCGATGATCTTCATCGGATGAACCACTGTGTCAAGGATTCATCCAATCCCGTATGTTATTCCCTTTGTCCATCGGTACGGTACTTGCCCGAGATTCGATCGTCGGTATTCCCGAAACCTTGTTCAATCTCGTCATGGCAAGTCTCTTTACTCGATCCGTAATCCATCATCCCGTGACCAACTCCTTAGTCACCTTGAGCTCATTATGATGATGTCTTACCGAGTGGGCCCAGAGGTACCTCTCCGTCATACGGAGTGACAACATCCCAGTCTCGGTTCGTACCAACTCAACAGCCACTTTCGGAGATACCCATTGCGTACCTTTATAGCCACCCAGTTACGTTGTGACATTTGGCACACCCAAAGTATTCCTACGGCATCCGGGAGTTGTACAACCTCATGGTCTAAGGAATAAATACTTGACACCGAAAAGCTTATGCATTACGAACTATACGATCTCGTGCTATGCTCAGGATTGGGTCTTGTCCATCACATCATTCTCCTAATGATGTGATCCCCTTATCACAGACATCCTATGTCCATGGTCAGGAAACCATGACCATCTGTTGATCAACGAGCTAGTAACTAGAGGCTTACCAGGGACTCATTGTGGTCTATATATTCACACATGTATCGCTGTTTCCGTACAATACAATTCAAGCATGAATAACAGAAAATTATCATGAACAAGGAAATATAATAATAATACTTTTATTATTGCCTCTAGGGCATATTTCCAACAGTCTCCCACTTGCACTAGAGTCAATAATCTAGTTACATTGTGATGAATCGAACACCCATAGAGTTCTGGTGTTGATCATGTTTTGCCCGTGGAAGAGGTTTAGTCAACGGGTCTGCAACATTCAGATCCGTATGCACTTTACAAATATCTATGTCTCCATCTTGAACATAATTCCGGATGGAGTTGAAACGGCGCTTGATGTGCTTGGTCTTCTTGTGAAATCTGGGCTCCTTGGTAATTGCAATAGCACCAGTGTTGTCACAGAAGAGAGTTATCGGGCTTGACGCGCTTGGAATGACTCCTAGGTCGGTGATGAACTCCTTCATCCAGACTCCTTCTTGCGCTGCTTCACAAGCAGCTATGTACTCCGCTTCACATGTAGAATGCGCCATGACGCTCTGCTTGCAACTGCACCAGCTGACTGCTCCACCATTCAAAATATACACGTATCCGGTTTGTGACTTAGAGTCATCCAGATCTGTGTCGAAGCTAGCATCGACGTAACCCTTTACGACGAGCTCTTCGTCACCTCCCTAAACGAGAAACATATCCTTAGTCCTCTTCAGGTACTTTAGGATGTTCTTGACCGCTGTCCAGTGTTCCATACCGGGATCACTTTGGTACCTCCCTACCAAACTTATGGCAAGGTTCACATCAGGTCTGGTACAAAGCATGGCATACATGATAGAACCTATGGCCGAGGCATAGGGTATGACACTCATCTTTTCTCTATCTTCTGCCGTGGTCGGCGACTGAGCCTTGCTCAATCTCATACCTTGCAAAACAGGCAAGAACCCTTTCTTAGACTGATCCATATTGAACTTCTTCAATATCTTGTCAAGGTATGTACTTTGTGAAAGACCGATGAGGCATCTTGATCTATCTCTATAGATTTTGATGCCTAATATGTAAGCTGCTTCTCCAAGGTCCTTCATTGAAAAACTCTTATTCAAGTAGGCCTTTACACTTTCCAAGAATTCTATATCATTTTTCATCAGCAATATGTCATCCACATATAATATGAGAAATGCTACAGAGCTCACACTCACTTTCTTGTAAATACAGGCTTCTCCATAAGTCTGTATAAAGCCAAACGCTTTGATCACATCATTAAAGCGAATATTCCAACTCCGAGATGCTTGCACCAGCCCGTAAATCGAGCGCTGGAGCTTGCATACCTTGTTAGCATTCTCTGGATCGACAAAACCTTCCGGCTGCATCATATACAACTCTTCCTTGAGGAAGCCATTAAGGAATGCCGTTTTGACGTCCATTTGCCATATCTCATAATCATAGAATGCGGCAATAGCTAGCATGATTCTGACTGACATCAGCATAGCTACGAGAGAGAAAGTCTCGTCGTAGTCAATCCCTTGAACTTGTCGATAACCCTTAGCGAAAAGCCGAGCCTTATAGATGGTCACATTACCATCCGCGTCTGTCTTCTTCATAAATATCCATTTATTTTCTATGGCGTGCCTATCATCAGGCAAGTCCAACAAAGTCCATACTTTGTTTTCATACATGGATTCTATCTTGGATTTCATGGCTCCAAGCCATTTATTGGAATCCGGGCCCGCCATCGCTTCTTCATAGTTCGAAGGTTCACCGTTGTCTAACAACATGATTTCCATGACAGGGTTGCCGTACCACTCTGGTGCGGAACGTGCCCTTGTGGACCTTCGAAGTTCAATAGTAACTTGGTCTGTTTCTTCATGATCATCATCATCAATCTCCTCCCTTGTCGGTGCAGGCACCTCAGGAACAATTTCCTGCGCTGCGCTACTTTCCGGTTCAGGAGGGGTGACTGTCACCTCATCAAGTTCTACTTTCCTCCCACTCACTTCTTTCGAGAGAAACTCTTTCTCCAGAAAGGATCCATTCTTGGCAACAAAGACTTTTCCTTCGGATCTGTGGTAGAAGGTGTACCCAATCGTTTCCTTTGGGTATCCTATGAAGACGCATTTTTCCGATTTGGGTTCGAGCTTTTCAGGTTGAAGTTTCTTGACATAAGCATCGCAACCCCAAACTTTCAGAAACAACAGCTTCGGTTTCTTGCCAAACCAAAGTTCATACGGTGTCGTCTCAACGGATTTCGACGGAGCCCTATTTAAAGTGAATGCGGCAGTCTCTAAAGCATAACCCCAAAAAGATAGCGGTAAATCGGTGAGGGACATCATAGATCGCACCATGTCCAACAGAGTACGATTTCGACGTTCGGACACAGCATTACGCTGAGGTGTTCCCAGCGGTGTCAATTGTGAAACAATTCCACATTTCCTAAGGTGCGTGCCAAATTCATGACTCAAATATTCACCCCCACGATCCGATCGTAAGAAATTTATTTTCTTGTCTCGTTGATTCTCAACCTCATTCTGAAATTCCTTGAACTTTTCAAAAGTCTCAGACTTGTGCTTCATCAAGTAGATATACCCATATCTACTCAAGTCATCCGTGAGGGTGAGAACATAACGATAGCCTCCGCGAGCCTCAACACTCATTGGACCGCACACATCGGTATGTATGATTTCCAATAAGTTGGTTGCTCGCTCCATTGTTCCGGAGAACGGAGTCTTGGTCATCTTGCCCATGAGGCATGGTTCGCACGTGTCAAATAATTCATAATCAAGAGACTCCAGAAGTCCATCAGCATGAAGCTTCTTCATACGTTTGACACCAATATGACTAAGGCGGCAATGCCACAAGTATGTGGGACTATCATTATCAACTTTACATCTTTTGGCATTCACACTATGAATATGTGTATCATCACGATCGAGATTCATCAAAAATAAACCATTGACCAGCGGGGCATGACCATAAAACATATCTCTCAAATAAATAGAACAACCATTATTCTCAGATTTAAATGAGTAGCCATCTCGCATAAGACGAGATCCAGATACAATGTTCATGCTCAAAGCTGGTACTAAATAACAATTATTGAGGTTTAAAACTAATCCCTAGGGTAGATGTAGAGGCAGCGTGCCGACGGCGATCACATCGACCTTGGAACCATTCCCGACGCGCATCGTCACCTCGTCCTTTGCCAGTCTCCGCTTATTCCGCAACTCCTGCTTAGAGTTACAAATATGAGCAACTGCACCGGTATCTAATACCCAGGAGCTACTACGAGCGCTGGTAAGGTACACATCAATAACATGTATATCACATATACCTTTGACATTGCCGACCTTCTTGTCCGCTAAGTATTTGGGGCAGTTCTGCTTCCAGTGACCCGTTCCCTTGCAATAAAAGCACTCTGTCTCAGGCTTGGGTCCATACTTTGGCTTCTTCCCGGCAACTGGCTTACCGGGCGCGGCAACTCCCTTGCCGTCCTTCTTGAAGTTCTTCTTACCCTTGCCCTTCTTGAACTTAGTGGTTTTATTGACCATCAACACTTGATGTTCTTTCTTGATATCCACCTCCGCTGATTTCAGCATCGAATACACCTCGGGAATGGACTTCTCCACCCCCTGCATATTGAAGTTCAACACGAAGCTCTTGTAGCTTGGTGGGAGCGACTGGAGGATTCTGTCAACGACCGCTTCGTCTGGGAGATTCATTCCCAACTGAGACAAGCGGTTGTGCAACCCAGAAATCTTGAGGATGTGCTCACTTACAGAACTGTTTTCCTCCATCTTACAGCTGTAGAATGCGTCGGAGACGTCATATCTCTCGACTCGGGCATGAGCTTGGAAAACCATTTTCAGCTCTTGGAACATCTCATATGCCCCGTGGTGCTCAAAACGCTTTTGGAGCCCCGATTCTAAGCTGTAAAGCATGCCGCACTGAACCAGGGAGTAATCATCACAACGCGATTGCCAAGCGTTCATAACATCTTGGTTTGCCGGGGCGGGAGCGTCACCTAGCGGTGCATCTAGGACATAAGTTTTCTTGGCAGCTATGACGATGATCCTCAGGTCACGGACCCAGTCCGTGTAGTTGCTACCATCGTCTTTCAGCTTGGATTTCTCTAGGAACGCGTTGAAGTTGAGGGTGACATGAGCGTGGGCCATTTGATCTACAAGACATATTTGTAAAGAATTTAGACTAAGTTCATCTTAATCAAATTTTAATGAACTCCCACTCAGATTGACATCTCTCTAGTCATCTAAGTGATACACGATCCGAATCGACTAGCCCGTGTCCGATCATCACGTGATACGGACTAGTCATCAACGGTGAACATCTTCATGTTGATCGTATCTTCTATACGACTCATGTTCGACCTTTCGGTCTTCCGTGTTCCGAGGCCATGTCTCTACATGCTAGGCTCGTCAAGTGAACCCTAAGTGTATTGCGTGTGTAAATCTGGCTTACACCCGTTGTATGCGAACGTTAGAACCTATCACACCCGATCATCACGTGGTGCTTCGGAACAACGATCCTTAGCAACGGTGCACAGTTAGGGGGAACACAATTCTTGAAATTTTAGTGAGAGATCATCTTATTTACTACTGTCGTTCTAAGTAAACAAGATGCATAAACATGATAAACATCACATGCAATCAATCAAAGTGACATGATATGGCCAATATCATCTTGCTCCTTGGATCTCCATCTTCGGGGCACCATGATCATCTTTGTCACCGGCTCGACACCATGATCTCCATCATCGTGTCTTGAAGAAGTCGTCACGCCAACTATTACTTCTACTACTATGGCTAACGTTTAGCAATAAAGTAAAGTAATTACATGGCGTTATTCAGTGACACGCAGGTCATACAATAATTAAGACAACCCCTATGGCTCCTGCCGGTTGTCAAATTCATCGACATGCAAGTCGTGATTCCCTATTACAAGAACATGATCAATCTCATACATCACATATATCATTCATCAAATCTTCTTGGCCATACCACATCACATAGCACATGCTGCAAAAACAAGTTAGACTACCTCTAATTGTTGTTGCAAGTTTTACGTGGCTTCTATAGGGTTTCTAGCAAGAACGTTTCTTACCTACGCCAAAACCACAACGTGATTTGTCAATTTCTATTTACCCTTCATAAGGACCCTGTTCATCGAATCCGATCCGACTAAAGTAGGAGAGACAGACACCCGCCAGCCACCTTATGCATCTAGTGCATGTCTGTCGGTGGAACCAGTCTCACGTAAGCGTACGTGTAATGTCGGTCCGGGCCGCTTCATCCCACAATACCGCCGAATCAAGATTAGACTATTAACGGCAAGAAAGTTGAGCAAACTCAACGCCCACAACTGCTTTGTGTTCTACTCGTGCAAGATGCTACGCAAAAGACCTAGCTCAGATGCCACTGTTGGGGAACGTAGCAGAATTCAAAAAAAATTCTACGCTTTCACCAAGATCAATCTAAGGAGTCATCTAGCAACGAGCATGTTGGAGTGCATCTACATACCCTTTTGTGGATCGCGTGCGGAAGTGTTCGAAGAAGCGTGGATGAAGTAGTCGTACTTTTCGCGTTCTTCGTCACCGATGATCTAGCGCCGAACGGACGGCACCTCCGCGTTCAACACACGTCCGGTACAGCAACGTCACCTCCTTCTTGATCCAGCAAGGGGGGAGGAGAGGTCGTCGGAGATCCAGCAGCACGACGCCATGGTGGTGGATGCAGCGGGAAATCCTGCAGGGCTTCGCCGGCGCCCTGCGGAGGAGGAGAAAGGTGTGACGGGAGGGGGAGAGGCGCCAGAGACTTGGAGTGCGGCTGCCCTCTCCCCCCCACTATATATAGGGGCCAGGGGGGCGCCGGCCCGGGCAGATCCCATCTGCAAGGGGGGGGCGGCGGCCTAAGGGGGGAACTTGCCCCCCAAGGCATAGGGGGCGCCCCCCTCCCCTAGGGTTTCAACCCTAGGCGCATGGAGGGGGCCCAAGTGGTGCGCCAGCCCACCAGGGGCTGGCCCCTTCCCCCTTGCGGCCTAGGGGCCCCACCGGGATAGGTGGCCACACCCGGTGGACCCCCGGGACCCCTCCGGTGGTCCCGGGACACTCCCGGTGACCCCCGGAGTTCACCCGATGGCCGAAACTGGACTTCCTATATATCATTTTTTACCTCCGGACCATTCTGGAACTCCTCGTTACGTCCGGGATCTCATCCGAGACTCCGAACAACTTTCGGGTTTCCACGTGCATGTATCTCTACGACCCTAGCATCACCGAACCTTAAGTGTGTAGACCCTACGGGTTCGGGAGACACGTAGACATGACCGAGACCACTCTCCGGTCAATAACCAACAGCGGGATCTGGATACCCATGTTGGTTCCCACGTGTTCCTCGATGATCTTCATCGGATGAACCACTGTGTCAAGGATTCATTCAATCCCGTATGTTATTCCCTTTGTCCATCGGTACGGTACTTGCCCGAGATTCGATCGTCGGTATTCCCGATACCTTGTTCAATCTCGTCATGGCAAGTCTCTTTACTCGATCCGTAATCCATCATCCCGTGACCAACTCCTTAGTCACCTTGAGCTCATTATGATGATGTCTTACCGAGTGGGCCCAGAGGTACCTCTCCGTCATACGGAGTGATAAAATCCCAGTCTCGGTTCGTACCAACTCAACAGACACTTTCGGAGATACCCGTTGCGTACCTTTATAGCCACCCAGTTACGTTGTGACGTTTGGCACACCCAAAGTATTCCTACGGCATCCGAGAGTTGTACAACCTCATGGTCTAAGGAATAAATACTTGACACCGAAAAGCTTATGCATTACGAACTATACGATCTCGTGCTATGCTCAGGATTGGGTCTTGTCCACCACATCATTCTCCTAATGATGTGATCCCGTTATCTCCGACATCCTATGTCCATGGTCAGGAAACCGTGACCATCTGTTGATCAACGAGCTAGTAACTAGAGGCTTACCAGGGACTCATTGTGGTCTATATATTCACACATGTATTGCTGTTCCCGTACAATACAATTCAAGCATGAATAACAGACAATTATCATGAACAAGGAAATATAATAATAATACTTTTATTATTGCCTCTAGGGCATATTTCCAACAGCGGGATCATGCGGCGGCGGCCGGCAAGCGGAGTGGGGAGGAGGAGCGGCGCGTTGGCGAGCAGAAGAGGCCCAGGCGGGAATGAAAGCCCAATTCGGAGCACTACTCTAACCAGCACACAAGCCCGTCTATTTTTTTTCACTTTTACTTTAATTAATTTTTCCCATATGAGACGAAATCACTTAATATTAAGGAGTACTCCTTTCAAAGACCACTCAAATCTTCTTAGGTTGTGACAAGTGGCGCGCTGCATTCACGCCATCTATCGCAACATGGGAGTTTTTCCTTTTTTTCGTACATCCGTTTATTCAAAACGTTTTATATCTTCAACTTTGCACCAAAATATCGAACCGTTGTCATCATTGGATTCCTCACGTCAAGATCTTCAACTGTAAATTCTATGTTGATAGGTTTTGGATGAATTTTTTTTCACGAAAAAAAGGACAAAAAACCTGAACCAGAAACATGTTGCTTTTCCTTTCCGAAAGAGGCACGGTCGAGCCTCACGCGGAAGAAAAAAAACAAAAAACACATATTTTCCCGTTTCCGAGAGGCAAGGCCCGCCCCCTCGCGAAAGCACAAGCGTGCTTCTCGGGGAAGCAAAATCGTGTCTCTCGCGTAAGGAAAAAGAAACAGAAAACATGTTTTTTCCTGTTTTCAAGAGGCATGGCCGGCCGTGCCTCTTGCGAAAGCAGAACCATGCCTTTCTGGAAGCAAAATCGCGCCTCTCACAAAAGCGAAAAGGTAAATAAATCCGAAAACACGTTTTTGGTCGTGCCTCTCGTGAAAGTACAACAGTGCGCCTCACGGAAGCAAAACCGTGCCTCTGGCGAAAGAAAATAAAATAAAAAAACACGTTTCTTTTTTATGTTTTCGAGAGGCATGATCGTGCCTCTTGCGGAAGTAAAACCGTGCCTCTCACGGAATATTTTTTTTCACAAAAGCTAAGGAGGACCAGTGGAAAACCAAAAAATAAAAAAAAAATCCCGGGAAAACCACCTAAAAGCCAAAAACACGTGTGGAAAAATAAAATAAAAATTCGAAGGGAGCGCCCAGAACGCGACACGTAGGACGGCTAAGAGTGTGCCCTCAGCCCACCCTCAAGTGATCGTTAGAAGGCTCCCGAAGAAGCGCTCGCCAACTAGTTACCGCTCATATGAGGTGTATACACACCCAGAAATCCAAGGGTATTCACCAGGGGAACTTTTGGTCTATGCATGTATATACACCCTATATGAAAAAAACATTTGTAATTAAATGAAAAGTTAAAAAATCGGAAAATAATTTTAAAATAAACTTGTCCTTCCATTCTACTAGCAAAAAAAATCCACAATAAGGAAAAAACCCATTGACTACTTTTAGAAAAAAAACAAATATTTCGGCTAAAATAGTGTCAATAGTGACCTATATATTGGGGATCGTTGCAGAAAATCAAAAAATTTCGTACGCATCATCAAGATCTATCTATGGAGATTACTAGCAACGAGAGGGGAGTGCATCTTCATACCTTTGAAGATTGCGATGCGGAAGCGTTGCAAGAACGCGGTTGGTGGAGTCGTACACGAAGCGATTCAGATTGCGGTCGAATCCGATCTAAGCGCCGAACAACGGCGCCTCCGCGTTCAACACACGTGCAGCCCGGTGACGTCTCTCGCGCCTTGATCCAGCAAGGGGAGAGGGAGAGGTTGGGGAAGACTCCGTCCAGCGTGGTGGTGGTGGAGGACCGTGGCACTCCAGCAGGGCTTCGCCAAGCACCGCAAGAGAAGAGGAGGGAGAGGGGTAGGGCTACACCAAGAGAGAGAGGAACTCGTGCATCTGGCAGCCCCGAAACCCCACATATATATAGGGGGAGGGGAGGGGCTGCGCCCTCATCTAGGGTTCCCCCCCTAGGGGTGGCGGCAGCCCCTAGATCCCATCTGGGGGACGGCCAGGAGTGGGAAGAGAGGGGGGCGCCCTAGGGTGGACCTTAAGGCCCATCTGGACCTAGGGTTTGCCCCCTCTCCCATCCCCTGCGCCCTGGGCCTTGGTTGGGGGGCGCACCAGCCCACCTAGGGCTGGTCCCTTCCCACACTTGGCCCACGCAAGCCTCTGGGGCCGGTGGCCCCTCCCGGTGGACCCCCGGAACCCTTCCGGTGGTCCCGGTACGTTACGGATAACGCCCGGAACATTTCCGGTGACCAAAACGGGACTTCCCATATATAAATATTTACCTCCGGACCATTCCGGAGATCCTTGTGACGTCCGGGATCTCATCCGGGACCCCTAAAAACATTCGGTAACCACATACTACATTCCCTATAACCCTAGCGTCATCGAACCTTAAGTGTGTAGTCCCTACGGGTTCGGGAACCATGCAGTCATGACCGAGACATATCTCCGGCCAATAACCAACAGCGGGATCTGGATACCCATGTTGGCTCCCACATGTTCCACGATGATCTCATCGGATGAACCACGATGTCAAGGATTCAATCAATCTCGTATACGATTCCCTTTGTCTATCGGTATAGTACTTGCCCGAGATTCGATCGTCGGTATACCGATACCTTGTTCAATCTCGTTATGAAAAGTCTTTTTACTCGTTCTGTAACACATCATCCCATGACTAACCCCTTAGTCACATTGAGCTCATTACGATGATGTATTACCGAGTGGGCCCAGAGATACCTCTCCGTCATACGGAGCGACAAATCCCAGTCTCGGTTCGTGCCAACCCAACAGATGCTTTAGGAGATACCCGTAGTGTACGTTTATAGCCACCCAGTTACGTTGTGACGTTTGGCACACCCAAAGCATTCCTATAGTATCCGGGAGTTGCACAACCTCATGGTCTAAGAAACAGATACTTGACATTGGGCTTTAGCATACGAACTACACGATCTTGTGCTAGGCTTAGGATTGGGTCTTGTCCATCACATCATTCTCCTAATGATGTGATCCCGTTATTAATGACGTCCAATGTCCATGGTCAGGAAACCATGACCATCTGTTGATCAATGAGCTAGTCAACTAGAGGCTCAATAGGGACATGTTGTGGTCTATGTATTCACACATGTATTACTATTTTCGGATAATACAATTAAAACATAAACAATAGACAATTATCATGAACAAGGAAATATAATAATAACCATTTTATTATTGCCTCTAGGGCATATTTCCAACGGTCTCCCACTTGCACTAGAGTCAATAATCTAGTTACATTGTGATGAATCGGACACCCATAGAGTTCTGGTGTTGATCATGTTTTGCCCGTGGAAGAGGTTTAGTCAATGGATCTGCGACATTCAGATCCGTATTCACTTTACAAATATCTATGTCTCCATCTTGAATGTAGTTTTGGATGGAGTTGAAACGGCGCTTGATGTGCTTGATCTTCTTGTGAAACCTGGGCTCCTTGGCAATGGCAATAGCTCAGTGTTGTCATAGAAGAGAGTCATCGGGCTCGACGCGCTTGGAATAACTCCTACGTCGGTGATGAACTCCTTCATCCAGACTCCTTCCTGCGCTGCTTTAGAAGCAGCTATGTACTCCGCTTCACATGTAGATGTGGCCACGACGCTTTGCTTGCAACTGCACCGCTGACTGCCCCACCATTCAAAATATACATGTATCCGGTTTGTGACTTGGAGTCATCCAGATCTGTGTCGAAGCTAGCATCGACGTAACCCTTTATGACGAGCTCTTCGTCACCTCCATAAACGAGAAACATATCCTTAGCCCTTTTCAGGTACTTCACACTAGTGCAGAACCGGGCAATAGCACCGGTTCGTAAGGCCCTTTAGTGCCGGTTCCATAACCGGCACTAAAGTGTGGGCACTAAAGCCCCCCCCCCTTTAGTACCGGTTCAGCACGAACCGGTGCTAAAGGGCAACCACGTGGCACGAGCCAGTTCCGGGGGCCGGGAGCCCTTTAGTACCGGTCGGTAAAACCAACCGGTACTACAAGATTTGGGGGGGTTTTGGTTTTATGATTTCTTTTTCATTTAATTTTGTGTTTTCCATTTAATTCTTGTTCGTTTGTTGGTATTTTACGATACTACACATTGTACACGTTATGCATATATATATATATATATAAATAGAATTTCTAGTAGAACCAATCATATATATATCATCAAATGTCTCACAAACCACCAATTCACACATACACACATGTATAGCTATATACAATTTCTCCTACATGTTGCCTTCGGAGCCAGTGGCATTAGCCTAATTGGTGCCTTCGGAGCACGATGAAAATTGGAAGTGGTTCATGGGGCGGTAGCGGGTAATGGTATTCTCCCTTTGGATCTATGACCTGGTCGAGCAAAAATCCCGCTATTTCCTCTTGAAGTGCTTGTACGCGCTCCGTTTATAGGAGCTTGTCCCGCGCCTCTTTGAACTGTTAAGAAGGAGATCAATATGCATGTTTATTAGTTGTGTGACTAGATATCGATAATGGTGTAAAAATTGTGAATAGTGTTCTGACAAACGTACCCATTCCTGTTGAGATCTGCTCCTTTCGGACGCCATCATGCGAATGTTCTCGCAAACGCAGTATGCACACAGATTAGTCCCCTGCTCCTGCTTAACGACCTTTACGAGAATGGAATTTGATCAGATAATAATTAATCAAGCATGATAATTAAAAAGATAATGGCAGCTAGCTAGCTAGCTAGTACTACTTAATTACTTACCTTGGGTCGAAACCATTGCAGTCTTTGTTTCCATTCGCCTGGAGTGACGCTGATGAACCTTGCCCAAGCCCTGCCCGCCGACAAAGAAAATGAATAAATGGGTTATTAAATAGTTCATACCAGGAAATGACGAGCTAAATAGGCCGAGATATATAGTTAATAATGATTGAAATTACATGTTGACTATCCCAAACAAGATAGTGTAGTCACTTTGTTTTTTAAATAGTGAGTCGAGTACTTCAACTGTTTCGGCGTCAACTTTAATGATACACAAGATCCATTGAAATCTGCATTCACACACGTTTGGATGTCTTAATTAAGCGGACATATGTAAGAAAAAACATGTAGCTAGCTAGTAGGCAAAAACAGAGAATTTGTAGTACAAGACAGTGTGACTCACTGGAAGTTGTAAGGAAGTAGTATATCTTCATTGTATTTGAGGCACTTCAAGAACTCTAGCATGTTGTCCTCTACATGCTTTTCATGATATTCATCTATTTTCCATGTGTATTCATTAACGGTGTTTGGGTCAATGAACCCAATGCCATAGCGTCCACCTTTTTCATTTCATACATCTTCATCCTGCATAATACCACAGAAAAAAATATAGTGAGGATAATTACAGCTAATGATTGATCAAAAGGATCACTACAGCTAGCTTGAGACTTCAATTACAGAAAGAAATCACTTACAGACAATAGCAACCGACGATAGATTTGTCGAGTGCGTCTTGATTGTATAACTGAAACAGTTCATTATACTCAACGACCACAAATTTCTCATGGTAGTAATGATCCTTCTTGACTTCCACCATGAGGGACTCTCGATTGGAACTCTTGGTAATGTCCATGTACCATTGATGCAATTCATACATTCTCGTTGGGAGATTCTTGACCTCGTCAGGCTTGACCAAAGGTTCGCCCCGGACATATTTCTGTTTTATTTCCTCCTCTGTAAGCACAGGCATGGGCTCGATCTCGAGGAGTTGTCCAACAATGATGTTGAGAATTTCAGCATGCGTTATATGCTCCTCGGTTATTACCACGTTGCCCTTCCCGAGAACGTAAACTGTTTGCCCACAATAATATTGGGCGCGCGTACTCTCACGTGTTGTTGGCACAACAAGCGAGGGGATCGATTGCGCCGCCTGTTCTCCCAGCTGGGGAACGGTTTTCCCGCATTTTTTGACAGCTGCTTGTTGTTTGCTCGAGCTCGAGCTCGCCTCCTTCTGTAGACGTGCTTGATTTAACTTCCTGATGTGGCGCTCATAGTCTGTGTCAACAGGCTTGGGAGCTGGTGGTTGAGCCATACGAATGAAGTGGTCAATCTTTTCCTCAGGCACATTCTCCCTTGGCGGCGGTGGTGATATCGGTCCAAAATGGGCGTCCACTTCTGCCCGCACTATGGCCTTGGTTTGCTCCTCGGTCCTGTCGTAAGCCCTCTGAGGAGGATCAGTGAGGCTTGGACCATATTTATATCGCTTGCCTCCGCCTGTACTTCCTGTACTGCCTCGACTCGTACCGCTACGCACCATAGCTGCGGGGTGTCTCTTCTGCGATTGCTGAGGCGGCGGAGACGGCTGACGGGGCTGAGTTGGACGAGGAGGAGTGGCCTGAAGTTGTGCCAGACTTGGAGGAGGAGTGGCCTAAAGTTGTGCCGGACTTGGAGGAGGAGTGGATGTCTGACGCTGTGTCGGACTTGGAGGAGGAGTGGCCTGACGCTTTGCTGGACTTGGAGGAGGAGGAGTGGCCTGACGCGTTGGTGGACTTGCAGGAGCGGGAGTCTGTTGACTCGGTGGCGGACTTCGACGAGGAGTCGGCTGACGCGGTGTCGGTGGCCTTCGAAAGATGATGCACTCCTTTCTCCATAGGATGATACGATGTTTGGCCTCTCCGAGTGTGTGCTCCTCGTCACCTCCAGGAATGTCAAGCTCTAGCCCCGAATATTGGTCCACCACCTCATCAACCAAGACACGAGCATAGCCTGCTGGAATCGGGTTGCAATGGAAGGTTGCCTCGGGGGGATTTGTAAAAGCAACGGCGTCCGCCACCTTCATGGATATTTTCTTCATTTTGAAGTGTAGCTCGCAGTTAGTGTTCTCCATGATGTCATCCACGGGGTATCTATCCAGCATTGCGTCGCCCGGGGCGGAACCCACGCTGCTTCTTGGCATGGATGGGGCGGTGGTATCCAATGATGGATCATCCGCTAGTTGTTGCAGCTGCTGAGACCCCCTTTGCTGGCTAAGTGAGTCGATCTGCTCCTGCTGCCACTGGAATTTGACTGCCAAGCCCGCGTGCTTTGATTCTAGGCCTTGAAGGCGTTCATAGTCCAGCTTCCTCTGCTCCTCCTCCATCTTCCTCTACTTCTCCTCCGCAATCTTCCTTCTTGCATGGGTTCTGTAGTCGGCGTTTCAGTCCGAAAGCCCCTCATACCACGGAATAGCGCCCTTGCCTCGTGTTCTTCCCGGGTGTTCAGGATTTCCCAGGGCACGCGTAAGCTCGTCGTTTTCTGTGTTGGGCTGGAACACCCCCGATCGAGCCTCTTCTATTGCAACAAGTATATTATCGTCGGCTCCTTTCAGACATGCCTTCGTCGAAACTTTGCCTGTCTTCTTCGGGTCCAACTCCCCCCATGCACATAAAACCATGTCCTGCACCTGGGGGGGCCAGCTCCCAGTAACCGGAGTGACACCTGCATTCTCCATCTCTTTCTCAAATTTATCCCACTTAGGCATTGCCACCGCGTAGCCACCTGGCCCCAGCTTATGGAACTTATCCTTTTTTCGGCATTCTTCTTGTTTATTCTCGACCGTTCCTTAGCTAATTCTGAATCCTTGAATTTCACAAAATCGTCCCAATGAGCACTTTGCTTCTCTAGTGTTCCCTCGAATACTGGAGTCTTCCTTCCTCCCTTGACGTACTTGTCCCATTCACGATTCTTGTGGTTCTTGAATGCAACCGCCATCTTCCTAAGAGCAGCGTCCTTGACTTTCTGCACATCTGTTTCTGTGAAATGATCTGGTAGGGTGAAATGTTCCATGAGAGTATCCCAAAGCAGACATTTTTGTCTGTCGTCGACAAAAGTAAGATCTGGAAGTGGCTTTGCTGGCTCTCTCCATTCTTGAAGGGAGATCGGGAGTTGGTCCTTCACAAGAACTCCGCACTGATGAACAAACTTGTCCGCAATCTTCTTAGGCGCTAATGGTTCGCCATTAGGTCTGATTGCCTCGATATTGTACTTTACGCCCTCCTTCAACTTTTTGATCGGGCCTCGTTTCGTCCTGTTGCCTAAAGATTTGCTCGATCCGGATGGCTGAAAGAAGAAAGATTGATTCGTTAATATATCTTCAACTCATTTAAAACATGTGATGATCACCAGATGTGCATGCTTATATAAATATATATACCTCGCCGGTCTTTGTTGTTTCAATATCAACATTTTCTTCGTCATCATCATAATCGTAGTTCATGACTTCATCAATTCGGTCGTCGCGATCGAATATCATATCACCCTCTCCGGTGTTGTTTAGAAATTCGGAGCCGTCATAATCTTCTTCATTCTGATCATCATCTGCCCCACGAGGATGGCGTATCATATCGAATAGGGTCTGTTCTCCCTCTCTGCCGGTATTGTCCGCCATAGCTTTTATTTAACTAATCCAAAATAAATATAAAACAGTTTAGTATTCAAATTACATCGTCTCGAATAATAGATATAATCTCAAATACATCGTCTCGAATAATAGATATAATCTCGAATACATCGTCTCGAATAATAGATATAATCTCGAATACATCGTCTCGAATAATAGATATAATCTCGAATACATCGTCCCGAATAATATATAATCTCGAATACATCGTCTCGAATAATATATAATATCGAATACATCACTGGCTAGGTAGCTAATAAAGATCGAATACTACAGAAGAATCTAGGATACTCGCGGTTCCTGCGGCGCGGGCGGTGGACACCCAAAGAGAAGGAACCCTCACAGGATCATAGCTGAAGTGAGATCCGTGAAGAAACTGCCAGGTATTGGAGAACCTGCCGTCCTCTAACGCAACCATGTAGCGATGGACGTGCTCGTCCTCCTCCCTGACACGGCGACGTACCACCTCCGGCGGGGCCGGCTCCCTCCGCACCGAAACTGGCCCACGCTAACGCCACCAAACGAGATCAGGGTCGACGACGGGACCCGGGGCCGGGTTCCTCATCAAGCGGCGCGCCCCTCCAGGCAGCACCTCCCAGTGCCAGCCCGGCGGAGCCCAGTCCCGGACATGGGTCAGCCGGACGTCGTCGCGGATGGGTCGACGGCGAGGATGCGGGTCGGGCATCGTCGAGAACAAATACTAGCTATATGCCCGCAAAAAGTAACATTTTTTTTAATGATTGGATTTTGATAACTAAAATTTCTAACATTTCTATATAACTAACATTTCAATAACATTTCTAACAATGCTATATAACTAACATTTCTATAACATTTCTAATATTTCTATAACTAAAAAACAGAAAAAAAATATAACATTTCTATATATATAACTAACATTTGTATAACATTTCTAATATTTCTAGAACTAAAAAAAAGAAAAATTTCTAACTTTTTTATAACTATTTCTATAACTAAAAAACAAAAAAATTTCTAACAATTCTAACTTTTTTATAACTATTTCTATAACTAAAAAACAGAAAAATTTCTAACAATTCTAACATTTCTAACAATGCTATATAACTAACTATTTCTATAGCTAAAA